>OX369308.1:11004542-11565413 GCA_947284805.1 Coleophora flavipennella
GTCGAAATCTTCGGAATAGGAATAAACTTCAACTAACTTATACCAGACTTAGCAAAATCAATAAATCCTTTGTGGGACAATGCTCACTCATGTATAACAAATTACCCGATGATGTGTTAAATTTGTCAGAAAAACATTTTAAAAATTGTATCAAGAGAACTCTTTGTAGACATCCGAATATTTAAATGACAAAAATGTATGGGTTCACAGTGTTTCTTCTATCAACACTACTAATCATGTTTAATAGTAATAAAATGATGACCAACCTAAGAATTGATGTGGAAGCGATGAGACATGACAAGTCTAGGCTGGAGCCTCCGAAAGCTGGCCCAAATGGAAGGGTCTGAACCGTTTGAGAGCAGGGGTTGGAAGGAGCAAAGAAAACTTAAAACGATGGGGTATACTGCCACCCCACATCAGTACGGGCTGCATTTGTGGGCAGGTGCAGTCCACTCAACACCTCAAACAATGCCCGCAGTGCCCATTCACTTGCACTGACGAGGACCTGGCGTCGGCCTCCCCTCAAGCCATGGCGGTCGTGAAACATTGGCTCAAGCAGCTGTGAGTCTTACACGAATAAGAAGAAGTAGTACTTCTTTTAATCAATATTTTTATCTTAGCGTTGACATGAGTGGTGCATGCTCGCTTAAATGTTCGTGCGGATGGTGGCGCATCGGGAGCCGGGTCGTTCCTTTCCCTCTAATATGGTTGATGGGAGCGATGGCTGACTCTCGCGTTATACTCGTGACCGGGTGCTGTCCGTGTGAACTGGCCTACTCTTGTTAAATGCATTTAATGATTTTTTTATGTACAACTTTTCGTGTCATATTGTTTTCATGTTCTAATGACATAATCTGGTTTATATCAAGGATTTAATTTTGACGTTATTAACTAATTATTGTTTATTCTGGATTCTTCGCAAATGACATTGTTATTATTATTTTATGACTATCAGAAAGAGTGTAATTTGCACCTATTATGAATAAATATATTGAATTGAATTGAATACCGATTCTAGATTGTTTGTTTGTTACTTTTTTACGCTTCTACGCCTTAACCAATCTTGACAAAATTTGTAATGGAGGTAGCCTGTATCATGGGGAAGGACATAGGCTATTCTTGTCCCGTGAATATGGCATAGTCCGATACAGTCCCTGAGGGAACTGAAAAAAATCCTTTTTTGTTTGTTTTCTTTAGAATCGTAATGGAGTAACGGATGGTCGTGATGTTTTGGACAGAGACGTTTGAGGGGGTGGGAAATTACATAGAATGCTAATAAGAGACAGACCCCGAGGTATCCGGAGTGGACTCGTATCTACACTCGCGAGCCGCTGCGGCTCGCGTACCATTCACCCTCAAATACAGTCAAAAAACGATGCCTATAGATAAAGAAGCTAGCATATAGATAAAGATGAATAGCCTTGTTATAATCTCGTTTTCGGGTTACGTAGCCAAAGGTTTATTGTTACGGAAACCTTGGAACGCTAGTCCCTCCACACTTGACCGGATTTTTGTTCTTTTGTGTATTTGTTTTGGTGTGTAATAAAGTAAAGTTTTAACTCCTCCGTGGCGTAATGGTTAGTCCATTCGCTTCACGCTAGGAGGTCGCGGGTTCGATTCCCGGCGGGGTTTACTTATAAGGCTCGGTTTAGTCGGTGGTAGGGCATTTTCTAAGCCCGCCTGGCTAGCTACTACCATCTTATCTAAGTCTTGCCGCCAAACATCAGTGTTAACAACATTGATGTGTTCCGTTTAAGTATATAGGGTGACCTTAAATTAGTTCTTGATAGCAAAGGATATTAATGTACTCGTGATTACAAACAACTTTCCCATAGAAACTATATGTCGAATCAGAAAAAAATTTTAGGTCCTCGGTACATAACAAGTTATCAAATCGACAAAAATGTATGAAGGACCAAATATTTTTTTTCATATTTGACATATAGTTTCTATGGGAAAGTTGTTTGTAATCACGAGTACATTCATATCCTTTGCTATCAAGAACTAATTTAAGGTCACCCTATATATTTTTTTTCCATGGTGACAGCTTTACAAAGTATTTAATATATATTGAATTGAAAATTGTCATTTGACCCATCTTAAGGCCTTAAGGCCATTCATAAAACCAATGTAAAAAGTACTGTGATGCTATTTTAATATTAGATATTAAAGACCCCAGCCAACTACAGAGCAAATAATCCCGTTCGTCACAAGGATATTTTTCCAGGTTAGTACTAGAACCCTCGACCAACTTTAAAGGCAGGAGAGCTGAGCTCGTCAAGTCAGTCATCATTTACTTTATCATTAAAGTACTAAACAAAATCGCAACATTTTATGAAATCTAAAAGGATAAAATAAAATCGCAAATTATTGTGACATCATTCTAATCTAATCGATCTATTTTAATATAACATATTGTAATTATAGTGTTGACTAGTATCACTTTATTATACATTAATTTACCACTATTTTCTGGAATGTTTATGTGCAAATAATATGAAAACAATAACAAAATTATAGGTACTACTTGAACTTTTTGAAGTGAACGGATGACTCTTCTTTTCCCAACGATATTCCTATTTTCAGGAATGTTTATTTTCAAATAGTGAGAGAACATAACAAAAATATAGGCTATTATAAGCTTTACCACTGCCGACACTTTAACTACGTTTTCTGAAGTGAACGAATGACTCCTCTTTTCCCAACGGTACTCCTATTTTCAGGAATGTTTATGTTCAAATATTAAGAAAACAATTAGAAAATATAGGCTATAGGCTTTACCACTGCCGATACTTGTACTACCTATGGTTTCTAAAGTGAACGGATGACTCCTCTTTTCCATTCCCCACTATCCAAATAAATATATTCCCCACTATCCAAATAAATATATATCAGCATGTATACATTGCGGGATAAATTATCTCTGGTCCCAGTTTTGTCGTGAAAGTTGTTCCGTGACAGGAAAACTCTGATTAACCCAACACAGGTCAAAAGACCTTCCATACAATAAAAATTATACACGATCTGCGACCGACATATCCAAAACACACTTAAATAATATGTAGAATATGATTTTTTGACCATTTAGATTTAACTGCTAACTTTTTTACGGTAGCAAGTCCAGTTTTATCCTAATTCTATTGTTGTTTATAGTTTTGGCAGCCTAAAAGAACCTAGAAAATTAATTAAAAACTAATTCAAAGACTACCAAAAAATGAATAACAGTGAGACTTTCTTATAAATAAAATAATTAATGAAGCTTTAAATAATAATAACATTACTTTAAGTAAAAAATGTTTAAATTATAAACTCATTAAAATATAAATTTAATAACGTTACAAGTACAATCTACTTCTTTAAGAGCTTTAGCATAGCAGCTTTCTACATCAGGTAGAATAAACTGCAGATTTTAAATTTCTATTTGTACAAAATCTATACTCACTAGATTAAAAAAAAAACTAAGTAAACTTTTTGCCGGGCTATCTATTCTACAAAATGTTAAGAGGACTTTGAACCCACGGCAAAATTTTGACTTTCCATCCAAACGGCAAAATTTTGACTTTCCATCCAAACGGCAAAAGCGATTTTCACCTCTTAAAAGTTAACCGGTTTTGACCAATTGAATAAACGCCACGTTAAAGGGTTTCGTTTTTTAATTATTTATTTACAATAAACAAATATCGTATTGTATGAATACACTTAAAAAAGACAATGAAATCGAACTTGTTAACATTATTGAAAAAACAAAAACCTATAAACCAAGCTTTTGTTCTGACTGACAAGCTTTCAAAAATTGGATCAAAATCGGTTAACATTTAAAAAGTGAAAGTTGCTAAAGCCTTTTATTCCTAGCTTCACAATCCTCTTAACTTGCCATAATTGGTATCTGTTGGTACTAATCTCAGTCTAGACTCATTGTTATCTCTTACAAATATACAATGGTAAACTAGTTATTTAATAGAACTCGTTCAGAATGAAAAACATACTTATCTAATATTTTCTGAGCTAACAAATCCTTCATCATTCCGATTCCATATGAAAATATCAGACTTTTAGAAAAGGTACCGCTCAAAAATCCTTTAATATCAACTAGCGACACAAAATTAAACACGTCCATGAAATTCACATTTTTCTCACTACTCCAGAATTTCACTCGATCATCGTCCTGGCCTTCTCATCTTGTCAGTACATTTCGTTGAAGCTCATTGGTAAGGGATGGGGGGTATGGACCCGTATATCTTCCATCGACTGCAGAGTCTCGGTCATCATCATGGCCCCAGAAGGCCCTGGGACTAGGGAGCCGTTCCCGGAGTGTCCAGGGGCCCCATTTGTGATGGGCCCATGCTGGTTGGACTCCTGCCGCATGAGATTGCGCCGCCATTTCGCACGCGCATTTTGGAACCAGACCTGTAAGAAGAGTTTTCTTTAGAGTTTTATGACTGCGACGGACGCGTTTAAGGAGGTGATTTATGGGATGGAAACTTTACAATTAACTTTTTCGTCCGGTTTCCCATCTACAGTAATGTTTTATGGATGTGTGTGTGTGTGTTTCTGTTTCTTTGGCTGAGCCTAAAAACGGATTGGTTAATTTCGGAGCGCGAGGTGTCTTTGGATTCATCGTTGAAATTTGTAAAGTATGACCACGAGGACATATATGTCCTGGTGGTCATACTGGTATGACAAACTAGTATGACTACGAGGTAACAGCGGTTTCCGTCGCGTATTGTTACTTGTTAGTCAATTCGGTTCATACCAGGAGGTCATGGGTTTAATTCCAGGCTAGGGCTAACTTCATAAAATTTCTGTTTAGTCGGTGGTAGGCTTTCTGCTGGCTAGCTACCACAATATTATCTAAACTTTCCGTTATACATAAATATTTGAACCATAATATGTTCCAGCATGAATATAAGGTTGCCAGTCCCATTGCGTTCGGTAATATTTGTAAGCCCGCTTCAATCTTCGGCTTAATTGTTACCATCAGGTGAGATGATGCCAAGGGCTTGAATAAAACGGGGTATGGCTGTGTCGTGGACACGGTTATATGTTTTCAACATGAATAGTCTTGTCTGGTTGAAGTACGCGAAAAAAATGAGTTGCTAGTCGTGGGACTACCGATAGACATGGATTGATGGGCAGACTTGTGATTTGGAAAGGAAAAAAGGTTTGCTTCAATAAACAGCTACATGAGCTTCAATGTATTTTATATATTTAGAACTCGTCAGAAGAAGGTCGTTTGCATTCGCTTCTTCTTTTTCTTCGAAGTGGTTGTTTTGGGTTTGATAGCTGTCTTTCGAAACGAAGATCTCGACGAGATCTATCATTTCTCTTAAGAAACTAGTAACTTCTTGGTAAGCCCGCTTTCATCTTCGGCAACATCGTCACTTACCACCAGGTGAGATGTTGTCAAGGGTTTACCAATAGTGAATAAAAAAAACCTGTGTGTTGCTTGGTGGTATAAAAAAGGGTATCTAGTATGTACGGCGGCCAGTTTAAATTTCCACCATTTTGAATTTATTGGTCACCTAAAACGAAGGTGTAGGTAGACGAAACTTTGTTTAAAAGTATGGATTCCGCTGATATAATTTTGGCGGGCATTAGGCTTACTCCCTGATGCGGAGCAGGTTTGGAAGAACTAGAAGTTTTCCCATACTAAAAACACACATTGACATAAAAGCTGCGCAGCGCGCCAGCCTCATTGCGATGGTGTGCGGGCGCAGCGGCTCGCTCCCTTCCGCCGTGCGCAATGGACCTACTCTCTCCGCGCTCTCCTCATCACACTCTTCAATTTAAAACCATGGAACAAGGCCCTCCACCGCTCCCATTTCAGGAATCCCCGCTATCTCACGTCGTTAAGTGAAAGCTCTTTACTCCGGTAATTCAGTTTTTGTTTCAATTCGGCAATAGTATGTGTTCTAGAGATCTTACGAATAGGGGATCGGACTGCATCAAAAATTAAATCTAAAATATAATTTTCTCAATTGCTCTCCTCTTGAAGTTTAAAAAATCTTGCTTGTTTTGTTTTTCCATCACGTCTTCAATTTTTAATCGATCAAATTTACAAAATAAGTTCGTCAATGTCACTTTAAATCTATGACATCATTTGTCATTTTTCGTTGGTCGCGCGCGTTTTCCGTGGCACTATCGGTCGCGGTGTTATCGATAGGAACGTCGTCGTATTTTGTTGGAGGTACGAAACAGTCGGCGTTAGCTAGCGCTTCTGGTAGGTGTCGCAACCTCCATCTAGCCACTTTGGAGCCCTTAGGGACTAATACACTAGTCAACTTTGTATAAGACTCAAACCTTTATTCGAAGATATTTGAAAATCTTGAGATTTTTAAGTAAACATTGATATATGAATAAAAACAGATTTAAATGCCTGATTTAACAGTGAAATAAAAAAACTTACATCAATACAAAAAAAAATGTTTATTAAGACGAACAAATCAGAACAATATTTAGTTGAGAGTTTAAAGAGAAAAAAATAGATTAGAGCTGGGTTTACTACGAAAAAAAAAGGTTCCTGTAGATAAAATCATTAGACAGTCGGACCCCCTAAAGCATTTTCTAAGGCTCTACATCTCCTTGGCATGCTCATTAACAGGTTGTCAATAGTGGCCTGGGGTATCATGCTCCACGTCCGCGACAGATGTAAAAAAAAGATCTTGTTCTGTTCGTAAGTTCTGAGGAAGCTTTAAAATGCTTTTCTTTCAAGTAAATCCTAGGCTGTCTAAGAGCGTATATCATGTTCACGGAAAACATTTAAAACAGGTACTGCAGTATGCACGCGAGCATTATCTTGCATGAACATGAAGTTCTCTCCCGTTTGAATTCGATGCAGAACAACAATCGGTTCTACCACCTCGTGACGGTATTCATGTTGCCCCGTATAAAAACGAGGTTAGTTCTTCCGCCAAGACGAATTCCAGCCCAGACCATTATTGTGCCCCCATGATAGGGATGCACTTCGTGAGGACAACGAAGCCGTTCGTGACGTCCAGAATCTCGCCAAACGCGTACGTTCCGTGAATCAGGGTGGAAACCGAATCACGATTTATCAAAAAACAACACACCAGCCCACTCATCTTCTGGCACTCTAGGTGAACTGCCCATCGTAACCGCAGAGCACGATTGCCTCGCCGGAGATCAACAACTCGCAACGGCCTACGAGAACGTAAAGCGACTTCATGCAGTCTCCTCCTAGCTGTTTGGGTGCTGACAGCCACCTGGTGTTGAGTTTGCAGCTTTTCAACCAGTTGCCGCGCCGTAGTTTTAGGCTCCCGCTTAACGATATTCCGAATAAAGCGGTCTTGTCTCGTGATCACGTGTCAGTTGTTACACGTGATCTACCTGGATGTCGTTCAGCCGTATTCCAGGTGAGCCGATAACTACCGAATGGTTGGAGTCGATGGCATCCGCAACTTGACGTCGTGTACTTCCAGCTTCCAGCATACCCACAGCGCGTAACCTTTCATCTTGAGTTAAATTACGGCGTGGCATTACCGCTTATAAGCCAATACTTTATTTCAAATAAAAAATAAAACAATTTTCAACACAAAATAATAAAATTCCAGTCAACAAACGAAGAAACTTTATAACAAGATAAACTTTCTGCCGCCAATTTAATCGAAAATGATGTAAAAGAGAAGAATCATATTGTTTGAATTATTGAAATTGGAACATTAATTATCAAGTTTTTATTTCGTTTAAAATTTTCTAGGTTGCCAGTTTCTTTTTTCAAATAGATTATCCAAAAAATTTCATTTTGATGTTTGAACCTTATACAAAGTTGACTGTATTTCATAATTCGGACAGCATCATATTATCAAAGCGCGCTCAAAAAGACCGACACAGACGTGAAGATTTACAGTTTGTATTTTGGTCACGTCACGCCATCTACAAGCGACTGGAACTTTCCGCAACCTCGGCATTTAGCCATCTCTAAGCAGGTTACTTCAAAGTGACTTGATTCAGACAACTTCCACTAGATGTCGCTAAAATACTGCACATTAGTTGTTTTTACCTGCGACGGTATGGAAACGGTATATGCGTTTGTGGTGATAGTTGTTTGTTTCAAGTGTGCATTAGCTAACGAGGTTAATTTAAATGTAATCTATAGACAGGTGTAACAAAATAACAATTGGTGTTCTACTCACCGTACTGAACAACTTTCCCCAAAGAACCCATAGTCAATTCTCAAAAAAAAATTGGATCCTCCATTCAAAAATGCACAAAACTGGTTGATCAGCTGATCAATTTGTATGAAGAGTTAAAATTTATTGATTTCAGCAAAATCATAGAACAAAAGTTGTTCATTATGATTTTTAGAAACTTACACCAATTTTGTTACAACCTGTAAATAAAATCTGCCGTTTGGGCGCGTATCACAAAAACTACTGGATAGATTTCGATTAATTATTTTTTAGTTTTACTTCTTAGATAATTTCTGTGTTCATATACAAATAATAGTTATTTTTTATAGAAGGGTGGTAAAAAGGTAAATAACAAACGCGTTTTCCATTTACCTTTTACACCCATGTATCATACGACGTTTTCAATACAGTTGTGAGAAAACCGGTAAATGAAAAAGGGCAGTTACAGAAAAAAAAAACAATTTACCTATCAAGGATTCGTCAAGCAAAGTTCAATTTACGCAAATTTCATTTTAAATGTCCAGGGGAGTAATTTCATTTGGTTTTTGATACTGAAAATATATCATCCTCAGCCGATTTCGGCCATGGCGACTGCTTACTACTCCTAGGCCAGGTTGTGACGTTCGTGCGCCCTAATGTGGCTAACATAGCCGATCTTAGCGGCAAATTCCCGCGCACACATACTTAAGCTAAAGGGTAAAAATATTACTTTAAAACTTTAGCTCCCGTGTGTAGGATGGCGTTTTCCATGAGAGTGCGCGAATGCTACAGGTTCGCGCACTCTCATGGAAAACGCCATCCTACACACGGGAGCTAAAGTTTTAAAGAAATAAGTATATCATATTAGTAGTAACATACAGAATGGACAGTCCCTCCCAATCTCTAGATTCCGACCTCACCCCCTCGTCACCCAGATTGATACAGATTGGTTAAAGTTAGAATGGACAGTCCCTCCCAATCTCTAGATTCCGACCTCACCCCCTCGTCACCCAGATTGATACAGATTGGTTAAAGTTTGGTTCTCGAACGTATAGGATTTCGCCGTAATTTTGTTTGCTCCGTCATTTGTTTTTTAGAAATGTCTTTTCACGATCGTTGTATGCAGTGTCCGGGGTGTGCCTGTAGTATCTAAAGCAATGGAGGTAGAAGGTTAAGAATAGTGTCAATCATAGATCACGATGAGCCGCACAAATAAAATAATTGGAAAATTCTAAAATATTTTTCGGAAATGAAAAAATAAGTGATTTTTTGGTGTCAATTTCGGGGAACTTTTGGAATAAATGTGCTGTAATTCGTAAAGTATTAGACACTTTTGGGATGTAAACAAAATCCAACGGGGAAATTAAATGGGCTATTGATTGGTATATGACTGGTTGGAATCGGATAATAAATAAGGGGTGAAGAATGCACTTTTGTGGCTAAAGTATAAAATGCGTATAATCTAATGTTCGCATACTGGTTTCTCTATTTGCTTAGAGTGTTTTATTGGGTTGTGTCAATTGATATATCTGTGCAAGCTCGACAAAGGGGCAAAAAAATTAAATTTTGAAATACAAAAAGTTTTGACAAATTTTGAAGATTTAAAAAAAGCTTGTAGGCAAGTAAAGTTAAGTTATTCGTTTTGTTTATTAATTTTTGTTTCATTTTAGTATTCCTAACTATTAGAGTTATTTTCAGAGTATGGCCGATGGTCATATAAACCTGAGATTCGTGGATTTTTCTATACATTCACATAAGTATATTATTTATCTAACACTATAATACTTATTCATTATTTTAATCGTATTCACAACTAAAACAGCTCAATTCAATTCAGTACGCATGCGTAAGTTTTTAATATTACCATAAAATTAAATAGATGTCAATAAGGCTTGGGATAAAATTGTAAGCATTAAAACCTCCTTGGAAAAGATGACCTAATCCTTGGCGTTACCTATTATATGCGAATCATGCATGATCAATCAATCTATTTCCTTCTGACACAGGCCACCGTGCAATTTATTCTCCTTTCTTCACAAAGATTTACCTAAAGAAAATCTATCCAACTAGCGTGTAACCTCCTCTTTGTTAGTAAAGATGAAGAACCTACCTCTTTTAAAATTTTCCTTGGAAAGTCTTAAAAAAGATTATGGATCTTTGGTTATTATATTTTTTTATTTGCTATATAGAAATATATTATTACTCCGAGCTAAAAATTAAAAAAGTGGCAAAGTAAAAAGTACGTGTGTGATAAAAAAAAATATTTTGCGCATAGTAAACTGGTATATGAAGTACCATTGTTGGTTTATTTACTACAAACAGGCTGATTCTATTGGATATTTTTATAAAATAACCTCCCCAAAAACAAAAAATTTTGCAATTTCTGCGCAGTATAATCATTTACGAATGACAGCAACATGTCTCGTTGTACAAGTTGCTGACGCGTAGCCACGCCTCCTTCGGCAATCTATCGGAGCGCCAATTTTTTTCCTTATCCGTGACCTTAACAAACCGAATATGTCTGTATCTATCACAGGGGTCCCCAAACTTTTTAGTTCGTGGCGCACTTTCAGGTTTGCTAACTTTCCACAACGCGGTGTCCGCCAATCCTGTACGGAGCTTAGTTTTTAGATGGAGCAAATCAACATTTGGCGCCTTTTATAAAGGTTTGAACAAAGTACATGAACTGTCCCGTCAGATATTCTATGGCTTGACACTAAAACAAAATTGCAACGCACAATTGAGGGGACAGTTGAAAAGATTCTTGATTTTGAAAAAATATAAATGATTTATTTTGTACTTTTAAGGAAGTGCCCATCAGCCATTATATTAGATTGCGGTGCACACTTTTGGGAACCCCTGATCAAGCAAATGAACCTGTTCGTCAAACGAATTACTAAGTGCCTCGGGTAAGAATCAAACTCCTGACCCTCGACTTAGCTAGAAGCAGGCCCGGATTGGCCATATGGGCAAATCGGGCAAATGCCCGATGGGCCGGATGCCCAATGGGCCGGTGTGGTCAATTGGAGGTCGACTTTATTTTGCTATATAAAAAAATCATCGATGAGAATAACGTCCTCTATCGTCAAGTCGAGGACCTCATTCAATTTACGTTATCTCGTTGGGCTCTATCTCTAGTATTTATTTATTTTGATTTTCTTCCCACAAACATATTTACAAAGTATGGTAAAAAAAGCGTCGGTGACGTAAATGGCTAGGGCCGCCGCCTTCTGTCCGGGAGGTCGTAGTTCGAACCTGCCACGTACCAATGTGATTTCGAATTTAGATTTCATATGTACGCTTATCCGACGCTCTTACGGTGTAGGAAAACATCGTGAGGACACGATATTTTTACACACACGCCTGCAAAGAAACTCGCAGGTTGTGTGTGAAGTCGACCAACCCGCACTGGGCCCGCGTAAAGATAGGTTGGTGAGAGACTGGCGCCTAAAGTATGTAAATCTTTGAGTATGGTCACCTGCCCCCCCCCCCCCTCTCTCTCGGTATACAAGAACAAAACATGAAAAGTGATGTAGGAGTAAAAAAATAAACAGAATAAAAAAAATAAAGATATTAGAAGGTGAAGCTGCGCTTGCGTGAGCATGTGTGTGTGTGTGCGTCAGTTTGTTTGTGTATGTGAGTAAGTGTGAGAAAAAAACATATGATTATATTTGGATAAATTTTTCCATTTCAGAGTAGTCAAGAGTCAGCAACCAAGCAGTGATAGTAGTTTTACATCTGTAAGAATTTAGGTCACTAATTTTCATGATTTTAGATATTTTGATAGACAAATAGTTTTCTAGAAAACACAAATGTTGTTGAGCTAGGGTGGTCCTAAAGTATTGCAGTCTAAAGATCATGTCTACTCCTCTAGTTTCAAGTTGGTCAAGATTAAATGCAATAGACTTAAGTCTATATAAGATTACTTCATAGATGAACAATTGTCTAACCGTGAGTACTTGGCACTGGATGTCAGTGGGATAATAATGGTTTTTAAATGTAGCAACTTTAGGGATCAATCTTTGGGCTCTTTTAATCTATAATAGATTGGCTTTGTAAACACCTCCCCATGAAGAGATGCAATAGCTCACGATTGATCTGCAGAGAGCGTTGTACAACATTTTAACTATTTTACTATCAGCCACCGATCGAATATTTCTGAATAGAGGCGTGAGTTTTTTAACTTTTTGCGTATGTTTGTTAATATGTGGTTTGAAAGTGGTATAATTATTGAGAATAACACCCAGATATTTTATATTATAGACCGTTTTTAGTTTAGGGCAGCTACATGAAGAGACATAACAACAGATAGAGCAGTGAGCTGTTATATAAAGGGAATCAGGAGGCTGTGTTCTAGGGGTAATTGAAAAGGTAAAATACTTGGATATAAAATACATGCATAAAAGGTCAATGTTTATAACATTATTTTTGACACAGTTACGCAAAGCATGGGTTGCCGTTTTCTTACAAATGGAAAACTGTACGCTGATTTCTCGTGTCTAGATCTAAAACGTTTCCCCGAAATATGTAATAATAAACTTTAATCCGGTGAACTAGATGAGTTAAGTAGTAATTTATTGAAATTTTATAAGACAGCTACAGGTGGAAGTTTTCGGATTTAATTAAAAAGTTTGGCATTGCATTGGGATAAACTTAAAACCACTGAATAAGAAGATTATAAAATATTCATGGAAGAGAATAAAAGTGAAGAAGGTCAAGAAGTCAACGGTGAAATGCTTTTACAAATAGAAAACCATGATGAAGAAAGATTTGTACCATGTATGACACGCCGTACATGTATGTAAAAATTGCGCCATTTGCTGCTTTAAAATATTGCATAGATACAATCTTTTGACCAACGCCTACACGTACGTGAAAGATCCTTTTCTACCCTAAAAAATATCAAAAATCGCATGAATAGTACCTTATTTTCTGATAATTTAAATAATAATTTATGTTATTGACGGTAGAAAAAGATTCATGAACTTGGATAGCGACGACATTATTGATAAAGTAGCCGAGAGTAGTGAGCTTCTTCGGAAGTCTTTAATTGTGTGTTAAAATATATGATTGGAAATTTTCTAGAAATTTCCTTTCTCTTGAGGGTAAAGGGCCGACCATCTTTAAAATGCCCGGGCCGGTTTTGGGTCCCAGTCCGGGCCTGGCTAGAAGATAGGAACGCTGACCATTAAGCCACGGGGCAAGTCAAATCATTAACAGAGTAGACATCTAAAAACATGGTCTTAGGAAACTAAATATCCTTAAAATCTCATCTCTCACCTGCAGCACCCTCTTCGAAAGACCAGTTTTTTGCGCGAGCTGCTTCAAGTCCTTCGCATCTGGATTCTGGTTGATAGCGAAGTAAGACTTCATGGTCCTAAGTTGGTGGTGCTTGAAGCTTGTACGCATACGCTTCGTACGCTGCGTATGACCAGACACGCTGCCAGGAGAGGCCACTGATGAGTCGTAGGCGAGTGACTCCATGGAGGAAGATAGGTCACCGCGATGCAGGATTTCTGAAGCACAGAAAAATATTACTTTTAATAAAGCGTCCATGTGGATATCCACATCCACAGCGTTAAAGTGTGTTTTGTCCAGATCTTTCATTCAATCTTTTTTACACTTTTTTTATTTATTTTCAATTTATTATCGTAATAACACAATACATCCAGAAACAGCATTACGCGTTCCTAAAAACCACCGAGGTCTAAATAGGAACGTTATTCAGCAGGTGAATTTTTGGTAATTTTTTTTTGTAACAAATTTTTAGTATTACAAAAGATAACCACCTTCCTTAAATAAAAAGTAAGCAACAAATATGCATAACAAATATTTACTATTGGCATCTATTGGTACATAAATTTTGTAACACTTGTTGTCACAGAAGAAATAAAACAGTGCTACGTTCAGAGCTTTACGGCCGTTAGGAGGACAAAGCGTGGAATCGGTGGACCGTTGACCTGCTAAAAGTCGCGGGAAGCCGCTAGATGCGGGCAGCGCAATACCGGTCGTTGTGGTAATCCTTAGAGGACGCCGCCTTTGTTCAGCAGTAGATATCCTTCGGCTAATATGGTAAACTGATGACGTGACAGACTGAAACACTATAAAAAACCGGTTAAGTTAGTTTTTTTTTGATAGGACAAGCTTGTTGTTGGCCGTGGCCTTTACAACTTCACCGGGCAGGGGACGCGAGTACGGAAGGCACTCAACCTAGTGCAAAAGTCAAACTAGCACTCCAAGGGTTCCGAAGCTCCAGACCTCTCCCCACGATCACATAGTAATAATGACACCTATTCACATTACAAACAAAAGACATCAACGCGAGCGACAAAAATGTGCTTTTTTTTGTCATTCAGTTCGGACTTCTTACCGCGAGTGTCACTCACACTTGTCCGATTTTTAGTATTTTAACTACCAACAGAACAAGCCCTCTGAGTACATACTTTGCTCTGGGTAAATAGGGGTCTATTTATTCTGGACTCTTCATTTTTCTCATAGATTTTCCTGTAATCTATGCATTTGACCTCATATTCTGTGATATTGTTTTAAGGTTTTAGACCCAGTAGTTTCGGAGATGGGGGAAATTAGCTATTTTCGCCTATTTTTATAAATAACTTCAAAAAAAAAAAAAAAAAATTTTTTTTGAGATTGTTACAACAAGTCCTTTCGTTTGATATGTCACACAATATATTAAAAATAATGTTTTTCAAATTAACCCTTCAAAAGTGGCCCACATTTTTTAAATTCATTTATTTA
Source organism: Coleophora flavipennella (assembly GCA_947284805.1). NCBI lineage: Eukaryota > Metazoa > Arthropoda > Insecta > Lepidoptera > Coleophoridae > Coleophora > Coleophora flavipennella. The sequence goes on from OX369308.1 coordinate 11,019,428, forward strand.
CGTTACAGGTACTGGGTTTGGGTCACTGACTTACATATGTGTACCAAAGATACACACGACTAATCCTAGAATAGATCCTTTTTACCTTTTGAGCTACGGAACCCTAAAAACCTGCACATCTCCGCTCCGCTCCGCTTTAGTGGACACCGGGCCTAAGACTGCATTCAGATAAAAAAAAAAGGCTAAACACGTTAAAAAACCGACTTCCATCGCGACAACTTCGTAGAATTTTGCATTATTATTTTTGGTTTTTGTTAATTTTCTAATGAAGTACTACACCGATTTTGATAAAATGTTTAAGGGACCACGCGGGAATAAAAAAAGAATTATTAAAATCGGTTCACCCAGTCAAAAGTTCAGAGGTAACACACAAAAAAAACCATACAGTCGAATTGAGAACCTCTTTGGAAGTCGGTTGAAAAAAAAAACAATGAATGTAGGTATGTACGTCCGTGTTTTATTACTGTGGATTTGTAGCATCAGACAATAAATCTTAAAGCCACATCCGGATCTCTGGAGAGGAAGTAGTCTGATTGCAGACTGTGGTCGCACTGGATGGGTCCACGAGGCGAATCGCCTGCTTTTAAGGTTCCATATAAAATTTAAAGTTGTTGAGCCTCCTCTTTTTTTGAAGTCGGTTTAAATGATCTTGTTTTCAAGATAGTCGTAGCCTCCTTGTTTTTCTACCAACCACTTTACCTTGCCAGCTTCTACTTAATAATAAATAATTAGTGAAATTAAAAACCCTAACCAAATTTCAGCCAAATCAGAGCAACTTCTCTTTCATTGGTGGCCATTTCTTTTTTCGAAATTTGACCATTTTTATTGCACCTAAATTTGATGTTATTTTAGTTACAGCAACACCCCTCTACTCGTGTGTCTTACCGTTTTTCAGTGAAAGATTTACTTTATTTAGCTTTCTGATAAGAAAGAAACCGCATTGAAATCGGTTCATCTGTTTAGAGGCTCCGATGCCACAGGCATACACACAGATATACACGTCAAACCTGTTTGGGGTTAAAAAAATGTCATTAAAAAATCCAGTGTATTGCTCGCAAGAGCAAATCAACACACCGAGTCACGGCCCCTTTGTACTACTGCAACACACATATGTTTTTGTATTCTTTTTTTTTTGCTCTTTTTAATTTCTTATGTTTTATTTTATATTATGTATGAGTGTAACAATATGTGTGTGATTGCAGTGGCAAATAAATGTGTTATCTATCTATCTATGAAAAAAGTAATACGTTTTATACAAGCAGTCAGGTAAATTTGTTTTTTTTTTGTAGATGAACTTTTACGCGTGAAACTGAACAAGTTTTGTTCTACAACTGTGCGGTTATTAATATTATGATATTTTTTACAAAATTCTTGAAAAAGTTACACTTCTTATAAAAAATGGTCAGCTGATTATAGTAAGTTATTTTTTTTACACGCGGAAAGCATTTAGGTTTACCCACGGGAGTGTGCAACGCGACTTTCATACACATTTAGAATCAAATGTGCAGGTTTCCTCATGATGTTTTTCTTCACCTCTTAGGAGGACCAAGACGCTATTGTCACACGCTACCGACGATGTCACGCTAACAGTTTGACAACGTTGCGTAATGGCTAGTCAATTCACTTCATAACAGAAGGTCGCTACCTGGCAGGTTCGATTCTTCGGATTCCAAGTTTTTAAGACTCGATTTGGTTGGTGGAAGGGTATTTTCTAAACCCGCCTGGCTAGCTACCACCATCTTATATGATCGTAGCCGCCGATCTAGCATTGATGTGTTCTGGCTTGAAGATGAAATAGCCAGTTCTCCATTGCGCTGTGGAATCTTGGTAAGCCCGATTCCATCTTCGGCATCATCGTCACTTACCATCAGTTGAGAGGAAACGCGGGCACCATTTTTTCCATGCAAACGTAGTCCTCTGTTTCTTCTCTGGATAATGACAATAGAGCAAAAATAAAATGAAAACACAGAGCCAAAAGGTATTATAGCGTTTTTTAAATTATTTTTGAAAAATATATTATTATTGCTCAAGTTTTGGAGGAGGAAACAGGGGACTACGAAATGCTGTTTTGGTCCATTTTAGTGCCTATTATCGGTCTGCGCTGTTGTTCTCTCTTTCTTGCTGTATACGGAGAGGTTTGGGGGGGGAGCCAGAAATATTTTATTTAAATACCTATTCTTTTGACCGCGCTGCCTCTTAAGATGATGCCATAGGCTTACCAATTGTGGATTTAAAAAAATGTGATACTGATAACTGAACCGCTGACTAAAACTGTATTTTGAACTCATGTCTCGATAGATAAACCCCTAAGGGTTTTACATGGAAGACTGAAGTGTCTTAAATGTGTATGGACGCGTTTTATACTGCATAAAATAATGTAGCGACACCTTCAGTAACCCGACGCAGAGAATACTGATCCTTAACACAAACGACGAGAGTACAAAATATATGCGACATCTAGAACGCGCTATCAATATTTCTTCGGCCCTGTGTATATTATTATATCAGCTCATATACGTCCCCACCGAGGGGCTCGAGCCTACCCTGAATCAGGGCGATTAGGCCTTAGTCGACCACGCGGGCCCAGTGCGGGTTGGTCGACTTCACACACAACCTTCGAGTTTCTTCGCAGGCGTGTGCAGGTTTCCTCACGATGTTTTCCTTCACCGTTAAAGCAATCGGTAATTATATGTACGTAAGTTTTTGAAAAACTCATTGGTACATTGGCCGTCCAGATTTGAACCCGGTACCTCTGGTTAGATGGACCGAGTCGTTACCGGTTGAGCCACCGACGCTTTGTATATATATACGAGTATATACAAATACCAAACATCAACGGTTGGTCCACGGCTTCATGCCTCCCTTTGCTCTCGGAGAGTAGAAACACATTAATCAACATTCAAACCAGCCTAGCGAAACTCTATAGAGAAAATTGTTTATATGAAACTGTTACGAATCAAAGAGAATATAACAACGAACTATGTTTGTCTCTTTCTACCTTGTGCAAATGTCTCTTTCTTGATCTGACAATTTCGGATTCGCTCACTGACAAATGCCATTTAGTCAGGCACCAAACAGTATCTATCGTTTTATTGCGTCGTTACGAAGATTTCTGTGTGTTTTGGTTTTTTCCATAAATACAGGCTTAAATAGTGGATACACGCTGTGTGACATCGTTAGAGTATTTAAATAGTTATCTGGGTTGTAATAACAGCAATAATGAATTATAAAACTTGTGAAATCTGTGGATTGAAAGCCGGCCGGACTCACAATACAAAACGTATGTTTATGGCGAAATTTCCCTTAGTTAGATGATAAAAAGGTATTATTAATTCATTATTTTTATTCTTTAACTTGTCCTTAACCTTCTTATAAGAGCTTTAATCCAAGTTTTACGAAAAATTTTGTTACCAAACCAAATGCAATAGGTATAGTGTGGACGAACTTTTATCGATAAGTAAATATCGATATTTTGATTTTTATATTCAGGTTATTTTTAATTAGTTTGGGGCATTAAAGTTTTCGAGTGGCGACGTAGATGTAGAGTAGGCAACGACCTGGTTAAGGTCGGGGGAAGCCGCTAGATACGGGCAGCGTAGGACCGGTCATCGTGGAAATCCTTGGAGGAGGCCATTGTCCAGCATTGGACATCTTTCGACTGCTATGATGATTATTATTACGTGTATTAATTGCAGTGAATTTTTATTTCAGAATGATCCCTGCATTAATATATTAAACTTTAAAATTTCGATGTTGGAAAATAACTTCAAAAACAATGTCATAACGAAGTAGGTAAGTAATCACTAATCACACCGGTTATTATGTTCTAAGATAATATTTTGTTCTATTTTGTTTTTACTTTTTACAGCTTGGAAGCCACTCTATAAAAATAATCATCGACATTGGTTCACAATTGAGGAAGGATATCTGAATAACCTGGCTGCAACTTCAACTTATCATGATATCACCGCTGCATTGTAGTTAGAATCAAACACTGATTAAAACAAGCTCAAGCATATATTGTTTGCTGCAAGTTCTTCAAGAGTGTGATTGTGTTCTGGTTATGTTATCTGCAACATCAGGTCTAAAATGCTGTTGTGTGGTAATTAAGTCTACATACGTGTACAAAATTTCAAAACAATCCGACGAAAAGAAGTAGAATATATTGGGTGCAAAAAATTGTGTAGGACCCGTTAACTGGGCGTTCTAATCATCATACTAAACAACTTTACCCCAAGGAACACCTAGTCAATTCTCAAAATAAATATAATTCACCCTCCATACAAAAATACACAAAATTGGTCGATCCGTTAATCGATTTGTGTGAAGTTAATTTTTTTTAGATTTCAGCATTGCCATAAAAGAAATATGTTCAGAATGACGAGTAGAAACCTCAATTAAGGGGACCTACACCAATTTCGTTACATCCTGTATATCCATGGTTGAGATCCTTGAACCAACTAGGAAAAGAGCTGATAATCTTTGAACGACTGAAACAATTTTCTAGTTGAACCCAGTCTTTTAAAGTAAAAAAACATATTAAAGTCGGTTCATCCGTTTGGGAACTAATGCCACTGACACATACAAATAAATATATAGACAGACACACAGCAAAAAATTCAAACTATTGACAACCCTCTTTTATGTCGGAGGTTAAAAATTTAATTGTGAACTTATATGAAGTAGGTTTAAAAGAAACGAAATATGTTAAATAGATTTTGAAACGCCAGAAGTAGGTAATAATGAAACTCGTAGATGTAGTTCGATGTTTATTCGGGCAGGGCGAAACTTGAAAACAGCTCATCAAGAAAATGCAGGTTGGTAATGACTCGCTCCTCTTTTTATAACTCAACGGCCGGCGACGGCCGCGCCATCTACCTCGTACTAAATCGATTGACAATTTACAGATACAAACTACAACAATAAAGTAGAGTTACAAGATTACATTGCTAGATGGCACTAATAGTACAAATCAACCTATGACAAACCAAATGTCTATCGATTATTATTTGTAACTATTTATTTATAATTTAGAAATGCTTTATTTAATTAATTCATACATAAATAACTATCTCATCGCTCATGTGCGGTTGTTGGTGGCGCTAGTGCTCGTGGAGGCTGCTAACAATTTGTAATTATCTGCAGTAAATAAAACGTTTAAATTTTACCGAGTTTTTTATTCATGAAAATTAATTACAAAATTATTTTGCATCATATTATTCTTTTTATCGAACTTGACACCCTTCTCTGTCATCGACATCCCATCTCTATCCTAGTCTTTATCAGTTTCTCATGTTGGCAGCAGCGACGTAAGACCAAACTGAATATAAGTAGGGCTGCCATTTTTCATTTTATTCTATTGGTATTAGTATTCGTACGCGTTCAATACAAAGCTATAATTCCTTTCTATGTATGGGAGTCCCGACTCTCAAAAACGTAGTTTATTATATTCTCTTTGATTCAAACCAAGTACCTGAATAGTGTAAGATTAATAAGAATGAAAGATAGGTCGTAAGATACAGAACCAATGCGTTTTATATTGCATCCACCCTTGGTCGACGTTTTTGCTATCTCTAAAAGACATAGCGTGAATCCCGGATTCACAGACCAATGGGTGATAATGATATAGACATTATCAATCCACTGCCCTTTGATTCACGATGTTTGGAGTACCTACCAATAGGTATTCGATATATATCCGCCTCCATGGCGTAATGGTTAGTCTGCTTCACATCAGGAGGTCGCGGGTTCGATTCCCGGTGGGGTCAACTTGTAATACTCGGTTTGGTTGGTGGTAAGGCATTTTCTAAGCCCGCCTGGCTATCTACTACCATCTTATCTAAGTCTTGTCGCCAAATATCAGTGTTAACAACATTCATGTGTTCCGGCTTGAAGATAAGATAACCAGTGCTCCATTGCGTTGAGCAATCTTGGTAATCCCGCTTCCATCTTCGGCATCATTGTCACTAAGTGAGATGATGCCAAGGGCTTACCAATTAAAAATAAAAAAAATGATTCGTTACTCGGAATCGGCGAAGTAGTAAAGGCCATTCGATATTAAAAAGGCAATTCAGTCGAATCCGATCAAATATTTCCACCTTTAGCGCAGACTTCGTGTGCTAAACTAAACTCGAGTTGAGAATCATTGTCCTAGATTTACATAGTAGGTCGGGGAATAAGTATATATTCGTATTTTGTATGCAGATTCAAACAGGGCGAACAAAACGAGCTGGATCTTTTTCCATACTGGAAACGCTAGAACCATTGAGGCAACAATATCGGTTGTCAAAACAATCAAAACAAAAAAAAAGTTAAAAAAGATTCGATCATTTTCAGAGGATAATAAAACTCTTTTCATAAACTGTCTATAACTCCATAATTATGACCTATGAGATTCGATTTTTTTCTGAAGACTAAGTATTTACTTTCATAGATGGAGCTAAAGAAGTTTTACTTCAGTCGTGTGGCCTAAAGCACACTCGTATTTTTTTCCCTGACCTATTATTTTTTAAATCTAAAACTTGGCATCGTCTCACCTAATTATGATGATTGATGATTTAAAGTTCGTTTGCTGAATTAGATGAACCTTTGACGGCCCGCGTCAAACACACCGTCAAAGGGGCCGCCTTGAGTTCAGTTAAGCGGCGAGCAGCATTTATCAAAGCTGCAGCTAATACAGCAAACGAACTTATATAATGATGCTGCAGGTGTAAGCAGGCTTACCAATAATCCCTCTAAAACAATGGAGAACTGCAAGTCTAATCGGATTGTGGAATGCATTCGCAACCGCTCGGCTAGCCTCGCTATGATATCTTATACGAGTATGTATTGACTGATTTCGCTAATTCTAGGGTAGGGTAGGGTAGTGTAATGTAAGGTGGAATGAAGTTCGCCGGTTCAGCTAGTATATAATAAAACATGGTAAAATATGATACCCATTATGCGGAAAAGACACAGTGCGTGAAAACTTGAAAAGACGCGTTTTTCCAGAGATGAGACTTATCTTGATCGATTTTTCACTCCCAAAAACCCCTATCGTTAGAGCAGTTTCCGTATTATATTTACAAATCTCGTGTCACGGTATTGTGCTCCTCACGGCTCGACCGATTTCCATGATTTTTTTTTGTGTATTTGGGTAGGTATGGAAATAGGTCGTAATGTATATTTCATTATGGCAAAACAACGTTTGCGGGGTCAGCTAGATATATATATAATATCTCATAGCCAAATTGTAGAATTAACCCTTTTACAAAACGGTGCGCTGAGTAAAAAACTACTAAGTAAAAAACTCCGAATAAAACCGAGTTGGACGGATCAAAGAAATTGGAATAACACGGACGGACGGACGGGCAAACGGTTATGTTAGGTTAGGTTAGCATGTCTTGTTCAACCGTGAAGTTCTACTACTCGGTTTTATTCAGTAATTTTACAAAGCGGCGCGCTGTTTTGTCAAACGACTAATTCTGTAATATGGCTGCGACATATATAAGTTGCTCGTTTAACCCTGCAGTGGTCGCGTGGATTACATATGTAATCCACGGTAAATAAAAATGAAATTATTTGTAAACAGTTCAAGTGTGTTACACAGAACTCCGTGTACTTTAAGTATGACAATCCCCACCCCCGCTCTGTTCATTCCAAATATGTATATAGTTCCTGTTAAGAAAATCATAGTTGATTTGTTTTCGCAATAAGCGTTGACGCGTATTAAGGTCTCATATAATCCAAAGTAAATTTTTAACCACGATTTATTAAAAGTTTGTGTTTTGGTTTATTTTGACAAAACTGTTAATTGTTTTGTTCAGTTTCTTATTATAATTTAATTTTAGATAAGGGTACTTGCCATTTTTCAATAGAAAAATTTTAACATAAATGAATTTTATTAAAATAAAATCATAACAATTTGGCATACATATATAATCCACGCGATTACTCAAAGGATTTTGAGGGTGCGACCACTGAGGGTTAAAGTAATACGAGTAAGATAGACCTCTTCTTTCCTCCTTTGTGTTTAGGAGAAAACTCTGACCGAATTTTCTTTGGAAATGTCGCAGTCATATCGTACAACACGCCGTATAGGCGTGTTGGATTGAAAAACGTCGCTGTTTTGTATCTGACGTTCATTCAGATTTTGGTGGCGATACTTTCTACAAAGCGGCATCCATCGTTTAACTTTATTGTCAGCTAACCGAGTCGGACGAATGGACAAACGGCTAAGTTAAGTTAGCATGTTTTATTCTACTGTTTTCGGGGCTCCATCCGAATTGGTTTTATTCGAAGTTTTTATGTGAGCGTCACATTACTAAACAGCTTTGATGAACGCTAAGTGATTATAGAATGCGGCGTACAGTTCAGCCGAATCAAAATCCGGCTGAACGTGAGGTAGCCGCAATACGAAACAGCGATGTCCTTTAGACAGGCGCGCCGTTTTGTAAAACGGCTAATTATATGATATGTCTGCGACAGAGACATTGTTAACATTCATCATCATCATCATTTCATCACATATACGTCCCCAACGTGGGGCTCGAGCCTACCCTGAGTTAGGGCGATCGGGCCTTAGTCGACCACGCGGGCCCAGTGCGGGTTGGTCGACTTCACAGACAACCTTGGAGTTTCTTCGCGAGTGTGTACAGGTTTCCTCACGATGTTAACATTCATAGCACTACAAAATTTTGTCGTCGCATTATCTCGTCTATCGCCATACTGAGTTAAGGTATATTAGTTAAATCCAGCGTGCCTTGTGCACCAGATTTTTTTATGCTAGCGGAAAAGGAATTGCACCAACGGTCACACATCCTAACTGATAGGTAGTCAAAGGTGGTCACTACCCCGAGGACTGTCAAAACAAATAAGCCGCCATGATGGATGCCCCGATAATTAGGCGTACTGATGTAGATGATACCCGAGTAATGGACGACGTACAGTCGGTATAGGAATTAAGTGTCAATTATGATAAGCCGAAAGGGAAAAAATATGATTTATTTATTTTTCACAATTTAAATAGATATCTAAAAATAATAGGTACTGGCTAAATGATTTTTATAGCCTTCTTTAATTACTTTTGTACCTACGTATCACGACACATAACATAACTTATAAATACTAAAGTAATACTCGTAGATACATGCCATGAAAGACAAATAAACGCACCAATACGCAAACTGTACCAAATACGCTTACCACAAAACACGTAGTTAATCAAATACGCGATTTACCAAACACCATAACTCGCAGGTTGCCAAAAACGCAGATTACCAAAAGTACCTATTACGCGGGATACCAGAAACGCCGATGGCCAAAAATATTACGCAGGATACCAAAAACGCAGATGGCCAAAAATATTACGCAGTTTAAAAAAAACGCAGATGGCCGAAAATTTAAATTTTTCTGCACTATATTCGAACACTTATCACTAATTCAGGTAACGAATTAAGCATAATAAATCATTGTCAATCTGTATTACGGATCCTTTTGTCCATGCGCTTTTTGTCTTTTCGGACTGCGTTGTAATTCATACACCACGTAATTTAAATACTACTGCTATATGATCTTCATACCCAATAATACCAATCGAAAAATTATTACATCAATCCGTCTGTCCGTCTGTCTGTCTAGTGGATATCGTACTGGTTGAGGCTAAAGTAGCTGCATAAAACAAAAATTCAAATGAAATAATCTCCAAAATGGCAAAAGCAATTTTGATGAAACTGTTGAAGAAGTAATTAATGCTTTCTAGTGGCAGTATTGATATTTCAAAAAGCGTAAACGGTAAACCCCCATACAATTGCAATAAATGTTTGAAATTTTCTTTATGGATTAATCCACTTCTTATTAATATTAGGCCTAAACTACTAAACACATCTACTTTCATTTTCAGTAGTTTTGCCATGCTGACGGGTTTTTGCGGGAGAATGAGTGCTGCGTGCTGCTAAACAATGTTACAGAGTCTAGTTACTAGTCTGTTCATATTTATTAAGTACTTTAAATAAAAACATTTGATTTGTAAATAAATACGCAAAAGATCCATCGTTCAATTTGGTTAACAAGTGGCGTAAATGTTAGCTGTAAAACCTCAATTCACCTAATTACTTTTAAGTAGTGGGTACTCATAATTAGGCATTCGACTGTACAGCTGCGCCCGCGACTTGTAATTTATTGAATTCTCGCCCCTCAGCCCTGGGTGGTGCTTCCCGAACCAAACACGGCTAATTGTTAAAATTCATAATTAAATATATCAAGATAGTTTGATTTAAGTCGACCGCGTGCTGGTCAATTATTTTTTTACAACCTACTGCGTTTTCTTTCCATTTCTGTGGGGGTTTTTTTAGAAAATGAGTAATGTGGCTACATCGCCCATTTATTGTTTTTAGTGCAGTTTAAAAAGTAATTTATCACGTCGGTGTTACTATGTTATAATGGAGTAACCTAGCTTTTTAGAGTTTCAAAGTCAACAAGGAACTCTTTTAGTTACGCTATGTATGTCTGTCTGTCCCTCTGTCTGCGGCTTAGCTCAGAGACTATTAGTACTAGAAAGCTGTAATTTGGCTTGGGAATACTTAAAAATCACGCCGACAAAACGGTTCAATGAAATCTTGATATAATTTTTTTAGGGTACATCCCCTACATGTATATAGGGGATGTTTTTTCGTTGACGTACCCCATCCTGTGGAGTATCGTTAAATAGATCTTTCAAAACAAAACCATTTTCTGATTCAAGAATCGGTTTGCGAAATATTAAGCGTTAGAGTCAAGTTCTACCAGCTAAACAGCTATTTCAGGATATCTGAAAAAAAAATGGTACGACATATAATCAATTTAAAAGGAAAACTAAGGAGGCTTTGTTAGTTTAGGAGTAATAGTCAACCAACTTGAGATTTGCAGTTGGATTTGTAGAAAGTTCATAGATTTTCCATACAAAATGTTCAATTACCAACTGGAAATATAACTTAGTTCTTTTAAATATACATTTATTTTCTGAAAAGACTACGGAACCCTATTTAACTCGCAGTTGGCCGGTTTTTAGGGTTCCGTACACCCAAAGGGTCACCAACGGGGCCCTATTACCTACAAAGCCTCCGCTGTCTGTCCGTCTGTCTGTATTTCATGAACCGTAACAGGTAGACAGTTGACATTTGCACATAACGTGTATTTCTGTTACTGCTACTATAAATAGAAAATAAGAAAAAGTGACGACATTAGGGAGTTTTCCTTTAAAAAAAAACGGGTTTTTTTAAGATATTTAAGAGGTATTTTTGATTTAGTTCTATCGTAAAAACGGTTATACATACAAGCGTAAAACTAGGTGTGATACTAGTACTAATACTGAAATAAAAGAACAAAATAATTAAAGTCGACTAAGTGTGAGTCGTACTCGCGCAAAGGAGACCGAGCTGAATGTCAAAAAAGCCTATTTATGTCACTCGCGTTAATGTGTTTTTAAATTTGAATTGGTAGGTATCATTTTCATAGTTGTGTGGAGAAGGGTGGTGGTACGAACCCTCGGAGCGCTAGTCCCACTCGCACTTGGCCGTTTTTTCTTTTGTATGAGCTTTTTTATTGGAACGCACATGCGGTTCGCGCCATTTTTACAGAAAAACAAAAAGTTTTCATTCCAATTTTTACTTGTCTGTGACAGCGCCCGCTTTAACGCATGCGCGGTGATGTGTTGGTTTTACATATTTTTTTTTGTAGATACTGAATTTCGTGTATAATTTTTATTCTTGTTTAAAAATGTCTGAGATCAGTGAAAGCATTGTTTTTACCTGTTTGTGACACCGTCCGCTTGTCCGCGGTGATGCGCTAGGATTCAGCGCTATGACACGTTATGTTGTAGGTACTTACTGAATTTCGTGGGATTTTTTCTTACTCTTAACTTTGATCTTTGTATTTTAGTTGATTCAATCCCAATGTATGAGATTAGATAAAGTAGTGTATGAAACTGCACATAATTTGGTCTTAAAACACTCGTGTAATGCTATAAAAAAACTCGTGTTTTAAGAACCCTTATTATGCAACAGTTTCATAAACTACTATTGTCCGATGCTCTTGCGGTGAATAAAAAACATCGTGAGGAAACCTGCACACGTCTGCGAAGAACCCAAAGGTTGTGTGTGAAGTCGACCAACCCGCACTGGGTCCGCGTGATCGCCCTAATCTCGGTAGGCTCGAGCCCTTGGGTGGGGAAATATATGAGCTGATATAATGAAGTAATACAGTTTGGTAATAGAACATTTTGTACGGAAAATCTATGAACTTTGTTCAAATCCAACTGCACAGCTTAAGTTGGTCGACTATTACTCCTTAATTATGAAAGCCTACTTAGTTTTCTTTTTAAATTGGTTATTATGTCCTACCATTATTATTTTTTTCAGATATCCTGAAATAGCGGTCTAGCTGGTAGTTGGACGATACTTGACTGTAACAAAAATTTGCACATAAAAGCTTTTAATATTTAATAAACAAATCTCTGAATCGAAAAATGGTTTTAGTAAACCCCCAGTCTGAAAGATCTATTCAACGATACCCCACACGATACGTCAACTAAAAAAAAATTCACCCTCTTTTAACATGTAGGTAAAAAAGGTTTTCTCAATATTTTACTGTATCACTTTGTCGGCGTGATTAATATATAAATACCTATGTTTAATTACAGCTTTCAAGTACTAATTAGTCTCTAAGCTAAGCCGCGGACAGACAGACATGCCGAAACTATAAGGGTTCCTTGTTGACTTTGGAACCCTAAAAATTGGTGTAGGATTCGTCAACTAGGGGTACCTACTGCTTATCATACTGAACAACTTTCCACAAGGATCGATTCTAAAAAAAATTGGACCTTTCATAAAAAAATGCACAAAATTGGTCGATCAGCTGATCGATTTGTATGAAGTTTTTTTTTTGCGATTTTAGTAAAGTCATAGAACAAAAGTTGTTCAGTATGATGAGTAGTAGTCGTAGTTAACGGGACCAACATCAATTTTGCTATATCCTGTATATTTTTGTATAATAATGTGTATATTTGTATGTTTCTTGTAGCCCAAGGCGAGGTATTGTTCAGAACAGTTGTCTCTGTTTTTTCTATACGTGTAAAGAGTAAAGAAAATAACCACACTTTTAAGCCACTTTTTTAATATTTTATTTTTTAACTAAGATATAAGTAGGCATTTTTGCAAAAAAGTGAGTCCGACAATATGTCAGGATTTTATTGAGAAATGAGAGAGAGAAAAAAGGTGTCTAACTGTAGTGAAGTAAAACTGGTTTTTGTGGGCCAAAACAGCAAAAGTTGACAAAATTTAAGCGAACTTTGCTATTTTTTCTTAAAGAAATATTTATCAAATCGTATTTTAGCCTACTACGCTTTGTAGCAGACATATTGTTAAAAATTTCCACAGAAAAATAAATAAACGTATTGCAGTTTCAACCGCTGAAAAATGACTTTTTCCAACTCTCGATTTTGGAGTTTGCATTATTTTCTGAAGGGATTGATGGATTCTGGAGTGCGAAGTGTCGCCTGATTAGTCTAGATCCCGTAAGGGACATAGAATAAATGTTTTCTCGACTGCCTAAAAATGAGGGGTAATATGGGGGTAGTCGGATTTTTAATTTATAACTGAATTGGTAGGTTATTAACATCATCATATTAGCTCACATACGTCCCCACCGAGAGGCTCGAGCCTACCCTGAATTAGGGCGATCGGACCTTAGTCGACCACGCGGGCCCAGTGCGGGTTGGTCGACTTGACACACAACCTGCGAGTTTCTTCGCAGGCGTGTGCAAGTTTCCTCACGATGTTTTCCTTCACCGTAAGAGCGTCGTCGGATGAAATCTAAATTCGAAATCACATTGGTACGTAGCAGGATTCGAACCACGACCTTTCGGACAGGAGGCGGTAGCCCTAGCCGTTACGCCACCGACGCTTCATATTATTTACATACAATACAATAGTAATAATTTTCACAAGTAACTTTTTTCTACAAGAGTACGAGCACTATAGCTAGTCAAAATATGTAAGCAGGTGTTATATCAACAATCTATCACATTTAAGTAGGTACCATACATAACTGGCCTAACAATGAAGTAGGCAGTAATTAAAAAAAACTTTTTTTACGACCCGGCTACAACAGACGGCGCGGTACAGTGTTTTTATTTTTATATTTATAGACCAAATTAACATGTTACCGATTTTACGTTCAAGTTTTTTCTAAGAAAAACCAGTAATAAAGCATCGTATCGTAAATGCTTCAATATTAACGATTGGATAAAAAAAACTAAGAGGCGAAGCCGAGATGCGTGTTTTATTGCGGTGATAGGCGCCGCCGTGGTCTAGGTAAGAAGAGCCAGCGTTAAAAAACGGAGGTTTTAATTTGACGCATACTCGTATGTATTGAAACGCAAAAGATCGTTTCAAAGTCATTCTTCTTGCTCTGCGTTTCATGATTAAATTCTCTTTGGTTTTGTTTGTCTATGAAAATTTAATTTGAAAATGATTGTTACCTTTTGATAGGAGAAAGAAAAGAAAAGATGACCGTGATGTGTTGACTGTTGTGTATGTTTAAATTCTGATTTATATTAATGTTTCATTAAGGCCCTCTATTTTATTCAGTGGTAAGTAATTTGTGTAAGTAAACCGCTTTGCGTATTTTCTTTTTTGGTGCTGCTGCGAACTAGATTTACGTATATGTCCGTATGGTCTTTCACTCCCCCTGCGAGTTTGACGTCCTCGAAAATTCCTCCGATTCAAGAATGATCCTGGGATAAAGCTGCGCTAACCACCAGCCAGTCTTTTGGCCGCACTGCCCGCCCAGTACGGTAATATTGTATGAATTGCACAATTTTCATATAAGTTAGTATTTGTGGGCTTCTAAACAGGTGTGCCAAATTTCATAACGCTATATGTATGTTTGTATGTGTATTTGTATGTATGTTTAAATGTATGTTTGTCCCTGTATTTCTCAGATACTAGAAACAAAAATGCAATAATTATTATTATGCAATTTTTTCTTTGTCCGAGTATGCAATAGTAACTTTTTTTTTAAACAAATCTTTCAACTTTTGCGTCTCACAGAGGTGGGCGTTAATAACTGCGACATTATCATACAAGCTCATGAGATAATGATGAGAGCTATTTATAGTTACTTTACCATAATAAGCGACCATGTCTCAGTTCCGTATGTGATTAGTGGCAACACACACTGGTCGAAGACCTTGATCTTAAGACACTGCGGTATTTGGGACGTGAAGATATTGCGAAGCTTTCTGAACGCTGCACAGTGGAGTTGGATTCGCCCATTGATATTTTTTTCAAAGTTGGACCTACCTAACTGGACTATTTGTCCCAGGTACACATATTCGTGAACAACTTAGTTACCATTCTCCTCCGAAACGGTATGACGGATTTCCATAAAATTTTCTATGTTTATTTGGTAGGTCTGAGAATAGGCATAGATAATTTTTCACCGGGATCTGACCAGGCGAAGCCGCGGGAAACAGCTATTAAAGTATATATTTGGATCCGCGCTGGCTTTTAGCGAGTACGTCATAAACCTTGCAAGTAACCTTTAAAATTATTAAATTCAGGAAAAAAAAAATAGACTTCTACCCACCCGCCCTGATTTTTTTTTACATTGAAATCCATCTTGTTTGAATAATATACGCTCTCGCTTGTGCCATGAACCAAACGAAGCAATAAAATTTGGTAGGTAACCTCTCCTCTCTGTAAAACAGCCTGGATGGGAAACAAGACCCTGATGGGTTGGAACCTAGTTTCCTAATAATACATCAAGTAAACTTATACTTAGCGTCGGCAGGCCTCCAACTCTGTGGACCGACAGCCTGGTGGAGCGGGCCGCGCAGCACAGGCCGTCATGGAAATCCTTGGGAGTGTCCTTTGTCCAGCAATGGACGTCTTTCGACCCTCACCAGGTTGTCAGTCCACTGAGTGGGAGGCCTGCCTACTCTACGCCTTCCGGTTTTTTTTTATTTTTTTTATTCACAATTGGTAAACCCTTGACAACATCTCACCTGGTGGTAAGTGACGATGTTGCCGAAGATGGAAGCGGGCTTACCAAGATTCCCCAACGCAATGGGGAACTGACTATTTTATCTTCATGCCGGAACACACCAATGATATCAACATTGATATTTGGCGGCAAGACTTGATAAGATGGTGGTAGCTAGCCAGGCGGGCTAAGAAAATGCCCTACCACCAACCAAACCGGGTCTTACAATTGACCCCGCCGGGAATTGAACCCGCGACCTCCTGTGTAAAGCCAGTGAACTTTGCCTCTGAGCTACGGAGGCGGTCATCATATCGGCTCATATACGTCCCCACCGAGGGGCTCGAGCCTACCCTGAATTAGGGTGATCAGGCCTTAGTCGACCACGCGGGCCCAGTGCGGGTTGGTTGACTTCACACACAACCTGCGATTTTCTTCGCAGGCGTGTGCAGGTTTCCTCGGAGGCGGTAATCCCTACTAATATTATAAATGTGAAAGTAACTCTGTCTGTCTGTTACGCTTTCCCGCAAAAACTACTGAACGGATTTGGCTGAAATTTGGTAGGTAGACAGATTAGGACCTGGATTCAGACATAGGCTACTTTTTACCACGCTCGCGAGCCGCTTGCGGCTCGCGCACTGCGCACCCTCTAAAAGTCATAGAAACGTGGTCCACGCGGGTGAAGCCGCGGGAAACAGCTAGTCTATAATAATTTAATAATAATACTTGCATCGAAAGTGATTTACTGGCATACCACGCTCACGTTGCATCAATTCTGCAAAATGGCCTCATCATTTGAGGAAATTGCTCTGATATACAAATAGTTTTTAGGATGCAAAAGAAATGTGTAAGATATTTCTGTGGCGCGGGTTTTTCGGACTCCTGTGGGTCACTTTTTATTAAATACAAATTACTTGCGCTCTTTAGCCTATATATAAAACAACTGTGTCTGTTTGTGAAGGAGAATCCTGAATACTACCCTCCCCCACCCTTACCTTTAAGACAATTGCAACCTAGGAAAGTCAATACAGTACCAATACCCAAATATGAGTTGACAGTGGCACAGAAAAATGTTTGTTTTATGGCAGCAAAAGTAAACAACGCTTTACCTGTCAAAATAAGAATGTTGTCTGGCGGATTATTAAAAAAAACCTGCATAAATGGTTAGTAAATATTTTTTTAATCAATGAAAGAATTTATACCTCAACATAAGTATGAATAATAATGTAATTAAGACAGTTCACCTTAAATATTTGCACGCTTAAATTATGAGCACGTTTTGAAAGGATTTTTTTAATTTACTGTGTGCATATTAATACCAAATTTTGTACTCAAAACTAAGCAAATAAATTATATTCCATTTCATTTTAAAAAATAATAAATATACTATAAAATAGTATACTATAAAAAAGACAAAAAATAAAAAAAAAGATAAAAAAACATCAAAACCATTCGACCGGACCGGAGATGGAACCCAAGATCTACGAGGAGAAAGTCGAACGCCTATCTGGTGCAGTGAATTTGCCAATCTAAACTCAGAAAAAAACGGATTTTCCCAAAGATAAGACCTAGTTAGATCGATTTATTGTCTCCAAAAGGAGGATTAGTATAAGATATTGTACTGGCCCTGCCCCGAGCAACGTACGTATAATCATCTCTATCTATAAGTACATCATCTCACTACGTTTGGCGTACCTGGACGTCACTGTGGCTGGCTGAAATCCTTCTAACGTGATAGTTAACCCTTATCTTTAGGTAATATGAATCGTTTATTTAAGAAACCCCATAAGTCACTTTTTCGACGCAGTTGGTTTTTTAATGGTATAAGTTGAAAGAACAAATTTCTCTATATGAAATCACTTTGAACTATCCTAACATTACTATTTTATAATATTTTTGTTTCATTTATTTGCTAAGTTTTTTCAGAAAATTATAAATTATTTCTCTTGACTAGTTCGACGATCTTCACCTAACGGGTTTCTCAAACAAACGATTCATATGTATACAGGTACTTTACAATACAAATTTTTAGGGTTCAGTAGTGTGAATAACCCCTTAATTTAAATAACCTAACCACTCCGGGAGTGGCGACAGAAGTAAAAACTTTTTACAATTTTATAAGTTTTGACCCTGTGAGTGTTCCTGGTACAGTGTCGGTAACGTTACATTACAGTATCGCGAGTTCAATGGTTTTTTCCATCTCAAATAACGGCTATCGCGCCTAAAGAAGTTTTCACTTCTAAAATATGTTTATGGCTTTAAGATGACTCAATCCGAGCAGGTTGATACTTGTTAAAATAATATCAAACGTAAGTCTATTCATTTTAAGTTCAAATCAATGCGGGCTTCAACGCGACTGTTACGTTGAAACCGAACGCCCAATTTTCGATTTTTACATGTTTTTATTATTTTTATTTATTTTCAAAAAAGTTTTAAAAAAATGATCAATAAAAATGAAAGGTCTTAGAGTCACCGAATTTTGTGTGTTGGTTAAACATGGTTTCATTCAACATTAACTATTTGTTTTCGTGAAATTTTGCAATTAATGCCATAAACAGGTATTACAGTAATTTTTTTTACAACAAAAGTGGTAACATTTTTAAAATTGTATTTTAATCAATCGATTTTTTATTACTTTAAGAATATGTTATGTATTTTTTTCATAGTGATAGCTTTACACAGTCTTTCAATAATTTGAATTGAATATTGTCATTTGACCCATCTTAAGGCCTTATGTGTCTGAATGACAGCTGTTTGTTTTGGCGGCCTATATCGGACTTTGGAAAAGGTGATGCAATTTGGCTGTGGTGTGTATTGTCACACGTATTCAACACGTATTCAACAAGTAAATGTTTTTTTTTGGAAGCTACATATATGGGCCTGTGCACATATCACGCGAAGTTTTTTCGGCTACTTTTGTTCATTCATTGCAGAAAAATACACGTGAGGTCTCCCCCCCCCCCCATCGAATCTCACGTGATTTGTGCACAAGCTCTAAAGAGAGGGCGAATTTTTTTTGTGGATTTAGGTACATAAAATGTGTGGGGTATTAATGAATAGGTTTTTCAAAATTACTGAGGGTTGTAATTATGGAAATCCTTGGGGGAGGCCTGTGATGTGACTACAAATTTACAGTGTTTGGCTTTTTATTGTGCTGCGAGAACTTGCTTCCTGCCAAATTTCATGATTTTTAGGTCTACGGGAAGTACCCTATAGGTTTTGATTTACTTGCGACTCAAAAAATTATTATGTAACATAAATGGCCGTATGTTATGTTAGGAATCAATTCGCGAAATATTAAGCTTTAAATTGCTAATTTTTGTAAGAGTTAAGTATAGGGGATACTTACCAGCTACCAGCTAAACCGCTATTTCAAACATCATTTTTTTTTTTAATAGTATGACATATAATCAATTTAAAAGAAAATTTGTAAAAAGTTCGTAGATTTTCCATAAAAAATGTTCTAATAGCAACTGCAAATATAATTTTGTTTTTCAAAATATACATCTTTACAAATATATTATCTTTTGTAAATGCTACGGAGCCCTATTTTGCGCGAATCCGACTCGCACTTGGCTGGTTTTTATTTTAATATGGCAAAATGTAAGGTCGGCTTTATTAGTCGTAGCTTAATGATAAAATCAGATATATTTTTTTTAAATGGAAAGGGTTTGCAGAAAACATACAAAATAATTGGAATTATTTTCAAATTAAAAATTAATTAACAATTATGAAATAACTTTATCAAGTCTTTTGTATAAAATAGTTTAGGATTCTTAATCTTAAAATGAACTCATTCTTTTGTCATTAAGGTTCCCAACAAAATCGTTTTCCATACAGAATAAAAAATCGAATTTCTTCAAAATGTATTAGCCAGTTCTGATGAAACTTTTTACATATTATGTATAAGTAAACACGAAATTTTAGTAAGTGTTCGTTTTAGACACTTAAAGCAGTAAAGTGCATTTTCAAATTACTATCATCATCATCTTAACAGCCGAAGGATGTCCACTGCTGGACATAGGCCTCCCCATAGGATTTCCATGACAACCGGTTCTGCGCTGCCCGCATCCAGGGGATTCCCGCGACCCTCACCAGGTCATTGGTCCACCGAGTGGAAGGCCTTTCTACGCTACGTTTTCCAGTGCACCACTCGAGAACTTCACTGCTACAACGCTTCTGTTCTACGAGCTATGTTACTCTAAAACTATGACTACTAACTATATAACTCTAAAAATCTCAGTATTGTTCTTGTGAAAATATTTATTTTTTAAAGTAAATCGTAGGTGTTTCGTTTTTTGCTTAATGTATATAAAGTTGCATATGAATAGGTTTAAAAATTTTTGAGAATTTAAATTATTAATTTATATGCTAGATAGATTTTTGATAGGGACCCTTGTTTTGTTCTGTATTTATACTACCACTTTTATTAACCATAGAATACGAGTGAAAAGCGTAATACCGTAAATGTATTAAAAACATTAAGTATTCTTTGGTAGTAAACTTTTTCTTACATGCACGCAGTGCCCAGGTGTTACTTCTTAATTAAAAAATTATAATGACACACAGAATGTCTTATAAAAACCGCTAAACGCTATCGACCCCAACTAAATAAAACAAAATACTATTAACAATAAACAAAGGTAGTCACTTAAGTAATTCTGACCACACGCAACAAAAAAGACTAAAAAAACACTAGATCTCTTATCGACAGCGTTATGCAACACCTGTCTTGCTTGAGAGTTTTTTTTCTTAAAGATCGCAAAAATATCAAAGAGATTGTATTAAATATATTGAAAGAAAGGTGAATTTATTTAAAATGTTTGGTTCTTGGGTCTTTAAGTCAACAGTACTCAATGTGTTCAATATTTTGTAAAGATTTTCTGAATTCAAATTTCACCTTTCTTACAATAAATTCGCTATAATAACTTTGATATTTGCGATCTTAAAAAATATTACTTACTGTTTTGTAGATATCTAGAGTCTTTAGGTTTATATTACCTACCGACTACTTTTTTGACTAGTGTTTAATGACTATGGCAGTATAGTTACTGAACAGAATACGTATATGGTTCCTGCCAATTTCAAAAACCATTTTTTTTACTCACAATAATTGTAAGTGATGGTAAGTGACGATGATGCTGAAGATGAGTGCGGGCTTACCAAGATTCCCCAACGCAATGGAGAACTGGCTATCTTATCATCAAGTCGGAATATACATATAAATGTTGCAAACACTGATTTTTGGTGCCAAGACTTAGATAAGATAGAGGAAGCTAGCCAGACTAGAAAATGCCCTATCACCAACAACGTGAACCAAGCCGAGTCTTACAAGTTTACCCCACCGGGAATCGAACTCGCGACCTCCTAGTGTGAAGCGAATGGACTAACCATTACGCCACGGAGGCGGTTAAATTTAGGTAGAAGTTATGTAACTGATTTTTTTCTATTACTGTATGTTCGATCTCTGTTAACTTAAATTCCCGCACATTAATTAACTTGAAGTTGAACATAAAAATCTTATTAAATTTATTTTTATCCATGTGTTTAGATCTTGCACTTTAAAATTCATACCTAAAAGTACATTTCATTTTGACATTTCTAATAATGGCGCTTTAGACAATAAGCTTTAACATAAACGGTAAATCGATAACTTAAAAAAAGCAATAAAATAAACAGACACGCTTTTACGTAACAAACTAATCAACCAATCAAGATGTCCGATAAAAATCAGCGGAGGGCCACGGTGACCGATAAGGCACGAACCTAAGCGCTGAAGCACCATTATTTGGCATTGTCATTATGAATGTCACGCGCACCCTCTAGTGGCATTGTTGCACCAACAACTGGCGGGAAAATGCATTGAAAGTCCGTTTTATCTATGGAAAAACAACTAGATGCTTAGCTAGCAAAGGCCTAAGCATGCATATACAGGGTGGGAAGGAGTATACCGACAGATTTTAACTAAAGATTCTAATGCCTATTTAGACAAAAAAAAGTAATATAAACATGGGCCAGTAAAGCCTTATTTTCGAGATATTAATTTTTTAAATAATTCACAAGTTCAAAAAATCTCAAGGGTAACACCCCCTAATAACCTTATCTGACGTATGTTGCCTCAAAGTATCATACTAACGTTGACTTCACTCGTCGTTTATCGTATGTTGTCGGAGTCGTTCGTGAAGTGTGAAGTTTTCTTTTTCACTCTTTAGACTAAGGTTTCGTTCAGAAGGGATTACTATCGTTAATTGATTTTTTTGTTCCAGAAATTAAGTAAGTTAATAAGGCAGTTTTAGACCCATGTTGATATAACATTATTTACTCATAATACCACCAGGAATCCATGGTTAAAATCTGTCGGTATACTCCTTCCCACCCTGTATAGGGTTACGTGCCCAAATAGTAGGTGCCAACTGCCAACCAACAAAGGGAATACTATTACTAAGCCTACGCTGTGTTCGTCTGTCCATCTCAGACCAGAAATATTAATAGAATAGGTACGTGTTACGATGGCCTAGTAGATACTTAGCTAGCAAAGGCCTGAGCATGCATATATAGGGTTCCGTGCCCAAATAGTAGCTGCCAACTGCCTGCCAACCAAGGGAATACTATTACTAAGCCTACGCTGTGTCTGTCTGTCCATCCTAGGCCCGAAATATTAATAAGTACGTATTAAGTTAGCCAGCAAAGGCGAATGCATACTTATTAATGTTCCGTGCCCAAATAGTGGGTGCCAACTGCCAATCAATTAAGGGAATTATATTACTAAGCCTACGCTGTGTCCGTCTGTCCATCTCAGGCCCGTAATAATAAGTGTTGCGATGGCCTGATGGGCCGGATGGGAAAATGGGCGGTGTGCGACTCTCGAGCCGCTGCGGGATGGTACAGAACATTTAGTGCGTTCACGCACTACAACTCACAACTCATTCTTTTCGCATTAACTTTGTAGATTTGAACTCATCGTTTTACTACCAATAATTCCGAATACCCACCAAGTGATTCAGAGAACTCTCATTTTAATTAACCCCCGACGCAAAAAGAAGGGTGTTATAAGTTTGACGCCAATGTCTGTGTGTGTGGGTCTGTCTATCTGTGGCATCGTAGCTCTGGAACAAATGGACCGATTTTGATGCAGTTTTTTTAAGAAGTGAAAATAAACGGTGTGCTGGTAAATTGGTGCTACTGGAACTCCCCAGATCCTCGAGTCAAACCTAAGTTAGGAAGGTAACCAAAAATAGCCAGTTGGTCTAGCACTACACTGATCTGGGTAGCTGACGATCCTTCATGAAGGTTTCGGCCCAGAGAACGTAGTCCCTTAGTAATCAGGTTAGTATATCAAAATGAGCCAATAGTGTCAATCTCCAGATGACACAATCCCTTCCTCACTCACTAGCACAACAAATGCAACCCCCTAAGCGGTAGCTTCCATCTGGAGCACCGTTACGCGCCCCCGTTCCCCATCAGGGTGGGGTCTCTCCCGATGAAGTCTTCAAGGCCCCACGGGCGAAAGCCAACACCAGGCGGTGTTTAGTGGGTACGGGGATCCATGAGGATTCACCGCCTACCTCCCACTGAGAGTACCCTTGCTTGGGCCAAAAAAAAATTATCATCGCACTTGCCCAGTTTTTAAAAGATCCTGCAGCGGCCCATTTTTTTATGTAAATCTAGAAGCCACCTCGTCCTCACAATTCGGTGCTTTTCTATTGATATTCTTTGTATGAGGTATGTACTGCACTAGCAACTATGGTAAACATGGTGTGGTAAAATAAGTAGTGTAACAAACGAGAAAAAAAATTCCTGTTTGTCATACTGGTGTGATAATCTGGTGTGACTACGAGTCGGCAACGAAATCTTGTTAGTAGGTTCTCATCTATATGGTTCTCACTTAGGACGATGGATATCTACACGACACAGAATTTAACCACCTTCGTGGCGTAATGGTTTAGTCCATTAGCTTAACATCTAGAGGTTGCGGGTTCGACTCTCGGGGGAGTCTAAAGACTCGGTTTGGTTGGTGAAAGGGCATTTTCTTAGCCCATCTGGTAACCTACCACCATATTACTAAGTCTTGCCGCCAAACATCAATGCTAACAATATTGTTCCGGTTTGAAGATAAGATAGCCAGTTCCCCATTGCGTTGGGGTATCTTGGTAAGTCCGCTTCCATCTTCCGCATCAGCTTCACTTACCATCAGTTGAGATGATGCCAAGGGCTTACCAATTGTGAATAAAAAAAAAGAATCACGTTAAAGCTGCCTATCCAATACGAATCGCATGTACAGCTAGTGAAAGCTAGTTTTTAAAGCTTAATTTTCAACTAAAGAAACACACTTCAAAAACACTGGAGAAGCGAGATGAGCTTACAAGTAATTATTTTTCTTTTTGGTCCACTCTATGTAAAATTTGACAGCAGTGGACTTCCTTCGGCTGATATGATGATGATGATGTAAAATTTAAATTTCTAGTACACCGCTTAATCCAATTATTTATTATTTTTATCATTACATTTAAGCTTAAAAATAAGTCTTCAACCTTTCATTACATAGAAATTAAATGTCGTGTTGTTGCAGACTTTAAAATATTACATGCATCGGTAAACTGCATAGCGTTGAATGTGTGAAGTACGTTGCAGTTATTAATCAAGAGATTCCAGTTGTTATCATTAAGAAGAGGTAAATATACCCTAGCATTGATTGGAATTACAAGTTTCTTTTTTTTATTATTTATTTATAGATTTCAAAACAAAATACAAAACAATTAATCATCTTGCACCATTAAACCTGAATGGATTGCCTAGGTGCTTACAGTCGTCTACGAGCTACATACTTATAATAAAAATATATATAGAATTATGTTATGCATACCTACATAATTATATCCTTAACCATACTGCAATGCTTAACAGGCACAGATTCGTAAACACAGGTCACTCGTAAAGCGTAATGTGTATGCGTGTGTGTGTGTGTGTGTGTGTGTGTGTGTGTATGTACTTGTCGATTCTCCCAGTCTTCACAGTCTAGTCGTCTCAATAACAATTGTAGCAAATGGTGAGATCAATTTGTCTACAAACGTTATAGTTCTATTGGTGATCGATCACTGATCAGGCTGGGTTCCATACATATCTGTCCATCGTTTGAGGTGGTATTATTGCAGATTTTCGTTATTTATAGCGTCAATTACTCCTTAATGATAGAAAACCTGAGGTTGAAAAAAAACCCTTATTGTGGATGATGTTCCTTAAAGTCAAAAGCTTTTTAAAACACGATTTAACAGTTTTGGCTAGATAGAAAAAATCCCAAACATATGTCTACCCTATGTTAAACATATGTTACTTTCAACTCTAGTTATGACTAGTATTTTGAAGTATTTAAAAAAAAATATAGGTAGGTACAACAATAATATTATTATGATAATACAAAGTGAGTAGGTAATGTTATTATTTTTATACTTTAATTGTAGTTTTTGATTGAAACCAAAAACCATTGAAAAAGTGAAAAAGTGTGGTTATTCTTTTGCACGTATAGAAAAAGACAGAGACAACTGTTCCAATCAATACCTCGCCATAAACAAGTTTTTGTTTCTAAAATTGAGACGCATCTTTTCAAAATGAAAATTTCAGTATTTTCTAGAAGGTTCTAGTGACAACAATTGACGATCTTGGAATCTTGATTCCACCTATAATCAGATCTCTGAAATTCGCTCTAAAATAGATTGCAAGATTTTACCCGAATAGATATATATACCCGTATAGAATACATCATGAAGTCAAGTAAACGCTTGTAATAAAATAATCTTTGTCTACCAACTGGGTACCAACAATCGTTCCTAAGCGCCGAGCTATGAAACACAAATTGTATACAAACATACTCGAGCAAACAACACTATTGATCCCAATCGCTGCGTCTGCCAAGCGGTCCATTCAGGCCGACTGCGCGATAAATCGGGTCGAGGAGTCACAACCTGAATCCACATCAATGAGTGCCTCGCATTTCAACGCTATGAGGAATAATCCAGGCGAACCCCCAAGGAATGGCCAACGTACAAAACAATAGCCCCCTCGCTCTGGCTTACCCGCCCGCAACGAGTTGGAGTGAGAGCAGGCGTAGTCTGCCGGCGCGACGTCTATTCATTAGAGGTTCACGGCGGGATGAATTGACATTTGGGAGTAGGGACCGTCGGAAGCTTTCCTTTCCTCGGAGGTTTCTGCTGAATTTTAACTGATCTAGTTCGATGATATACTGTCGATGTCGCTGTCGAGGTTCGTAGTTTCGAGAAGGGAGTCCAGTGGGGCGAGTTCCCGGAACGCGAATCATTCACGGGGTGTTCTCAAAGCAACGTAGTTAATAAGGAAGGAGGAAAAGAGGATATTCCCTTCAAAGAGCTTTTCAAAAAAAAAGTAATTGCGAGACAGTTTTTACTCTAATTACATACAGAGAGATTTACAGAAATTCGCAGAACATAATAATATACTTTTTTATTCGCAATGCGCAAGCGATATTCATTCGTCATTAATTCAGATAGAGATGGAACTAGGAAACTAAAAACGGAAAAACCAATGCTGAAAATTCATGTATGATTAAACGAGTATACCCGTACGTTACACTTTCTTTGTTTTAATTATTATAAAGCAGTCTTTTTTTTTAATCTAAGATCTCTCATCTCTTCTCTCTCTCTCATAACGTGTGGCACAATTAATCGTGTTACCCAAGGGAAAGATGGCGGTTACCCGGTGTTGCACTTAGCATCACCCGCGGTCACGTGTAGGGCATTTACATTTACACCTACGGATGTGTTCCACGCGACCTTCATACACATCTGGAATCAGACGTGCAGGTTTCCTCACGATGTTAAAGCAATCGTTAAGTATTAATATGTACGTAAGTTTCGAAAAACTCAGTGGTACATTGGCCGTCCGGATTTAAAACCGGGACTTCTGGTTAGGAGGACCGAGTCGTTACCGGTTGAGCCACCGACTGCTAAGATGATCTAAGATTATGTACGCTTTTGGCCGGTCACAGTCTTAAGATGAACACCAAAAAACTGAGTAAAATTATTATTTTATGTACATTTTTCCATCTACAAGAAACTTACCCAAGGCCGTGCTGGCCATTCTAATGGTCTGAACTTGCAAGTCTTCAGGGGAGCCCTGTGCCAGCTTACGCTTACGAGTCCTGCCTTTGGAGCTGGACCCACCGTTGTAGTAATGTGATGGTGAATCTCCTTCACTCTGGAGCTCTTGACACCTGTTAAAGTAAAAACACCTGTTTAAAAAAAAGTTCAGTCTGCCTCACGATACGCTAAGAAAAAGACTAAATCTGCTTTAAGAAAATTCGGCATCATCGTGACTAAACATCAGGTGAGATGATGCCAAGAGTTCAACAGAGTAGATTAAAAAAAATATTATCTTATAACTAAAGGAAGTTATATAAAATAAAACACATTTTGATGCTCATGAAACTGAACAACTTTTGTCCTACACATGCTAAAATAACAAAGTCACTATGGACTTAATTTAATTTAATTTAATGAAATAGCTAAATTTGTATGAGAAAAAAATGGTTGTTCAGCTAGTTAAAGAATTTGAGTATAGAAGCTCTTCAAATATGTTTTGTTGCTCTTACCTAACATCCCCGTACCGCACACCGGAAGACGCAGCGTAGACAGGCCTCCCTTTTAGTGGACCGACGACCTGGTGAAGCCGCCGCTGCGCTGGATGCGGGCAGCGCAAGACCGCTCGTCGTGAAAACCCTTGGAGGCGGCCTTTGTCCAGTAGTGGACGTCTTTCGACTGATATGATGCTCTTCTTCTTCTGCTTCTTATCGTGTGGCACAATTAACCGTGCTATCCAAAGGGTAGACGGCGGTTGCCTGGTGTTGCACTAAGCATCACCTGCGGTCGCATTTAGATTTACACCTACGGACGTGTGCAAAGCGACCTTCATACACATCTGGTGTCAGATGTGCAAGGTTTCCTCACGATGTTTTCCTTCACCGCTAAAGCAATCGGTAAGTATATGGATTTGAACTCGGGACCTCTAGTTTGGAGGACCGAGTCGTTACCGGTTGAGCTACTGACGCTTTTATATGAAGATGATAAACATCCTGTGTATTCATCGCAGCATCGACGACTTTTTTATCGAAATAGGGACACAATGACGAAAATTTTTAGAACAAGCCAATTATTTTTCGGCACTTTCAAAGCTTAGTACTAAATCAAGTCCATTCGTTTGTAGATTTACACGCACTGTGTAGTTTTTAGACGGATATTGGTAACATACTACGCCTATAGTGGTTCAAATTGCTCGACTAATGGAGTGTACATCGTCATTGAGAACTAAATCTGAAGGTATTTGGTAATGCTGGATGCAAAGAATTCCTCGTAACTGTATTTACATATGGATGACGAATGCTAGTCATCTGATTTACTTTTTATCATCTGTCAAAAACGACATTTTGTTCTAAAAATGTTTGAAATACGTAGGCGTGACGTCAAAGTTTTGCAGTGTCATTTTGTGATTTTAGTGAGTTAAAAATCGAAGACTTGATGGAAAACAAAACGAGTACGGTTTTCCGATGTTTAAGTAGGAGGGCAATTTAGTGAACATGAGTTCGTAATTTATTTCTGATGCTGTCGTCATCCCTATTCACACTAGCTCCTATTCCATAACGGACAGTCGCACAGCTTTTAAAACAAAATACAAAACAATTGATCATGTAGCACCATTAAATCTGAATGGTTTGTCTAGGTGCTCACAGTCGTCTACGAGCTACATATTTACAATAACAATATAGGTATATATAAAGAATCAGTTATTTTATGCGTAGTTACCTACATATATCCTTTACCATACTGCAATGCATACACAGTATTTATCTCGTTGTAATCGTGGTATTAGATAACAAACAATCCTTAAACAGGAACTGCTGGGACATAGGTCTTTTCCAAACCATAAGGTTATTCCATATTCCACCCTCAGGGACCAAGTCCTGTTTGGTGGAGGGTGTAAAACTAGTGACGAAACCCATAGTCAAAAGATTTTCAAACTGCTTATAAGGTATCTAACACGACTTAAAAACTGCCATGTAGTGATAGCAACCGGCACCAATGGCTTGACGTGCACTGCTAAACATGCCACTAACAAACCTATCCAGATAATGACTATCCTTCAGATCAGTCGACCTGCGTGATCTTCTAAGTAAATTTTAAACGGCGACTGCTTCGTGTGCATGATACTACAAAGGATAGACGGCGATAGATAAATTAAATAAAATATACAAAAAAAAATACAATCCCTATACAAGCAGCGTATTTTTTATCTTTTCTATAGTAAAAAGTGGATAAAAGATACTATGTGTAAAACTTGGTATGAATATCGTACGAATCCTATAATCATCATCATATCAGCAGAAAGACGCCCACTGCTGCACAAAGGCCTTCCCAAGGATTTCCACGACGAACGGTGCTTCGCTGCCCGCATCCAGCGGCTTCCAACAACTTTCACCAGTTCGTCGGTCCACCCTATAAGAGGCCTTTCTAGGCTACGTCTTCCGGCGCGCGGTCACAACTCGAGAACTTTACTTAAGTTTGGCGATTCTGTGAGCTATGTCGGTTAACTTGGTCCTCCTACAGATCTCCTCATTTCTGATTCGATCGCGTAGGGAAACTCCAACATAGCTCGCTCCATCGCTCTTTGGGTGAACTTGAGCTTTCTCACGAGGGCCACAGTACGCGACAATGACTTTTATATTAAAACACACAACACAATTAATACATTAAGTATGTGGTGGTACAGAACCCTCGATATGCGAGTCGGACTCGCACTTGGCCGATTTTAACCCTTTCACCGGAATGGACAATATGTTTGCCATGGATGCTGTGTCAATATTAATCTGTAATAAGCTTCAGTTTTCTCTTGTTTAATGCCATAGTTGCGTTGGTTGTGAAAGGGTTAAAGCATTTTACCTCTATGATGACATACTCACCTATAAATGCTGTTCACATCCTCATCACAGTACTCATCCAAGCACGCGCTATCGTAGTGCGGCTTACAGTAAACCAGGCCTTCTCTCATTCCGTACACATCCCCCTTCGACAGCAAGGACCCGCAGGCCACGCAGGTGAAGCACGTAAGGTGGTACACCAGATCCTTCGCGCGCATCACAAGCTCGTTGGCGGTTATGCCGTTTTGACACCGAGCGCAGCGCTTCATGTAGAAAAGTCTGAAAGAGGAGTTTAGATTCAACCGCTCGTGTTTCTTCCGCATTTTTTTTTATTCCACAATTGGTAAGCCCTTGCCTTCCATCTTCCATAAGTGACGATGATGCCGTAGATGGAAGCGGCCTTACCAAGATTTTCAAACGCAATAGACAGCTGACTATGTTATCATAAAATCAGAGCACGGCAAGACTTAGATAAGATGTTGGTATTTAGCTAGGTGGGCTTAGAATATGTCTTTCCACCGGCCAAACTAAGTCTTACAAAGTTAGACCAAGCCGGGAGACGAACCTGTGACCTCTTGATGTGAAGTAAATCTACTGAGTAACCATTATGCCAAGGAGACGGTTAAGTAAGTAGAAAACTGTCATTTTTATAATTATCAGCCAGTGTTTCGTTGCTGGACATAGGCCTGCCCCAAAGTTTCCACTTCTATACTGATCTTCAGACCTGCGCATAGCAATATAATCGCACTTAGTTTCACGCTATTTTTGCGATTAAGCAAAAACAAAAGACCTTTGAAAAACACGTTTCTAGTAAGGGAGTCCTTCATCATCATCATATCAGCTCATTTACGTCCCCACAGAGGGGCTCGAGCATACCCTGAATTAGGGCGATCGGGCCTTAGTCGACTACGCGGGCCCAGTGCGATTTGGTCGACTTCACACACAACCTTTGATTTTCTTCGCAGGCGTGTACAGGTTTCTTTACGATGTTTTCCTTCACCGCAACAGCGTCGGATAAACGTACATATGAAATCGAAATTCAAAAACATATTGGTACGAGGCAGGACTCGAACCACGACCTCCCGGACCTTATTGTTTTTGTAAATCCTCCATCCCTACTAATATTATAAATGCGAAAGTAACTCTGTCTGTCTGTTACGCTTTCCCGCAAAAACTACTGAACGGATTTGGCTGAAATTTGGTGGGTAGACAGATTAGGACCTGGATTCAGACATAGGCTACTTTTTACCACGCACTGCGCACCCTCGAAAAGTCATAGAAACGTGGTCCACGCGGGTGAAGCCGCGGGAAACAGCTAGTAATAAATAAAACATACTATGTGAATTGTGAAATGTCATCTGGCAGGTACAGCCGCGTACAATAGCTAGTCTTAACGTAAACAAAATGTCATTATCAATCAAAAGCGCCAATCAGGCGTCAATTTGACACCTTCCTGACCCACACTATTACACCATATGCCACGAGTTACCTAACTACAGGGCTTCCAATCATGTCGGATACGAACCCCTGTTTGTGTAATTATGATTTTGACAGTTCTTAAGAGGATTGTGACTTGTTACGGCGAAAATTTCACTTTTCATACAAACGGCGATAGTGATTTTCTCCTCTTAAAAGTTAACCGATTTTGACCAATTTTTGAAAGGTTGTCAAGCAGTATCACAGTATGAAAAGACACAGTTTCACAATCCTCTTAACGTATTAAGTACCTAATAAAAAAAACAAAGAAGACGTGTCTGAAGTAGGTAGGTAGGTACTTACTCCGAAATTGTCCATATTATACATTATCGTGCAGTATTCAGAATAATGGTATGGAGTATCGGTGGTGCAACGGCAATGGTCGCTCTCTCCTATCCGGGAGGTCGTGGTTCAAGTCCTGCCATGTACCAATGTGTTTTCGAAGTTCGATCTCATATGTACGTTTATTCGCCGCTCCTACGGTAAAGGAAAACATCGTGAGGAAACCTGCACACATCTGCGAAGAAACTCTAAGGTTGTGTGTGAAGTTGACCAACCCGCACTGGGCCCGCGTGGTCGACTAAGGCCCGATCGCCCTAATTTAGGGCAGAATCGAGCCCCTTGGTGGGGAAGTATATATGAGCAGATGTGTGTGTGTGTGTATTTCAGAATAAATATATATAAAATTTGTTTTGTGTATGTATGTATTTCGCCTGTGGACTCCAAAACGGCTGGAGCGATTTTTAACAAAATTTTCAGGGAATCTTCAGATTAGCCCAGCGGGTGATTAGAATAACGGGGTAATCTTAATACGATATCTGATGCTATTAATAGTATATGAACAACGTTTCTTAAAGAATGTTTATACCAGTATCCAAAAACTAAAAATTTAAAATTAAATATCTTACAAATTTATCTCTTCAGCTCAGTCATTAAACCCTGATTATCATTTGTCTATAACCTATTTATTGAGACCATTAAAATGAGCCCAAACACAATACCTCCGCTGTAAGTTAGTGAGGAGTTGGATATTCTGCAGATTCCACATGTGCTGCAGCATCATGTTAAGGTTGCCATGTTCTTGCAATATCATTTAAATAAAAGGATACCAAATTTCGAATCGATTACATCTGAGGAAGTTGCTCACATCCCTTCATCAACTAGAAAAGAGCTGATGACCATCAAACGACTAAAAGCTCAATACTTTATACTCTTTATCAAGTCACCATTTAAACAAAAAAAACTAAATCAAAATTGGTCCATCTGTTTGGATGTTACGATGCCACAGACAGACGCACAGATACACACGTTAAACTAATAACACCCCTCGTTTTACGTCGGGGGTTAAAGTAGCTTAGCACCTTATGCAATTTCTGAGATTGCCATACATTTTGACAATCACATTGATGTCCTGTTCACATTATTTTAATGCCAACTGTACAACCCGACAGGTGTGGGAAGCACCGAATGGCCCTCCCGGACCGGGTCGTACGGAAGACCCTTCGATCCCTAATTGCGCAGGCTTGTTGACTGTTGACAATACAACTGTCACTGTCACTCCTGTCAACTGTCAATGTCAAATGCCACGTTCCCTTGACTGGACGAAGAACTTTTTTTGTAAAGGAGAATAAAAATGTGTAAAATGATTCGATTCGAATACGTTTAATCATGAAACCGAATAATATACATGATCCACCATCTTTGGTAGTCCACCATCGTAATGGTTAGTCCATTCGCTTCACACCAGGAGGTCGCGGTTTCGATTCCCGGCGGAGTTAACTATGTATGACTCGGTTTGGTCGATGGTAGGGCATTTTTATAGCCCGCCTTATATCTATTTATTCAGGGTGTAACAAAATTGGTGTAGCTCCCGTTAACTGAGGGTTCTACTGGTCATACTGAACAACTTTCTCCAAAGAACCTATAGTCAATTTGAAAAAAAATTGGACCGTCCGCACTAAAATGCACGAAATCGGTCGATAGCTGGTCGATTTGTATGAAGAGTAATACAATTTTTTACATTTTCAGCTAAGTCGTAGAACAAAATTTGTTTAGTATGATGAATAGAAGCCCCAGTTAACAGGACTTAAACCAATTTTGTTACACCCTGTATACGTTTTTAACAAAGATTTTACCGCCTCCGTGGCGTAATAGTTAATTTATTAGCTTTACATCAAGAGGTCGCTGGTTTGATTCCCTACGGAGTCTAACTTTGTAAGACTAGGTTTTGGTGAAAGAGCATTTTTTAAGCCCGCCTGGCTAGCTAACAACATCTTCTCTAAGTCTTGCTGCCCCAAACATCAATGTTAAATGCATTTATATGTTCCGGCTTGAAGATAAAATAGATAATTAGTTCCCCATTGCGTCTGGAATCTTGGTAAGCCCGCTTCCATCATCAGCATCATCGTCACTTACCATCAGGTGAGATGATACCACTTGTAAACTTTTTAAAAAAGACTCACGCATTAAAATAATACTAAAAAATGTACAATTATTCAACAAAGCACAACTTTTTTATCGAATTCGCATTTTATAAAAAATTAACGTATAACATTCGCTCAGCCAATAATGTGCAGTTGCTGGTAAATCTGACAATACGAAAATAGGCACATTTGCAAAATATTGATAAGTACGATATTAGGCACAGTTACCTTAAATGAAATAAGTTTTACATACCTACTAAGATACAGCAGGACCTCAATAATAAAAACCCAGTCAAACCTCTTAATCCATACACTACCTGACCTTTTTTTCGATTTCAGTAAATTTGTAGAATAATGTAGGTACTACCATTCATTTTGTATTTTTTGACCACCTGCGACCATTTCATACAATTACGAGGGTGGCATACTTAAATGCCCTCAGTTCGCGAGGAGTTTCGCTGCAAAGATTGGCTACATATAAACCATCTTCGAGCGCACGCGCGGCAAACAAAGACAAAGTGGTCGCCATAACAATAATCGGTCTGATAGATCATCATCATCATTTTGTGTAGTCAAATAGAGTTAAAATTACACTGACCGTTAGATAATTTAAAAAAATAGTTTTACTTCAAAAATGTCTGTAAAAAATCTAAATTTTTTTTTACTAATTACAATTTTTGTGTGATCGGATTACCGAGACCATGCTATTTTTGGTCTGGGGTTTGTTGTCGTAGATGTTATTTTTCAAGTAAAAGGAGCACAGTCAGTCAATTAAGAGGACAGAGAACCCACGGCGAAAAATTAGATTTTTCATACAAACGGTGATAACGATTTTCACCTCTTAAAAGTTAACCGATTTTGACAAATTTTTGATAAGTTGTCAGTCAGGACAAAAGCTAGATTTGTAGGTTTCGTTTTTAGATTATTGATTGAAAATAAACAAAAAAAAGACGTGTGGCACTCGGGGACTGCCGCGGTAAAGCTAATTGCATAGCATTTTTAATCAACTTTTAACACCAGTAAAATTGACTAAGTCCTTTTAGTACCGCAAATCGCTAATAGATGGCACTGTAAGTTTTTTTTTAGAACGCGGTAACTTTACGTCACGCTCGGCCGAGCCAGTACAATTGACTGTCCTTTTAGTACTGCACTAATAGATGGCACTGTAAGTTTTTTTAGAATTTTTAGCGGTAGTGTTAGGTTTTTTCGTTACGGAATTTCTTGGTTCGGTCGCCACGCTCAAAGCCCGCGATAAAAGCTATGCAATAGCTTAAAATTCCTGAAATTATTTTGTATGAAAACACGTGAACGACAGTAAAATTGAACTTATTAACTTAATTGGAAAAACAAAAACCTATAAACCTAGCTTTTGAACTTAATCAAAATCGGGTAAACATTCAAGAGGTGAAAATCGCGAATGCTGTTTGTATAAAAAGTCGAAGCTTCACGACCCTATGATTTATTAATTTATTCATAGAGATGGTCTAATTTGTTACATCAGTTGTTACATCATTAGACTTTATGCAATGGACATACATGGATATACAATGGACACAAGTGAGGAAAAAAATTCGCGACACTTGTTAAATAGCAACCTTCTTAATACTTCACAGGCCTAGTCTTTGGTCTGTTTAACGTTAGTCTTCGGGTCTGCTACGACCAGTGCTTCGAAAAATCGCGCATAATTTTGGTAATTTTGGTATCAAGTTGTGTTAATCAAGATTTATAAACAGTTTCTGAGCTGCCCACAAACACCACTACCCTGGACTTACCTGTAATAGTCCTCCTTGCAGTAAATGTTGCCATCTCGAGAGTAGCAGCTCAGCTCCGAATCCAACGGCATCCGACACTCGGAGCATCGCAGACAGGAGCCGTGCCACTGCCGGTCCATCGCCAGCAGGTAGTACCTTCGGACGAGGAAGTCACGGAGACGATAGATGAAAGAAGGACGGTAGCTCATTGCCATCATCATCTACCGTCTATTTTTGGACAGAGGCCGCCTCCAAGAGCTTTTACAATGATGGTCCGGCACTACCCCCATCGAGCGGCTTCCCGCGACCTTCACCAGGTCGTCCGCGAGGCCTGCCTACGTCTTTTGGTGCGCTGTAGGCACTCGAGAACTTAACTGCCCTTACGGCCGTCCGTTCTACAATCTATGTACCCCGCCACTGCCACTTAAGTTTAGTCATTTGTGATTCGACCTCAACCTCCACTAGTAGGTAAGGACTTTGGCCCCCATGTGTGGAATGCCTTTACTCACAGCAATAATAAGATTTCGCCTAATGAAAAAGGGCCCAATGCTCCTCGAGGATTTATAAGAGCCAAGAAGAAGAAATAAATATTGGGAATTTCATTTTATTACCGTCGAGCAACGAAGGAGTAAGGTATTGACGTACAAAGAGTAAAAAAATAAATTAGGAATTAAATAAAATTTAAAACCGACTGCATATAACTTAACCCCTTCTTTTTTGGCCAGTCGATTAAAAATGTATCCTCTGTCACTCACGGGATCAAGACAAATCTAACAACACCTTGCACTCCAAAATCGAATGAGCCGTTTAAGCTACAGCGCGTGTCAAAGAAATGAATAAATAAACATACGTAAGTACATACACTGGAAAAAAAAATAACTTAGGGAAATCCAGTACACTTATCAAGTACACAAAAAAATGTTTTGATTCTGAATCATCATAAAATATGAATTCGAAATTAAAATAAAAAGAAACCCTCACCTGTCCTGTATCCGCCCCCCGCACCCCGCACATTCATCGGGAGTTGCGGGGGAGACTTCCGAGCTCTCCCTATCCTTCAGCATCTCCGTTTTAACGGAAGTCGACTCTGTGTCTCAGAAAACAAGGTCCACTTCACCTAGCGCCGGCGCAGAGACGCCGCTTCCATCCATGGTGGGGTTTTTGCTTGGATTCGTCTGGCGCTGTTGAGAGTTTTCGATTTACTGTGATAAAGTCTCAAAATAATATTGAAATCCTGATGAGTGACTGTTCATATTTACAGGCAGAGTGAGTCAGTAAGTAAATATGCTTTATTGCACTCCAGGAAAATCATTAAAAAACTTAATTAAAAAATGTATACACTGCAAAGACGGACTAATCGCTTTAAGCGATTGTTAAGCAAAAATCCTGAAGGTCAGAGTAGGTATTTAAACTACAAATAAGTATTAGTAGCCCCGTGTCTCAGTGCCTATAGAAGTGGGTTGGTAGCCATCTTTTTTTTCCACCTTTTACAATAAGTTAATTTTACAGCTGCACTGTGCATACTTTCTTAAATAGCTTTTAACGTCTGGCATACAAAAAACAACATTGAAAAATACAGACACACATTATATTTTGTTTTTTGGACTTTTTTGTGTAAGAAAATCGAACCCCTTTAAAAAATTGCACTTATTTTTTTTACGAGTGGGTTACGTCCTCTTCAATTTAAAAAAAAATATTAATTGATAGTCATCGGTTACTATTATATACTGGCTACAAAACTCCTTTTTAGGTGCATATGTATATCGATGTTTTTAGTGATAGAGTAATAAGTTCCCCTAATAAAATGCGTGGCCTGCCTTAATGAAGTTTTTTTCTGCCAGTAAAGAACACGCGATGGTATTTTTTACCTATGTCTTCTATAATACTCGTATATGCTAATCTCAAAGTAAAAATAAAAAGAAAAGTTATTTTTTTCCAGAATACTGGCTGATTAGCATAGCATTAAATATTCGGTCTCCTTAGAGGCAGCATCGTATACAATGGAACTATGAATAAGGAGATAGGACCCGCCTTACAATGCTCTGGCCACCTACCCACGTGTTGTTCTTATGTAGGTACCCAGTACATACAGTATGTAAAAAAACCGGCCAAGTGAGAGTCTACCACTCCGAGGATTCCATACCACTACACTACTCCACACAACTACATAGTATAATGACAATGATACCTATTCACATTAAAAACAAAAGACATCAACGCGAGCTACAAAGATATGCTTTTTTTGTCACTCAGTTTGGAATCCATTGTAAGTACGATTGATACTTGGCCGCATTTTGTTGTTTTATTTAAGTTTTATTACTATAATTACACCAAGTTTTACGCTTAAGTACCTATTACCGTTTTCACAATAGAGCTGAATCAAAAATACTTGTAAAGATCTATACAAAACATGTTTTTTTTGTATAGAGACCCTTATTTTTTTATTTTTTTATTTTTTTTGTATATTTGTCATAGTGGCAACAGAAATGCACATTCTGTGAATACTTCAACAGTCTACCTATTACGGTCCATGAAATACGAGTACAGTCCGCTGACGGACGGATAGACAGACAGACAGCGGAGGCTTAGTAATGGGTCCCATTGGTCACCCTTTGGGTGTACAAAACCCTAAAAAAGACTAAAAAGGTAAAAATAAACTAAGTTAAAAAAAATAGTAGAAAATTAAACGTCATCAGAAACCAAGTTGCTACTTAGTATCTATATGAGAAAAGAAAGATTTTTACTTTTAAACGACTTGTCATCCATTAAGTTACCTGCATTTAGTCAATTTACAATGAAAATTCAGTTTTTTTTAAATGACTTAGGAGTGCAGTTTCGTCAGTACTGCATAAATGACTCCAATTTTTAACCGACTTCAAAAACGGTTCTCAATTCGACTGTATATTTTTTTTGTATGTCTGTTATGTACGCCATCATTCCGCCAATTATGAATTGATTTTAATAATATACTTTTTCTACATCCATTTGAAAAAAAATATCATTTGTTATTTCTACTCATCCTGTAGTCTGTTGTTTTATTTCAAACATTATTTTATACATGAACGATACACAAATGCCGAAGACAATAGTATAGCAACGGTTGTTTTACGTTTTTGTTCGACTCGTCCGCTTATGCAGGATTTTAGTTGGACACAAAAATTTACTAAAAAAGAAAAAAAAATTTTGGTGTTTTATTTTAGATATTTTAGGTGTTTTATTTTAGGTATTTTAGACATTTCATTTTAGGTGTTTTAGGTATTGTAATTAGTATGATATTCATTTTTATTTTTTATACAGTACTTTTATGTTTTCCACTCAAAAAGTTTAAGAAATAAAATGTATCTTATCAAATTTAGTCTACAAATTTTCCAATATTTAAAAAAAAATACCTATTGAAAATTTTAGTCGGGAAATTGCTTTAAGTAAGTTTATGATTCCCATAGAAAAACACATAATTTGATATACATAATACTTGATAAAGCCCCATGCTAGATGGTCAAGTAAAGCACAGTTAAGGTGAGGCCAGAAAGCCTGGCTAAGAACAAAGTAAGGGTCAGACCATAGTGGGGAATCACGACTGAACAATGCTGATAATAGATAATTTGCAATTGAGATACAAAGCTCTAGTCGTTGATAGCCAGAACAAAATGAATAGAGTAGCTTTCTTACTAAATTTTTAAACTTAGTAATTTATGGTGCTTCCGTAAACCCTATTTGAATTGGGTTTTTACAAGCTTTTATTTATCTTGGAATGTTCGTATGTATGTCTTCAATCTTGCGATAGATTTTAGAGCAACTTCCAGGGGCCCGATTAAGCTTAAATTTGGTATGAAACCGTATTCCCGCTGACAATAGATCCCTTTGGTATTTTAGAGTTGATCTGACTACGAAGGTGAAATCAGTGGCCCTCGGATCGACTATTAGAAATACTGTTTCTCTCAGACCGGCTTTTTAAATTTAGACTCAAGCACACTGAACTTGAAAATTATTTTCAAATAAAATCTTGCACCCAAAAGATTTTAGGTTTTTCGAAATGAGCTTATTCATACTAATTCATATAAAAGGGATGACGACAGCATCAGAAATAAATTATCAACTCTCGATCACTAAATTGCCCTCCTACTTAAACTTCGGAAAAACTTACTCGTTTTGTTTTCCATCAAGTCTTTGATTTTTAATTTATCAAAATCACAT
This sequence comes from Coleophora flavipennella, assembly GCA_947284805.1. Classification (NCBI taxonomy): domain Eukaryota; kingdom Metazoa; phylum Arthropoda; class Insecta; order Lepidoptera; family Coleophoridae; genus Coleophora; species Coleophora flavipennella. The sequence continues at coordinate 11,059,207 of OX369308.1, forward strand.
AATGAGTGGGTACATAAATGACGCTACAAAACTATGACGTCACGCCTAGGTATTTCAAACATTTTTAGAACAAAATGTCGTTTTTGACACATGATTAAAAGTAATTCAAATGACTAGCATTCGTCATCCCTATTCCTGTATAGACATGTACCTACAGTTACGAAGAACTCTTTGCATCCAGCATTACCAAATACCTTCAGATTTAGTTCTCAATGACGATGTACACTCCATTAGTCGAGCAATTTGAACCACTATACGCATAGTATATTACCAATATCCGTCTACAAACTACACAGTGCTTATAGCTCTACACACGAATGGACTTGATTTAGTACTGAGCTTTGAAAGTGCCGATTTTTAGAATAAAATGTCGTTTTTGACAGATGATTAAAAGTACGAGTAAATCAGATGACTAGCTTTCGTCATTGAATGATGACGAATGCTAGTCATCAGATACTATTTGAGATTGCGTGTTACATCCTTGGCATCGGAAGTAACTAGTATCTCATCTGTGGCATCGGCACTTATCATCAGGTAAGGTGCAGCCAAACGCACTCACATTTTTAATAAAAAAACATAATGATGACTGATCAGCTGATTCGCCAGCTGTGTGTGGGATGAGCAGTTCAAACAATTTCTGATAATTGATCATAGGTTTATTCGGGGAAACTTTCAGTTGATGGAAAGAATTCACAGTTGTTTTGAAAACTTTTTATCAACTGTCAAAAACGAAAATTTGTTCTGCAATTATTCGCATTACTAACGTACTGACGTCATAAGTGCTTCAGTCTTTAACGAACTAATTTACTGTTTTTAATAAATAAAAAATTGTTTAATATTTCAAATGAGCAAGTGTTTTTGCTATTCTAGAAGAAATGCTATTTATTGAAAAGTATTTATTAATTATTTTTTAATACGGTAAAAAAGCCTATTAAGTAATTAAGGTCAATTAATGAAGTACTTAAGTAAGTCAATTAAGGTCTTTTATATATTATGTATAAAACATATTTTTCAGGTGTGATGGGAGAAATACCTATATTTAAAAGTAAAGTTAAGAAAACATTTAATAATTTTTAAAAAAGATTTAGAATTTTGGTCAGTTTATATGTATACTTTGACTTTGAAGTCTTTTCCAACCTAGTACATTTTTTTTAATAATTTTGCCTGTAAGTCTACATGCTCTCTTAGTCCTTAGGATGCACTTCCACTTGCATAATTTTCGCGGTCGGGCGACGGCCGGCCGACAACTATGATCGTGACTGTACCCGCCCACAGCTGATAAGAAGGTACAGTCAGGTGCGGAATTCTCCGCATTTTCGTTGATATTGACTCATTAAACGTAAACAACACAGTTTTCATGAGCATACTTTGTAAGGGTTGGAAGTTTTTTCGTAAATTCACCATTAGTAAAGTTGTTCAGTTTTATGAATAGAAAGTCCTGTATAATTTTGACTTGAAGTCTATACAGGTGTCAAATAAAACAATGAATACTTTTTGGGACGGGCTGCTGCTCTTGAAGACAGTCCATAAGACCTGAAGTCTATATAGGATGTCAAATAAAACAATGAACGCTTTTTGGGACGGGCTGCTGCTCATGAAGACAGTCCATTAGACCTGAAGTCTCAGGATGTCAAATAAAACAATGAATACTTTTTGGGGCGGGCTGCTGCTCTTGAAGATAGTCTATTAGACCTTAAGGTCTATACAGGATGTCAAATAAAACAATAAATACTTTTTGGGACGGGCTGCTGCTCATGAAGACAGTCCATAATACCTAAAGTTTATACAGGATGTCAAATAAAACAATGAATACTTTTTAGGGCGGGCTGCTGCTCTTGAAGACAGTCCATTAGACCTGAAGTCTATACAGGATGTCAAATAAAACAATAATTACTTTTTGGGACGGGTTGCTGCTCATGAAGACAGTCCATAAGACCTGAAGTCTATACAGGATGTTAAATAAAACAATGAATACTTTTTGGGACGGGCTGCTGCTCATGAAGACAGTCCATAAGATCTGAAGTCTATACAGGATGTCAAATAAAACAATGAATACTTTTTGGGGCGGGCTGCTGCTCTTGATGACAGTCCATAAGACCTGAAGTCTATACAGGATGTCAAATAAAACAATGAATAATTTTTGGGACGGACAGCTGCTCATGAAGACAATTCATAATACCTAAAGTCTAAACAGGATGTTAAATAAAACAATGAATACTTTTTGGGACGGGCTGTTGCTCATGAAGACAGTCCATAAGACCTGAAGTCTATACAAAATGTGAAATAAAATTCATTTTGTCTTCTTACTCTTTGGACATTCTTCTTGTTTTATTTGTAATGAATTAAAAACCACTATTTTCGCACGATTCGTCCGCAGCGATTGTCGTAACAGACACGATGAAGTACTAGTTGACAAAAACTTTATTTTCAAACTATTTTGTTCGATGTTTGAAACATCGTGAATCGAGTTGCTAGTTTTAAACAAAATAAAAACAGATTAAAACTGAGTTACTTTACTACAACTAATTACTAAAAATTACACAACTAGCGGTCCCCCTATGCGAAGACTCTTGAATTAAAATTATACTATAATAGGTTTTTCGGAGGTTTTTAAGTTTATAAATAATATTCTGAAATGTAGCGAATTTCTTCCTACCTACACCGAAAAATCATTAATTGGAAAATAGCGGGAATTATTTTGTTATTTAGAATGTTTACCTTTTTAATTGCATTAAAACCAGCCAGGTACCTACAGTCACACAAACTTATCAGATCCGGTGGTGAAAAATGGAACTAACGATGCCACTTTGAGGTCAGTTCGCGGCAACCGACATCGACATAAGTATAAGAGATACATGAGGGAGAAAACATATTTTGCGGCGCCCTAGAGGAGAACATTTTTTTTTCATTACTCCGTTGTAATAAATGTACCTAAAAGATGTGTTTTTGATACCTAAGTAGGTAAGGGAAAAAAATCATTTTTATGTTTCTTAGGTATCATAAAAAACCGGCCAAGTGCGGGTCGGAGTCGCGCATTGTAGAATTCCGTAGTCTTTTCAAAAAAATAAATGCATATATTAAAAAACAAAATTTTATTTGCAGTTGGTAAATATAACATTTTGTACGGAACTCCAACGAACTTTTTTTCAAATCCAACTGCACACTTTTAGTTGGTCGACTATTGCTCCTAAACTAAGAAAGCTTTTCGCCACCGGGTTAGATAAGTTTGTGTGACTTAAAAAAAAATATTATTATTTTATTATTTTTTATTATTGAATTAAAAAATTGCAAATTCTATTTAACAAACTAATTCACGCCATTTATCAATTAATGATTTTTCGGTGTAGGTAGTAGGTACAAAGAAATTCGCTACATTTCGAAATATTATTTATAAACTTAAATCCGCGAGAAAAAATTATTCCAAGAGTCTTCGCGTAGGGGGGACCACTAAGTTGTGAAATTATTAGTAATTAGTTGTAGTAAAGTAAATCAGTTGTATTCTGTTTTTATTTTATTTACTTTAATTGACCCCCTACGCGAAGACAAAAAAATTAAAATATTTCTACTTAAATTAAACTCAAAGGGCCAATACATTTTTTTTTTACTTTTTAGAAGTTTTTGTCGTGGGTTTTTTTATTTCGTTTTCATTTCGTGCTTTTTAAAATTTACATACCTACTACATACGTATACATACCTACAATCAAAACTCTATCTCCACATTCACACAAATAGTTCCGGGACGAAACACGACATTGCGACACAAAATCTAGCCTATTTTGAATCTATCAAACCTCATCAGGTCATGTTTACTATATTTTAACTAAAATCTATTCATTGAGACTACTCCAATGAGCACCTAACACGATACTTCTGCTGTAAGTAGTTGAGGAGTTGGGTATTCTGCTCATTACAGGAGACGCTGCAGCATCAGGCCAAGGTTACCATGTTCTATCTAACACCTATTCATTGAGACTATTTTAATGAGCCCAAACACAATACCTTTGCTGTAAGTTTGCGAGGAGTTGGGTATCCTGCAGATTCCAGGAGATGCTGCAGCATCAGGTCAAGGTTACCATGGTTTTGCAATATTATTACGGTAACAGGGCACCAAATTTTGAATCGATCAGACCTGTACAAGTTACCCAGATCCCTTCATCACCTAGATAAGAGCTGATGATCCTCAAACGGCTGAACAGATCTTCATCAAATATAGCTAAGAACCACCGCAAGGAAACTTGCTTTCACGTAAAAAACCGCATCAAAATCGGTCCATCCGTTCGAGAGCTACGATGCCAAAGACAGACAGACACAGATATTGCGTCGGGGTTTAAAAATGCATCTGTTTATGGAGCTACCGCAGTAGGTAGCACAAACTTGATTCAAGAGTTTCCAGTTTAGAAATTTTAACGTTCAAGATGCAGCTCGCTCTGGTCGGCCCGTTTGAATTTGCATACATAATATGAAGAAACTTAATCCGCGACCTATTATTTTAGTCGGTTTGGGCACAGATAAAAATAAGAAAGGAGTCTTTACTTTTATGTATTAATGTTGAGTCATTCACTTGTAAATTTATTAGTTTTTTCACTCATAACAGACAACTGCCTCCGTGGCGTAGTGGTAACGTCCATTAGCTTCACATCAGGAGGTCGCGGGTTCGATTCCCGGCTGAGTCTAAGTTTGTATAACTCGCTTTGGTGGGCATTTTCTAAGCTCACCTGGCTAGCTACCACGTCACTCGTCGTCACTTACCATCAGGTGAGATATGTCAAGGGCTTACCAACTGTGGATTAAAAAAAGTTATAAATAATTATGTATATTTTGCTAGAAAGTTATAATAAAACTTTTGTTTTTAAAAAACTAAATTTTAACAGTAAATAACCTTACTCTTTGCTATGAGCACACATAACAAAATTACAACAGCGTTGTGTTTATTTAATTTTAATTGCTTTAATTTAATTACGATTTGTTTAAGATACCACGGCGATAATTTCGTTAAACTTCTCTTTTATTCTATATCTTTTAAGAACAGGAAGTGTAAATAGTTTTATAACCAATTACAGACTGAGAAGCCAACCAGTTAATATTAATATTAATAAACCCAAAATTTACTCAGCCCCCATACTAGTTAAGGCTCAAAGAGCACCCGCCCGTGACAGAGTTGGAGTGACAAGACATTTAATTTAGTATATTAGAGACTTATTTAATTTTAATTTACAACCCCACGACTATGCATGCTGTTCGTAATTAATACTTAACCGCCGCCGTGGCTTAATGGTTAGTCCATTCGCTTCACACCAAGGGGTCGCGGGTTCGGTACCCGGCGGGGTCAACTTTGTAAGACTCGGTTTGGTTGGAGGTAAGGGCATTTTCATAGCCCGCCTGGCTAGCTACCAGCATCTTATCCAAGTCTTGCCGCCAAACATTAGTGTTAACAGCATTGATGTGGTCCGGTTTGAAGATAAGATAGCCAGATCTCCATTGCGTTGGGGAATCTTGGTAAGCCCGATTCCATCTACGGCATCATCACTTACCCATCAGGTGAGATGATGCCAAGGGCTTATCAATTGTGGATAAAAAAAGAACAACAAACACGAGAAGATATTGAACTAGACTATTTGTAATATCTATTGATAGATCTGATTATACCTACTAAGTAAGGGTAATGTAAGGATGTAAGGGTTTTCTTTGTTTTCAACTCCCCCCCCCCCCCCCCCCCTTCTCCCCGGCACTGTAACGCGGCACGCTGTTATGACGTCTTCGTTTATTCGATCTTTTTTCATTCCATCTATTTATTAATTTACACTTGCGCTGACATTTCATTAGAAACAAAATCATCCTTCAATATTTTTACTACCATTTGAAACTGAAACAACGATACGAGTAAACACTGAAAATAACCGGATATACTACCTTTTGAACTGATACTCTCTTTTTACTCTTAGACCCATCTCGGGTAAGAAATAATTATGTTTTGTTTGATATATTGTAAAAGTTTTTATTTTTTATTATTATTTACAATTGGTAAACCCTTGACAACATCTCACCTGGTGGTAAGTGACGATGTTGCCGAAGATGGAAGCGGGCTTACCAAGATTCCCCAACGCAATGGGGAACTGGCTATCTTATCTTCATGCCGGAACACACCAATGATATAAACATTGATATTTGGCGGCAAGACTTACATAAGATGGTGGTAGCTAGCTAGGCGGGTTTAGAAAATGCCCTACCACCAACCAAACCGAGTCTTACAATTGACCCCGCCGGAAATCGAACCCGCGACCTCCTGTGTAAAGCCAGTGAACTTTGCCTCTGAGCTACGGAGGCGGTTAAAATGTGTGTAATATGCTTTTCTCATCCTTATGTATTTACTTTTTAGGTCTTTTATCCGTATTATAAATAACGTAAGCACGAACGGAATATTTGAAAACCCACACCCTGCACCTATATTCCTTCCGCCGTGCCCCAGGGCTAACCAATTGCGAATAATAAAAAAAACAGCTGTGAGTATTAAAAAAAAAGCTCTCCTTTCATTAGATCCATAAGCCGAAATTATAGAATTTTTGATCTTCTTTCACAGTTTTCATTTTACTCATTTGTTACAGTCAATAGTTATTATTCGGAAAACCTAAAATCTTTTAGGTATAAGCTTACCTATGTTTGAAAAGAGTTTATATTCTACACGAACCAAATAGTCAAATGAATATTACTCAGATTGGTTTTTTTTTACAACAGTAAATTTTTTTTATTTGTTCGTTACTTGTTTAGTAACCAATTATTGGTCCTATTTCTAGTAGTGTGGAAATCAGAAAGTCAAGATGTAACGGGTATCATGTTTAGTTATCTCCTTTAGTACTTATTTACTTAGATATTACGATGACTTTTTAATTTGGTCGGTTTATAACGGCTGCTAACTGTTGGCTGCTAACTTCACACCGGTATAATGAATACACGTTTCCAAATTCAAAAAAGCGAGCACAATTATTTCCTACGATTCTATTGAAAATATTACAAATGCGAAAGTAACTCTGTCTGTCTGTTACGCTTTTACGCAAAAACTACTGAACGGATTTGGCTGAAATTTGGTAGGTAGACAGATTAGGACCTGGATTAAGACATAGGCTACTATTTACCACGCTCACGAGCCGCTTGCGGCTCGCGCACTGCGCACCCTCGAAAAGTCATAGAAACGTGGTCCACGCGGGGGAAACCGCGGGAAACAGCTAGTTGAAAATAAAAGACGATACATTAGACCTTGATTCCACCTCCAAAGTCATCATCAGATTAATTTCAAAATACCAAAAGGATCACCGGGAGTTCGGCTTCATAACAAATTTTAGCTCACTCGGAGCCCTGGAAGTCGTTCTTAAATAGATTGTAAGATTTTACCTAAACAAACATCAAACAGTGCAAGCTAAATAAAAGCTTTTATTAATATCAGTCAAGTCAGTCACTTCACTCATACGTATTGCAGCAAAATTATATCGCATTTTAACCGATTTCATAAAAAGAAGGTTATCTAGTCGATCCGTATGTATATAATATTGTTCGAATTCCACAAGATTCGTATAAGCTAGTCTACGATAGGTTTCTAAACAGGTGTGTCAAATTTCAAATGAGTGTATTTATGTTTGTATGTTGGGGTAGTAAAGTTCTCGAGTGGCGACCGCGCACTGGAAAACGTAGCGTAGACAGGCCTCCCACTTGGTGGACGTCCTTCGGCTGATAAGATGATGTTTGATGTATTTTTGCAAATGTATTTGTAAAAAACTAGAATTTGAAATGCAACAATTCTTTTTTTTTATTAACTGTCTTTTTTTAAATAAGTAGAAAACTTCTTCGCAATATCTTCACGTCCCAAATACCGCAGTGTCTCAAAACCATTGTGTGTTGCCAGTGATGTCATACGGAACTGAGACATGGTCGCTTACTTTGGGCATCGTAAGAATGCTCAAGGTCATCCAAAGGGTAATGGAGCCAGCTAAACTCGAAATTTCCCTACTCGATCGAATCAGAAATGAAGAGATTCGCAGGAGAACCAAACTAACCGACAAAGCTCACAGAATCGCTAAGGGCACATAGCTCGTAAAACAGATGGCCGTTGGGGTAATAAAGTTCTCGAGTGGCGACCGCGCACCGGAAAACTTAGCGCGGGCAGGCCTCCCACGCGGTGGACCGACGACCTGGTGAAGATCGCGGGAAGCCGCTTGGGGGAGGCCTTTATCCAGCTGTGGACGTTTTTCGGCTGATAAGATGATGATGAAATGTCTTTCAACTTAGGGAATAGTGCAAGTTTCATCAAAATCCGTCAAGTATAGTTTTCGAGATATGAACTGTTAAGTTACACACTGGAGAAACACGCCATCGCATCGGTTTCACGCCGCAATTTTTCAATTGAATTCGGTTGAATAGATGCTTTCAAATATTGTAAAAGTTTTCGCTTACTTCTTGTGGGAACTTGAACTTTGCTTACACACTTTTATATACATGGTGTCCCAAAAATGAACGATAATCGCATTTTCCAGAATCAATTTAAAAGAAAAACTATAACGGCCAAGTAGGATTTTTTTAGTTTAGGAGTTGACAAACTTAAGACGTGCAGTTGGATTTGTAAAAAGTTCATAGATTTTACATTTAAAATGTTCTGCTACCAACTGTAAAAATAATAAATGTTATTCAAATCTATATTTATTTTAAAAAAAAGACCGAACCCTACTTAACGCGACTCCGACTCGAGCTTTTATTTTATTATATCTGAGATGACAACCTCCTCCGTGGCGTAATGGTTAGTCTATTCGCTTCACACCAGGAGGTCGCGGGTTCGATTCCCAGCGGGGTCAACTTTGTAAGACTCGGTTTGGTTGGCAGTAAGGCGTTTTCGTAGCCTGCCTGGCTAGCCACCACCATTTTATCTAACTCTTGCCGCCAAACATTAGTGTTAACAGCATTGATGTTTTCCGGCTTGCAGATAAGCAATTCCCCAAAGCAACCTATTGCGTTGGGGAATCTTGGTAAGCCCGCTTCCATCTTCGGCATCATCGTCACTTACCATCAGGTGAGATGATGCCAAGGGCTTATCAATTGTGGATAAAAAAAAGAACAACAAACACGAAAATGATATTGGACTAGACTATTTGTATTATCCATGGATCGATCTGATTATACCTACTAAATGCATTCTAGATTTGAGATGGATCTCAGTAGAAGCAGAGAAATACAAAATGTCAAAAAAAATCTTGAAAAGTCATAATGAATACTGAATGCTGACATCAAGATAGGAGTTTTAGAGTGATAATTGTTGGGCATGATGGATTCAGAGGGAGTAAAAAGTGTACTAGGATTCATCAATGCAGCCATCCAATGGATTCAAGTGGACGGAGCGTGTACGGAGCCACACCCCGGACACTGTATACAAATGGTCGTGAAATGACATTTATAGAAACAAATGACGGTGCAAACAAAATCACGGCGAAAACCCATACGAGAACCAACCTGTAACCTATCTATATCAATATGGATGACGAGGGGGTGAGGTCGCAATCTAGAGAGTGGCAGGGAGTGACCATACTGTATATTAGTACTAATATATATACTTTGACGGAGCGGTGAATGTACTGTACCTACAAAAAATATCAAACTGTCTATCTGCAATCACAAAATGCTTTTAGAATCATTTTAGAAACAATTCAAATTTAAAAAAAAGTTTCGCTTGTACAATGGGGAAACAAGGAAATATCGAGATCGTTAAAATTATCGACATCCATAAAAAAATATGACCGAAATATCGTTACTTTTTAATGGCATTTCGCTCAAACAATAGCCGGCTAAGAGTTACGCAGTTAATTAATTTATAAGGGTTCCTCAAACTTTTAAAATAAAATATTGTTTTTCATCTATTGTCTATGGTACATACATATAATAAAACTGTAACGGGGCCGTGTCTGTACATGAAATATTCTTGGAAGATAATAACTGTGGTGGACATATCTTATATGTTATTATTACATAATTTTTAAGAAGGGAGAAGTAGCTTCGGTCTAGTTCTTTCACTACAATCTTAGTCTACATCAATTTCAAAAATCTGTATGTTTTTCATTAAAAAAATCTAGAAAGTTTATCTACTTAGAAGTAGTTTAACGCTTATTCCCCACATACACACAGAATTGCTTTACTTAAATGGCAGTGGGCGGGCACATAGCTCGTAGAACAGATGGCGTTGGGACAGTAAATTGCTCGAGTGGTGACCGTGCACCGGACGACGTAGCGTAGACAAGCCTCCCAGTCGGTGGACCGAAGACCTGGTGGAGGTCGCGGCAAGCCACTGGATGCGTGCAGCACAGGACCGATCATCGTGGAAATTTTTCGGTTTATATGAATGATGATGATGATGAACGTTTATTCAATTGCTATTTTAGATTTTTGTTAATTTTCTAAAAAGAAAACTATTTTAATCAAATTTTGTATAGGATCAACATGGCAGAATCATAAAAATCGGTTCACAATCTGCGAAGATATCCTGTAATAAACGTTCAAAAAAATACATACAGTCCAATTGAGAACCTCTTACATTTTGAAAGTCGGTTAAAAAGCTTCGGTAGGTCAACGGTCACGACTCGACGAGGAACTAAGAACCTGAGGACACTAAGTCCCGGTTTCAAATCCAGACGGCCAATATGCCAAAGAGTTCTTCTTAACTTACGTACATTGACTTATCGATTGCTTTAACGTTGAAATAAAATATCCTGAGGAAACTTGCACACCCGATTTCAAGATGTGTAAAGGTTGCGTTGCACACCGTAGATATAAATAAATAAATATAATATTTTTCGAAAAACTTTGAAGCTTTTAAGTACAAGCTTTATATTGAAAAGAATTTTCATTATTTCGTATTCATCTCAGCAAGGTCTTTCATACAATTTCTTTCAAACAAACAACTGATCCAAGATCTTTGGGAGCCAGCCATATTGGATTTAGAATCACGTGACTAAGCTAAGTTTCTGGAAGAGGTTGAGATATTCTACGGACACGGTTCTTCGTTATACTTGAGGGACCAACGACTAAGGCATGGCACAGAAGTGTGGTCTTGCTTTTCTTCAAAAAGGATGACAACACCCTACTGAAGAACTACAGACCCCTCTCACTTTTGAGCCAAGTCTTCAAGCTGTTTTCTAAAGTCATTACAAATCGACTCGCACGCAGGTTTGACGACTTCCAACCTCCCAAACAGGCCAGTTTCCGAAAAGGCTTTAGTACCATAGACCACAGTATGTACGCTGCGGCAGATTATACAGAAGACTGAAGAGAACAATCAGCCACTATGCTTGTCGTTTGTGGATTATGAGAAAGCCTTTAATTATGTCGAAACCTGGGCTGTGCTACAGTCTCTTCAGCAGCGGTGCCAAATTGACCATCGATACATCGAAAACGCCTGTATGAAAAGGCCGCCATGTCGGTTCGCCTCCAGGACCAAAACTCGAAACCTATCCAGTTGCAGTGACGGGTGAGACAGGGAGACGTTATATCTCCAAAACTATTCACCACAGCCCTGGAAGATGTTTTCAAGCTTCTGGACTGGGATGGACCCGGCATCAATATCAACGGCAAGTTCATAACCCACCATCGATTCGCTGACGATATCGTGGTCATAGCTGAGACTATGGAAGACCTAAGTACAATGCTCGATGGCCTCAGTAAAGTCTCTAACAAGTGGGTCTTAAAATGAACATGGACAAGACAAAATAAATATTAAAATGTCTGTGTAGAACCAACCCTCTAAAGCATGGCGACTCTACACTGGAAGTTGTTGACGAATATGTATACCTGGGATCAACAGTCCAGCTAGATAGGTTCAACTTCAAGAAAGAGATCAACTGACTTTGCAATATCTTCACGTCCCAAATACCGCAGTGTCTCAAGATTAAGGTCTTTGACCAGTGTGTGTTGCCAGTGATGACTTACAGAACTGGGACATGGTCGCTTACTATAGGCCTCATAAGAAGGCTCAAGGTCAACCAAAGGGCAATGGAGCGAGCTATGCTCGGAATTTCCTTACGCAATCGAATCAGAAATGAGGAGATCCGCAGGATAGCTCACAGAATCGCTAAACTGAAGTGGCAGTTGGCAGGGCACATAGTTCGTAGATCAGATGGCCGTTGGGGTAACAAAGTTCTCGAGTGGCGACCGCGCATCGGAAAACGTAGCGAAGGCAGGCCTCCAAAACGGTGGACCGACGACCTGGTGAAAATCGCGGGAAGCCGCTGGATGCGGGCAGCGCAAGACCGGTCGTCGTAGAAATCCTTGGGGTAAGCCTTTGTCCAGCAGTGGATGTTTTTCGGCCGACATGATGGTGATGAAGACTAAGCTAACCATGCATTGTGCTCCAAACTGAATGTGTATGCAAAATTTCAACTCAATCGGAAACCGGGAAGTGGTTCTAATTGAGCTTCCAAGATTTGTCCCAAACTGACTTACTATACACGGCCAGTTAATATAAAGCTTAAAAAATACCTTACACGTAACCTCGAGAGATGCATTGGTTAATTGTGTCACATGACACGGAGACATTGCTTAATTCAAATTAAAATTTCAAAAATAAAAAATCTTAAAATCGAAAACAATAGGTATCGAATCGAACCCCTATTCAAAACTAACACCAGCTTGAAACAGCCTGTTTTAACAGTCAAGTAATTCGGTTAAGTTTTATAACTTTTGGTGAGTTAAATTAAATGCCTCCAGCTTATCAAGAGGCAGCAACTATTGTAAAACGATTTACAATCAGTGGTTTATAAAACTGTGATAAGGGGCCATATTATTTTTGTTCGAGATTAGATACGAGTCCGATTTTAATAGCATGTTTTGTTTATAGTAAGCAGTTAAGAGGCTCCAAAAATGGCAATAAAATTTAATGATCAGGAGTATGATTGACTCTTTCGTATGTCTTTTATTTGGTTAGCCCAATAATTATATGGAAAGCGCAGAGATATTTGGGGTCCACTTCTGGTTTTTTTTTATTCACAATTGGTAAGCCCTTGGAGTCATCTCAACTGATGGTAAGTGACAATGATGCCGAAGATGGAAGCGGGCTTACCAAGATTCCCCAATGCAATGGAGAACTGGCTATCTTATCTTCAAGCCAGAACACAACAATGTTGTTAACACTGATAGAAAATGCCCTACCACCAATCAAACCGAGTCTTACAAGTTAAACCCTCCAGGAACTGAACCCTTCTGGTGTGAAGCGAATGGACTAAACATTACGCCACGGGGGCGGTTAAAATTATCTGGGAAGCACAGAGATTGTAGCGTTATTTTACTGTAACAAAGTTCATAACGAACATTTTTTGTGACTGTTATAAAATAACGTCTCGACATATCGACAAGCCCTCATCACTATCGCGCCTTACCGGAAACCGGTCTTCTGCTAGGTTCCGCTCGCCGATCGTATCTCGCCGTTCCTTCTTCAACTCACATCAGCTGTTGCGATTCGACAGACACTAAATTCTCTCAATTCGCAATTAGCTAACCGTACAATAAAAATACTCTTATTCGTCTGCAATTTAATTTTTGTTAGTGATCCCCTCTTTTGGGATCAAGGAAAGGATCAAGGAACAGATCAAGAATAAGATCAATATCCTGGCTCAATCATTGTTGTACTCATTTCTGAAGACCTAACTGCCGCCTTTGGGACTTGATACTGCGCCAAGACGTCAGGGGAGTGCCAGTCTGCGCTTCCAAGGATATCGTAATAACGGACTGACCAGACCCAGTGTTTCTTATTTTTTGAAAATATATATGTTTTTTGTTAGTGGTAAAAATCTCTTTTCTTTTACCATAACAAGATATTTGGGGTTTATTTTTATTTTCTAATTTTGCAGTAAAAATAAAGTAAAACTTATGCTTTTAACCATCATATCAGCCGAAAGACGTCCACTGCTGGACAAAGGCCTCCCCCAAGGATTTCCACAACGACCGCTCCTGCGCTATCCGCATCCAGCGGCTTCTCGCTACCTTCACCAGGTCGTCGGTCCATCGGTGGGACGCCTGCCTATACTACGTCTTCCGGTGCGCGGTCGCCAGTCGAGAACTTTACTGCCCCAACGTCCATCTGTTCTACGTGTTATGTGTTTTATGCTGTTACCATAATAAAAAAGAACATTCACTGCTGATTGCTGATTATTTTGTCACACCCGTTCGGAACCTAGATGACTAACAATCACACACAGTACCTTCTTCACTCCTTCATCGCTAGAAAGTAAAAAAATAGGTAAAAGTTATATTTAGTAAAAAATAAAAAATAAAACTATTTTTTATTTTTTACTAAAAATATTTAAAAATGTTAGTTAGCTTGTAAAGGTCAAATCTTGTAAACGATTTTAGAGCGACTTCCAGGGGTCCGATTGAGCTGAAATTTGGTATGGAGCGGAACTCCCGGAAACAGTAGATCGTTTTGTAATTTTGAAGTTATCTGGTGAAGGTAGCGGGAAGCGGGCAGCGCAGGACCGGTTGTAAAAATCTTTGGGGGAGGCCTTTATCCAGTAGTGAAAGTCTTTCGGCTGAATGATGATGATGATGATCTCATGAACTTTGGAGGTGAAATCAAGGACCCAGAACTGTCTTTTATTTTCAATGGAATCGTATGAAATACTGTGCTCGCCTTTTCTTTTAAATATGGAAAAAATTGGCACCGTGAGCATTTCTGGCTTTTGAGCATTAAAACTCTTTTCAAATAAAAGCTTGTTAGGTTTTCTTCAAATTTTTCAGCCTAGCTTTCATTCGCTAGGTATACCTATCTGAACTTTTTGGTGGGTTTTGTAGCGTCCAGTTTGACATTTTTCTTTTATCATCCAATAAATTACCTTTTGTGGTTTTTGATGTATAATATTGATAGTGTATTTATCAGAAAAGTACCATTTGTGTGTTTATTGTGTAGGATAATAAAATAAAAGTGTGTATACTGTGTTTTGAGTTCCTACAAGAAGTCCGCGAAAGCTTTAGCAAAAGTGCTATCATTTTGATGGTGTGTAGGTTTGTTTAAATACTATAATATATATGATGTGAACGTGAAGAAATAGTGATTCTGAAGGCTGAAAAGTTACTGAACATGTAAAATCTACAAATACTAATGAAAAAATATTATACTGAAGACTAGGTGGTATGGCCAATGAGCCTTAGCCTGCCCAAAAATGGGCGAAAAAAAGTATACCTATCTGGAATGCGTCACATGCTAGGCTGATAATGTACTTCGTTCCATAAAATCAAAAACTATATTTTTTAGGAATAACTAACTACAAGTGTATTGCATGTTTATCAGAGTAAACAATGTTAAAACGTTAATCAATTATGGGCGGTTCACGATATAAATTTGCGTAAAATTTTCAGCAACTTTTATACATATTATTATGTAGGTACTTAGTACCAAGTACATAATATTATGTATAATTTGTGTTTTTAAAAGAGTTTTGCATATAATTATTTTATTTTTCAGGACCTAATGGTAAGTCACGATGATGCCGAAGATGGAAGCGGGCTTACCAAGATTTCCCAATGCAATAGGGAACTGGCTGTCTTATCTTCAAGCCGGAACACATCATTATGGTAAGCATTGATGTTTGGCGGCAAAACTTAGTTAAGATGGTGGTAGCTAGTCAGGCGGGCTTAGAAAGTGCCCTTTCACCAACCAAACCGAGTCTTACAAAGTTGGACCCCGCCAGGAATCGAACCCGTGACCTCCGAATCGAATGGTCTAACCATAATGCCATGGAGGCGGTTAAAACAGACAGCATTTAGTTATCTATTTATATCTTTTTTATTTTTTATAACT
Source organism: Coleophora flavipennella (assembly GCA_947284805.1). Lineage (NCBI taxonomy): Eukaryota > Metazoa > Arthropoda > Insecta > Lepidoptera > Coleophoridae > Coleophora > Coleophora flavipennella. Next base: position 11,075,024 of record OX369308.1, read on the forward strand.
CAAAATATCTGCTTTGCCAAGGGATTACCAATTGTGAATAAAAATAAAATGTTTTTCCCTTAGGCAAAGTTTCCTATTAGGGGAAGGTTTCGATCATTGGACCGGCGCCTTTATTGGACCATCTAAATATTTCAAAAAATTGTTACATTAGAGGACCACTGATAAGTAACAACGCAACTGTTGTGTACCCAACTCCCCCCACTGGAATCTCCGTCTCGCTGCTAGCACTGTTAATAAGTGACGTCTCCGCGTTGGTTTACGACACCCGAACTATAAAATTCTCGCGGAAGAAAATTGATGAGTAAGTATCATTTTAGTCTGTTAATTTCATTTTTCTCATGTAAAATACTTTAAAAATTAGTGACGGTTGAAAGAGTATTAACAATTTTTGTAAATTGTGTTCGTTCATTTTTCAAGAATATTATTTTTGACTTTTGTACCTATTTGCTATCAGTGGACCGCACAGGTGTTTCTATCATTGTACCGGTCTAATTATGGCAACTTTTTTAAGGAAGAAATGCAAAAAAATTAAAATGCTGATTTACGCCCAATGAGTCTGTCATTTTTAATGTTTAATAGTTGATTTTTTGTTCTATACAGGTGAGATGATACCAAAGGCTTACCAATTGTAAATAAAAAAAATACATATAGTTATGAAAAAAGTAATGTTATATACATAATAATATGCTAATTTACTACTTATTAGTCTGGAATTTTTTGTACATTGAATATTTGATTTTTTGGTTCTATAGTACAATAAAGTAAAAAAAAAAATACATGATATGCTTATTAACGCCCTTTAAGTCTGGGATTTTTGATATGTTTCATAGTTGATTTTTTGTTCTATACATATTAATGATGAAAAAATTAAAAACAAAAAAACATAATATGCTATTTTACGCCCTATGAATCTAAGATTTTGTTTCGTATACACGTTATTTTTTTTTAATTGTTTTGTTTTGCATTTTAATTTTCCATCGGTTGCCTTGATTCGACCTCAAGAAGAAATTTCTCAAAGTTCATTGAAGGCAACTTTGTATTCCAATCAATGCGACTGTGGTCCAAAGAAGGCAACTGATATATTGTTTTCAATTTATTTTTAAAACATTTAGCCTGAACAGCCATAAGACTATCCCTCCTACTAATATTATAAATGCGAAAGTAACTCTGTCTGTCTGTTACGCTTTCCCGCAAAAACTACTGAACGGATTTGGCTGAAATTTGGTAGGTAGACAGATTAGGACCTGGATTAAGACATAGGCTACTTTTTACCACGCTCGCGAGCCGCTTGCGGCTCGCGCACTGCGCACCCTCGAAAAGTCATAGAAACGTGGTCCACGCGGGTGAAGCCGCGGGAAACAGCTAGTTTTTAATAAAGTTTATGAGAAATAATACTTATAATCTGGTTTCATTTTATCTTCTATAATAATTAATCAATGCTTAATTATTATGACATAATGTTCTTCAGTTAAGTAGACCAATTATAGCAACCTTCCCCTATATTTTCGGTGACGCTTTACAGCCTAGAGCAACACGTCACCGAGTCATACAATAATAAAAAGATATAAATAGATAAATAGACACTACTAAATAGAGCGTCGATGACTCAATCTGTAACGAAACCAGAGGTCCCGATTTCAAACCCGGACGGCCAATGTACCAATGAGTTTTTCAAAACTTACGTACATTAATATAAAGGACGCGTTGCACACCTCTGTAGGTGTAAATCTAAATGCCCTACACGCGACCCCGGGTGATGCTAAGTGCAACACCAGGCAACCGCCGTCGTCTATCCCTTAAATAGCACGGTTCATTGTGTCACACCATTAGAGAAAGAGAATAGACTAGATACTTTCAAATCATCATTACAGCTCATATACGTCCCCACCGAGGGGCTCGAGCCTACCCTGAATCAGGGCGATTAGGCCTTAGTCGACCACGCGGGCCCAGTGCGGGTTGGTCGACTTCACACACAACCTTCGAGTTTCTTCGCAGGCGTGTGCAGGTTTCCTCACGATGTTTTCCTTCACCGTTAAAGCAATCGGTAAGTATGTACGTAAGTTTTTGAAAAACTCATTGGTACATTGGCCGTCCAGATTTGAACCCGGTACCTCTGGTAAGATGGACCGAGTCGTTACCGGTTGAGCCACCGACGCTTTTTACACTTTCAAATACCTTATTATTATTAGCATAAATCTATTAAATATCATAAGCAATAGATAACCGTAACGCGAAATATATAACAGACTAGCTGTCCCGGCAAACTTCGAACTACCTTACACTACACTATACCACACTTCACTACGCTACGCTACACTACACTACAATATAGATAGACTACGGAGGCGGAAAGCTAGTTTGATATAAAACGTATTATTGCATTTAATTATGAGTTATTTTTAATTGAGTTTACTTAATAAACAATTCAGTTGCGTTGAGTTGCTGTTTTGTAGATTTAAATGAGATATCTATCAGTAAAATGACAGAAATTTCAACGATTCAACGGAGCTGCCCGGCAACCCTAATTCATTGGCGCCCGACGTGGGACAATTTCACCTACCACGATACAGCCATTGCCTAGTGTGGAGTCACACACAACATATTGTATTTTATGATATGTAATTTTTTCTAGTTTTTCGTTGATATTATACTCTTGGCAGGTAGTGAAGATGGTATGTATATTCTATATATCTTGCGTGACCAATTAGAACTATTTGATGGTGTGACTAATTGAAGCAAATTTGCAGTGTGACCAATAGCTACAAAAATGAGACGTGACTTACTAAAAAAACCCGCATACGGTGTGTTGAAGGGCATACCAATTGTGGATAAAAAATATCTTTGATATGCGGCTACCTCTGTGTTTTCTACGCGGGATAGCAAGTTAACAATCGTGCAAAAGTGAGGCAGACAAACAAGTTGCTCTATACGCCATCTTAACGACTGCCATCTAGAACAAGCACCAACGGCTCTACGTGTCTTGCAAAGTGAAGAAGGTATATAATTGTGATAGTAAAAAAAACGAAATTGAAATTTTGATGGGGATCCATTTGCTTTGGTACATTAATTGAGCCTATAAGACAAAAAAATAATAAAATGTATGTGTTTGTGTATGTGTGCGTTTGCCCGGTGCTTTAGTTTCCAAACTACAGGACGGGTTTGGACAAAATTTGGGTTAGGGAATTATTATTTTTGTAATCTCAATTATCTTGATTTTTTTGGGTTTCCAGAATACTTATGTAGAAAATCATTAGATATTTTTTTCTCAAAAGTGGTTCTAACCATTGGATGAAACTTTGTACGTAAGGTACTATAATTTACTATAACTTTATATAGCCAACTAGCTGTTTCCCGCGACTTCACCCGCGTGGACAACGTTTCTATGACTTTTCGAGGGTGCGCATTGCGCGAGCGTTGAAAAAGTAGTCTATGTTTTAATCCAGGTCCTTATCTCTCTACCTACCAAATTTCAGCCAGATCCGTTAAGTAGTTTTTGCGTGAAAGAGTAACAAACATAATACATTCTTACAAACTTTCGCGTTTATATTATTAAGTAATGGGATATACACTGTAGTTCGTTATTCCGGAATAAATCTTAATTAGGTACCTCCCATTACAAATTCAGGTTGTTGTTACATTTTCTCAAAAATCAATGTATCCATTTTAATGAAACTTTGATAGTAAAAAGGACTTAATTACTACACTACTACACTGAGTAGTTTATTATCCAGAAAAATCTGAATAAGGTGGCTCCAATACAAAACCAAATTTTCATATAATCATATCTAATAAACCTCTTTTTATTGCTTCTAGGTAAGCATAATATAAAAGCGTCGGTGGCTCAACCGGTAACGACTCGGTCCTTCTAACTAGAGATGCTGAGTTCTAATCCGGACGGCCAATGTACCAATGAGTTTTTCGAAACTTACTATATATACTCACCGATTGCTTTAACGGTGAAGAAAAACATCGTGAGGAAACCTGCACACGCCTGCGAAGAAACTCGCAGGTTGTGTGTGAAGTCGACCAACCCGCACTGGGCCCGCGTGGTAGACTAAGGCCCGATCGCCCTAAATAAGGGTAGGCTGGAGCCCCTCGGTGGGGACGTATATGAGTTGATAAGAAGAGGCAAATGTACTGTGTATTCCCGACTAGGCCAGATGGTAAAGACTACGCGAAAAAGCATGCACAGCGTGTCTGTACAAATTATGTTGTTTTCGTTCTGCGTTTTCTTTTTTACCTAAATGAGGGCACGTCTCATCCCTTGCTCTTGGCGGGGGAAGGAGACTGCACGGCTCCGGTCTTTAGTGAGGGCGGCCCTCCCACTTCCACCCTTGCCCTCCGAAAGGAACCCTCTGAATTCATTAATGCTGTTCCGCTACGGGCTGAAAGATCGTTCTTTAAATTTTTAACTCTACAGATAAAATATAATATATGTCATCTGCCAAGGGTTGTCTGGAAGAGATCGCTTTTAGCGATAAGACTGCCTTTGTACACTTAAGTCTGATAAAACCATTTTGTGATTATTCCTTGTGTGCAATAAAAAAATTATACATACATAAAATAATCGTTGTTGGATAGGTACATAGTATTTAACCGCCTCCGTGGCGTAATGGTTTGTCCATTCGTTTCACACTAGGAAGTTGCGGGTTCGATTCCCGGTGGGGTCAACTTGTAAGACTCGGTTTGGTTGGGTGTAGCCTTTTCTAAGCCCACCTGGCTAGCTACCACCATATTATCTGTCTTGCCGCCAAAAATCAGTGCTAACAACATAGATGTGTTCCGGCTTGAAGTTATGATAGTCAGTTCTCCATTGCGTTGGGGAATTACCGTTACCATCAGGTAAGATAATGCCAAGGGCTTACCATGAATAATAAAAAAGGTACCTAATCTACATTTATAATAAACTAGTGGATGCCCGCAGCTTCGCCCGCGCAGATCCCAATTTTTGCGGTTCCCGTGGGAATTTCCCAAAATCCTTTCTTAGCGGATGCCTACGTCATAACATCTACCTGCATGCCAAATTTCAGCCCGATCCGTCCAGTAGTTTGGGCTGTGCGTTGATAGATCACTATGTCAGTCAGTCAGTCAGTCACCTTTGAGTTATATTTATATTTAGATTATACAGTCACGCTGCGCAGTATGGCGTGTTATACATAAATGAAAAATACATTCTACAATACGCTTACTTAGTAGCAAAGAATAAAGGTAGTTTATCCGATTGTTTAAAAATATACAAAAAATTTGGGCCTGAATGAAATGGCCTCATTCATTTTTTTCCTGGAATTAAGAACTACCCATTGTTGTACGCCTCTGCAAGTACTAGTCATTTACAAAGTTTAATCAAAATAGTCAAAGCTATTTTTTGAGAAAAAGTATTAAATAATCTGAAGTTGTATGGGAGGTGCATCATTCTTATTTTTCCTGGAGTAACAAACTGCCGCGTAAAGTAGGCCATATAAACTTATAGTTTTTCACAGACTTTCATCAAAATCATAAGAGTAATGTTTGAGTACCTAAATTATAAATGTTTTTTTTTTAATATGACGGCAAAACTAAAAAAACAAGTTAGACCCTGTTTTAGTGTCTCTCTCTCTTATCGTGTGGCACAATTAACCGTGCTATCCAAGGGATAGATGGCGGTTCCATGGTGTTGCACTTAGAATCACCCGCGATCACATGTAGGGCATTAAGATTTCCACCTACGGACGTGTGCAACGCAACCTTCATACACATCTGGAATCAGATGTTAGTTAGTTATTTGTGCAGTCGTAGTAAATGCCCTTCCACAAACCAAACTGAGTCTTAAAAATTTAGACTCCGCCGGGAATTGAACCCATCGCCTTCTGATGTGAGGCTAATAGACTTAACCGTTATGCCACGAAGGCGGCTCTCCTCTCTTTTCATCTTCGAGACAATATTATGCTGTTCACAGTGTTTTAGTGATGTGTTTTATTGTGGATTATCATTTTTAGGGTTCCGTATCCAAAGGGTAAAAACGGGACTCTATTACTAAGACTCCGCTGTTGGTCTGTCTGTCTGTCCGACTGTCACCAAGAATGTATGTATTTCTGTTGCCGCTATAACAACAATTACTAAAAACCTGAAAAAGTGAAAGTCTCGATACAAAAACGTTTTTTTTTAACGTGAAGAAACTAGCGCCATCTATTATGATGGTACGGAACCTTTTGTGCGCGGTTCTGACTCGCACTTTACTGGTTTTTTTTAGTTTGTTACTTACATAAGGCAAGCAGCGTTTTTTAGCTAATATACATGGTGTTGTGTAGTTTTAGTACAAGAAGAAATAAAACAACTAGGTATACATCGGATGCATAGAAGTTGGGAATAAGAAAAGCCTTATTTCAACGCTCGTAGGTAATTACTTCGCACTTCGCTAGCACACGTGATCATGAAATAGGCAAATAATTAGTATGTGTCGCTACGTATATACACCATTCATTGAGTTGACTAACATGTAATTCAATTCACTGAAAGATAATAGCTCATTATTTTGTAGCCTATTATATAGTAACTTTAAGCTTTTACTTTAAATTTCTTTTAAACTAGCGCATTATTTTAAAATTAAAAAAAATAAACATTTTTCGTATTTTCAAATTTTAGGTCCCTTGTAAATAGCAGAGTTTACGCCACACTAACAAAAAGTTTTTCTGGGAAAACACGAAAAAAAACTAGACTTTGTGGTATCATTTTTTAAAAACTTTATTTATATCCATATTCTATAACATGCAAAGAAGTTCTTAAGATAACAAGAAATTGTCTGTGCCGTCTTATCTATTTGTACTCTATACTATAATAATATTTTCTCTTCAAAATATTATTATAATCTCTTTATAATATTAACTCTTCAAAATATTATTATAAAGTTGTTTTTTATTTTAAAATAAGTTATTAGTTTAAAAGAAAGTTAAAGTTAAAGCTTCAAGTTGCTTTAATACAAAATAATGAGCTATTATCGTTCAGTGAATTGAATTACATGTTAGTCAACTTAATGAATGGTGTATACGTAGAATTTGCGAAGCGACACACACTAATTAATTGCCTATTTCATGATCATGTGTGCTAGCGAAGTGCGAAGTAATTACCTACGTAACAAGTGTTAAAGCGTTGAAATGAGGCTTTTCTTATTCCCAACTTCAATGCATCCGTAGTATAGTTGTTTTATTTCTTCTTGTACTATTACGTTACTAAATGAAACAACACCATGTATATTATTAAAAAAACGCTGCTTGCCTGATGTAACTGACACACTTAAAAACCGGTCAAGTGCGAGTCGGACTCGCGTACGAAGGGTTCCGTTCCATTATCTATAAAAATCACGTTTGTTGTATAGAAGCCCCCCTTAAATATATATTTTTTAATTTAATTATTTATTTTTAAAGTAAATAATACAACTCAATATTTTGCGAATATTTCAAGCGTCTGCCTGTTGCCGTTATCAATATCGAGCGAAAACGCGCACAAAAATCAGGTTTTTTTATAAGAGTCCCCTTAAATATTTATTTTATTCTGTTTTTTAGTATTTGTTGTTAAAGCGGCAACAGAAATACATCATCTCTAAAAATTTCAACTATCTAGCTATCACATTCATGAAATACAGCCTGGTGACAGACGGACAGACGCACAGCGAAGTCTCAGTAATAGGGTCCCATTTGGAACCTTGGGGCACGTACCCTAAAAAACGCTGCTTGCCTGATGTCAATAACAAATTTAAAAAATTATAATCCACACATTAAATCACGTCACTATAACGCTGTAAACAGCATAATTATATTGGCTTGAAGATGAAAAAAGAGGAGAGCCGCCTCCGTGGCATAATGGTAAAGTCTATTAGCCTCACATCAGAAGGTCGTGGGTCCGATTCCCGGCGGAGTCAAACTTTGTAAGACTCAGTTTTGTTGGTGGAAAGGCATTTTCTACGTCTGGCTTACTAGCTACAACCATCTTATTTAAATCTTGCCGCCAAACATCAATGTTGACTTGACAGCATTGATGTGTTCCAGTTCACCATTGCGCTAGGGAATCTTGGTAAGCCCGCTTCCATCTTCGGCATCATCGTTACTTATGAGTTATAATATAATGCTAAGGGCTTATACCAATAATAATTGTAGATAAAAAAGAGTATAGTTTCCTTATTTTTGAAAAACTTAGTTCTCTTAAAATTCTAAAGATGGCGGTGTAGTACGTCACTCTATAAGCAAAGTTTACGAGGTACTGTAAACAAATAATTAACTCCTGCCAAATAAACACCAAGTCCATTTAAAAAAAAACATTTATAAATAACTTATGTAAATCAATTTACTAGCGACGCCTAATGACAACATTAGGAACGCCATATTAAATTAACAGGCTATTTTGGATTCATATTTCAATGACATTTTAATCACATTTCAAGTCGGTTTTGATAGAAAGTGTCTATGTCCTAAATCATAACACATTTTTAAGGCAAAATTATCTAGTTTTAAGAGAAAACAGATTAGTTACTAGCGACATCTATTTAGTTCTAATATATCCGAACCAAGCTGACGCCACCTAGTTTTAAGACAAAATTGAGACTTCGGTCCTCGGCGATAAGGTTGACAATCTTTTTTGACTAAGAATTTTCTATCTTTGAATGGTCGAAGATCTTTTATTAACACGAACACGTAGCGCCATCTAGTGGTACCAAAGAAAAGAACTGGAAAAACGCTCATGATCTGTCCTTTTCTCTTGCTCTAGCCTTCTAGCGCCTAAACTATTGAACGAATTTGGATATAATTTTGATTAGTTTATTTTAATATACCTTATACTACTTCAGCTGTTTTTTTAGGAAGGCTACTACAGTGAAAAAACCGCCCAAGTGCCAGTCGGACTCACACATTGAGGGTTCCGTACAAAAACACATTTGGGTAGGAAACCCCTACAAACACTAATAATAATTGAAAAAAATGTTTTCCTAATACGCAGATTTACATCACGGTCATTTTTCCAACTGCAAATGTGTTATTAAATTTACAATGGCTGTTTCTTTTGATTTAGAGGCTTATTTTTTTTAACCGCTTCAAGGAATCGTACCATATAGCAGTTGATAATTTATTTCAACTTGATACGGTTATTTTACGTCTATAATGTCACATAAATGTTGATACTCGCAAGTACCTAAATCAAAATCTTTAGTTAATTTTTTGTTGATCTAGAATCCAGAATCATGAAATTTGGCAGAAGCACGGTCTCACAACACAAGTAAAGGAATAAATCCGAAAATTATAGTTTGTAGTTAAACCACATAAACAAATCTTTTTTTTTCGATTACAAACATGCATTTTCAGTTCGAGAATGGGTCCTGCCGTATATATTTTGGTGTATTTATATTTGACGTATGATTGATTTCAATATTTGTTCAACTAAAAAGTTAAGTTTGTCTTCAATTTGATTGTTGTACCTACCTACTCATTGATGTTTGTGGGGTTTCCCACCCAAATATATTTTGATACGGAATCCTTAGTGCCCGAGTCCGACTCGCGCTTTTTTATACGTTACTACTAGGCACTTTATACAAATTATAACTTTACTGCACTGTGAAGTTCATTGTTCCAGAAGTAATCGGAATAATTTGAGTGCGTTTGACTATATTACTATTTACCTATCTACTTTTTTTCTGTCTTTCTCAAAAATGGCTGAATCGATTTTAATTAAACTTTGTCAATTACTATAACTTTATAGGGTCTTTTACACTGCGTTGATAGGTAGCTACCAAGTTCATTATTCCAAAAAAACGTTATTTAAGAAAAAGTTTTTTTGTTATTTTTATTGCTGTATAGTATTTTAAAGTAAATTTTCTTCAAGTTTGAGCCCAAAAGGAGTGGAGAGTGACAAGAAAAATCTCTTAACTGCTATGGAAAAAAATTCACGTAAAATTTTTGTATAAAATTTATGTAACGAGCAATTTCCAGGACTAAGTGTAATGAAATTAATGACATACCTACTGCCTAATATATAACAAAATTTCAATGATCAAAAAATCAAATAAAGTTGGTTTTTCATAAAAATCTGATCAGCTGATCGCTATTTTTATTTTGAACCCACCATTACTTGAACATCAACAATAACAAAAGAACCAAATTAAAGATCATGCTCTTAAACTACGAAAATAACGCACCACCTACATATCTACCTACTGCTCAAAATCAAAGCACATTAAACAAAATATTTTTTTACGTTTTTTTTTACATATTTCCAACCAAAATGCAAACATTACAAAATCTTTCACAATTCAACGTAAATTAAATACCAATCAACATACTCGTTACTAGACCTGAATGAAACTATAAAAAACCAAAATATAATTTTAAAACACAAACACTACCAAAATAACGTAGAAAAACATTCAAAAGAAAATTTTGTCTCCAAAATAAATCATACAAAAGCATTATTATCATAATAATATAACCTGTCATACCTTCGCATACAAACACGTTAAAATATCGTAATTCAATAACGTTACCTCGTCGTCTTATCGAAAGCTGGCAACGTCGCTTCACGGCAAAATTTTCTGTCAAATAGTTTACAATATGCATTCAACTGTTCGAAAATTGAACACGGCACTGCTCGAGGTCGCCAGACATCGGCAACGAGGCTGCGACGTTGCCACGCCTTCAGTACTCGGCTGACCAATCACAAGCGGCCGTGTATTGTACGTGGTTCGAATGTGCAACGGCTGTAGCATATCTGTCCCTTTCCCCAAAGAAAAATATCATGTTATGACGAACGAGATAAAGCGGTATTGTAAAGCAATTTTAGTTCCAAACTCAAATATTTTCCTATGAAACATTGCGATAGCTGGTTATGTGGGCAAACGATAATAAATCCTGTACACAGTAGTTATAAGCATTACTTTAACATATTAATAGGATTATGATTGAGTGAATATAATATATTCAGGAATACACGGGGTTAATGTTGAGGGGTTTGTTTGAGGTACAACATCGATTGCTTGTACTGTGCAAAATAAAACCCGAAAACTTTTAGGTACAAGCTTTTTATAATGTATTGTTACGCGAATACATATGCATGCAAAATTTCAGCTCAAGCGCAAACCGGGAAGTGGGTCTAATTTATTCATTACAGACACCGGGACAGGTGAAAGTAAATAAAAGCTTGTAATAGACAGCATATACCTGCCTTAGCTGAAACACGCATTTACAAAAAAAAACGGACAAGTTCGAGTCGGACTCGCCCCCCGAGGGTTCCGTACAAATTTGTTAGGTAATAAATACGACAAAATTATTATAATCTACCTTTAAACGAGTAATAAAAATACATATATTTCGACACATTCAATGGAATCAAAATTCATAGGGTATTTCCCTTTGATCGAGAACTATGCAATTTGGCAAGTAATACCGTCTTATACTACAAGTATAAGAAAAAAACTGAAACTATACATTTGTAATTAAATCATAAAACAATATAGTTTTTATTCAAAGTATAGGTAGGTACGTAATCAATTATGCAAGGAACGGCGGTCCAAATTTTGAATTACACATTTTAAATTTTACATTTCGATTTTTCCCCGTTTCAAGTCAAAAAAAAGTCCAAAAAAACGCCGTTTCCGAGATTTTTTTTCCGATCTCTTTTTATCCATAAAAATATCTAAATAATCGTTTTATATATTACCAACCTTGGTAGGAATCTCTATACAAAAAAATAGTAAGAAATTATTATTGTTAACCTTGCGATACTTTCTCTAGGCACATTTTTAAAAGATATAACCACAGATAACACAAATTAATTTATTATGGTTAGTTTAACAAAATACAACAAAGGTTTGATATATGTATAATTTCGTCCTAATAGGTTAAGATTAAGGTTAAGATCTCTAAAGAGCTGACATTGCCATCCAAAGACCGGACAGGGCGACAGGTTGACAGCGGTTCATTTTAGGGGAGTATTACCAAAGTAAATACAGGGTGACTGGTAAGTAGTGCAAATCCTTTTAAGGGGATAAACTACATCTAATTTGTAACAGAAAAAGTCATACTAACTGGGGATCGGAAATCAACGGTTTTCGAGTTAAAGCCTATTTAACTTTTTAATTTTGTATAAAAAAATATTTTGTTGAAATGTTTTGTGATTTTTTTAACAAAAAGTTATAATACAGTTGGCATGTAAAATACCGTAAAACCTACCTCATTTTAACACGCTTTTGAACAAAGTAAAAAGTTAAAAATTTACAAAATTAATTGCAACGAAAAACAATGATTGTTGTCAAAAGGGGGCCTAAAATCCCATACTAATTATCCAACAAAGTTCGAATTTTTGGATGAGCTTGTGAATTAAAGTTAGTCATGATGCTAGAGGGTCAGAGATGTTTGTTTATGAGAACAACATGATAAATTATGAAATTTTAAAAAACATTAAAATAATGTTTATTAAAAATTTGTATGGGATTTGTTGCACCCTTTTGACAACAATCATTCTTTTTTGTTGCAATCAATTTGTATTTTTTAACTATTTTACTTTTTTGGAGTGCTGATAAAATGAGAAAGTTTTAACCGTATTTTTCACGCCAACCGTATTGTAACTTTTTTTTGTAAAATCATACGCTAAGTATCAATTAGACAATACTTGAAAAAATTCGACGCGTCATTTAAAATTGCTCACTCAGCTGCTTAATTTGTATGACGGGTATCTATTTTTTTTTTTGTAAATTGACTTGGTTGGTCTCTTGGGAAAAGTTGATCAGTATGAGGAGTAGATGCCCCAGTTTACGGTTCCTACAACATTTTTTAATACCTTGTAAAGTAAAAAGATCTACGGTTTGTCTTCAACTTGTCTATTGCATCTACTATAAGGCATGGAAGTTCAATGTATTTTTAGGAGTATGCGGAAAATTTTGTAAAATATAGAATACTTTTTTAAGGGGGCTTCTGCTCTTGAAACTATACAACTTTTTTTATACAATATTTCAAAATCCCAAAAAAAATGTGGACCTACCGTTAAACATTATTAAATCAGCAGATTTTTTTTTATTTCAGTAAAGTTCTAGAACAAAAATAGTTCAGATTCATGAGTGTGTACCAAAAAATTATTTTTTTTACAACAATTTTAAATGTATACTTTTAACGTCAAGCCTTTTCAAGCCATAATTATTGTCTCGAAACCCCTTATAAAGTGTGAGAATTATTTTAAGAAGGCAACAACAGCTCTACAAAAGTTGCGGTCAACTACCCGCTATCACTCTCCTCGCCACCCCTTAGTGAGAGGGCAATTAATATTTTTAACAGTTTTCCTTACCAGTCTCTAATTCAAATATAAATAATATGTGTAATTATAGAAAAGGTCGCGATCGCCAGCTCGATAACCTATTGACTTCCGTTTTGATAACTTGAAAAATATATATTTTTTTACTTATTAAAAAAAACGCAAACAAGTACGAGTATGTTAGATGAAGTTTGTTAATAACTCGTTAATGCATTTTTTTTATTAGTTATTTTTTTGAGCACTTAGTTAAGTTTACAGATGCTTTTTTTTGAGTAAATATTGGTATGAGTATCTTTAGGTAATAGGGTCCTTCTAAAATACTTTAAAATGATGTACCTCATGAAACTATACAAGTTTTTTTTTAATCCACGATTCATACGCCCTTGGCAGCATCTCACCACTTTATAAAAAAAAATCGGGACCATCAGACCCACCAGGCGTGATTTCAGTCCACCAGGCATATCAAGAGTTAACATTAAAAAAAATAACAAAATCGTACTGAGTCGTTGCGATTGAAGTCTATTATTTTAGCGTGTTGTCAATTAACTAACTATATAGTACGTTCGGGTAATTAGCTGCGGTACATCCGCACGGAGTTTTGGAAATGTGTTCAAGGATAAGTAAAACAATAAATAAAAAAACAACAAACTAAATAGGCATATTTTTTAATGAGAACTTATCATTAATTTTAATCAATTTCCCTGCTGGTCGAAGTACCTTCAGAATCGTCGCCTACATTAATAATTAAAGACTGAACAAGATACGCGCGACCCCGTGCGGGTGTGACGTCGGTGGCGCCGCGATTGAACTCAGGTTGGACTCTTTGACTCAACCGTTTGACGCAAGCCGGCAGCGGCGAGCGGCATTTAAGGCGACGCATTGGAAACTTTGGTCGCATGGATCTCGATTTTTCTCAGAAATTACAAAACATATGAAAATGATATTCTTCATTTCAAAGACTTCATTGTGTCAGTTGCAGAAAAACGATTCGTTAACTTTTATAACAGAAAAAATATATCAAAGAAACCTATTTTAATACAGAGCTTTGCATTCTACAGGCAAACCAGACCGATTTAAACCTCAAATTATTTTTTTCTATTAATCTAAACACACACTTCAATATGCCAGTTGGATTTTTAATAAATAATTGTAGTTTTTAATTGAAACTAAAAACATTGAAAAAGTCCAAAAGTGTGGTTATTTTCTGTACTCTTTACATGTAAAGAAAAATTAATTTAAATGCCTCGCCTTAAGTATCAAAGGTGCAGCCGATTCAGCCAACGAACTATAAATCTTTGACGGGTGAGCCCCGAGGGCGGTCGCCATGGCATCACTCTTCGCGTCAGTCAGTGCTCCTATGTTCACCCCTCTTTACACATATGACTTCACAAATTCCGAAGGGCCACCATGCCACCCATCTTTGGGGTTACAGGCGCACATCTATCTATATATATATATATATATATATATAAAAATGAATCCCTATTTCCCTTGGTCACGGCATCACGCGTGAACGGCTGGACATATTTCGCTAATTCTTTTTTTTGTCGACTTCGTTATTATCAGTAGAAGGTTCTGATGTAGGGTAGGGTAGGGTAGTGTAGTTTAATTTAGGGTAGTGTAGTGTAGTGTAGGGTAAGGTAGGGTAGTGTAGTGTAGGGTAGGGTAGGTTAGGGTAGGGTAGGGTAGTGTAATGTAGTGTAGTGTAATGTAGTGTAGTGTAGTGTAGTGTAGTGTAGGGTAGTGTAGTGTAGGGTAGGGTAGTGTAGTTTAGTTTAGTGTATGGTAATGTAGGGTAGGGTAGGGTAGGGTAGTGTAGTGTAGTGTAGTTTAAGGTGGTACGAAGTTCGCCGGGACAGCTAGTTTCCAATATAATTTTGTACCGTATAGTAGAGAAAGTAGGTATCTAACGTAAAAAATCGGCCAAGTGCGAGTGGGATCCTCGCACGAAGGGTTTCGTGCCATCGTTCAAGAAAAAACACATTTCTTGTATGGGAGCCCCCTATACTTTTTAATTTTATTTTATTTATATGTATTGTGGTCGGTCGTCGTGGAAATCCTTAGGTGAGGCGTTTGTCCAACAGTCGACGTCCTTCGGCTGTTATTATGATGTATTGTGACTGTCACTGTATGAAAATTTCAACGGTGTACCCAGCTATTACATTTCATGAAACACACCCGCTGACAGACAGAGGAGGCTTTTTTATTTTATTTTACAAAAAAGATTTAAACCGAATTTGGTAAAATTTAAATGGGACCAACCTCGAGACCATACTATTTTAAAAAAAGAGTTATCGAAATTGGACTTCTCTGTAAAAAATTGTATGTAGTTATATGTACATAAAAATATACAGGTTGTAACAAAATTGGTGTTGGTCCCGTTAACTAGGGGTTCTACTCATCATACTGAACAACTTTCCCAAGAAACCCATAGTCAATTCACAAAAAGAGGACCCTCCACACTAAAATCCAAAAAATCGGTCGATCAGCTGATCGATTTATATGAAGGGTAAAAACTTTTTTTTACGTTTTCAGCTAAGTCGTGGAAAAAAAGTTTTTCAGTATGATGAGTAGGTAGAAGCCGCAGTTAACGGGACCTACACCAATTTTGTTTCATTCTGTATACTTACAGGCTGACTTGAGAATCTCCTCCGTTTTTTATAGGTTATAAATAAGACGTAAATACCTAATCATTTGTTTACACTACAGTAGCCTGGGTACGGTCTTAACGTCCGTCTTTAACTTCAGAATTCTAATACCAATTTTAACTTCTGAATTCTAATACACAATTAGAATTCAGAAATTAAAGATTGATCGCCAGTTGTGTATTACAATTCAGAAAGCAAAGATCTAAATCGCTAACTGTGTATTAGAATTCAGAGGTCAAAGAATTGATTTGCCAACTTTTTACTAGAATTAAGAAGTCAAAGAGCTGATTCTCCAACTTTGTATTAGAACTAAGAAGTCAAAGAGCTAAATCGCCTACTCTGTATTAGATTTCAGAAATCAAAGACCTGATTCGCCACCTTATACTAGAACTCAGAAGTCAAAAAGATGATTCGCTAACTTTTTATTAGAATTTAGAAGTTAAGGAGCTGATTCACTAACTTTCTATTACAATTCAGAAGCCAAAGAGCTAATTCGCCAAATTTTTATTAGAATTCAGAGAAGTTAAAGAGCTGATTCGCCAACTTTGTATTAGAATTCAGAAGTCAAAGAGCTGATTAGCAAACTTTGTATTAGAATTAAGAAGTCAAAGAGCTGTTTTGTCAACTTTGTATTAGAATTCATAAGTCAAGGAGCTAATTCGCCAAATTTGTATTAGAATTCAGAAGTCAAAGAGCTTATTAGCCAACTTTGTATTAGAATTCAGAAGTCAAAGAGATGATTAGCCAACTTTGTATTAGAATTCAGAAGTCAAAGAGCTGATTCGCGAACTTTGTATTAGAATTCAGAAGTCAAAGAGCTGATTAGCCAACTTTGTATTAGAAGTCAAACTTTACTTAACCGCCTCCGTGGCGTAATAGTTAATCAATTAGCTTCAAATCAAGAGGTCGCAGGTTCGATCGATCTCCAGCTTTATTAAACGCAGTTTGTTAAGTCGTATTCTAGGCCAATGTGGTTAACTACCATACCACCATCTTATCTTAGTCTGGCCGCTTAACATCAATATTTTAAAGATATGTTCTGGCTTGAAGATAAAATAGCCAGTTCTACATTGCCTTGCGGAATCTTCGTAAGCCCCTTTCATCTTCGGCATCATCGTCACTTACTATCATATTAGGTGAGATGATGCCAAGGTCATCAGAAAATTTGTAGAACAAGACAAAACTAATAAAATTAAAATTTTAAATCCCTCTTAAATATTACCCCTCTTTTATGGGCAGTTGGGTAAAAATGTACCCTATGACAGGATCAAGACGAATCCACGACACCTCGCACTCCAAAATCCATCAAGCTGTTTAGACTACAGGCTCAGCCAAAGAAACATACATTCATACATACATACATACATACATACACCCAAAAAACATTACCCTGTTATAGGGCAATCTGGCAAACACTTGTTCAGTTTCTTGGTAAGCCCTGCTCATAAAATATGTTATATTTTATCTAACACTTGTTTTGTTTTTTTTCGTGTTAGCTTATATTTTGTTGTAACGATATATTTTTATGCAAGTTTGATACATTACTAAGATTTTTTTCACCAACTACAAATGTGTGTATCATCTCCGTATATCACGTGTTGTCATAACTAAATCTGAGCAGAACCCAGAACAAGCAATTATGGCCCGTAACGCCCGTACGTGTGAATTAATTCAGTACAAAATAAAACTACACAATGTCATGTAGCGCGGCCGACGACAGATTTATAATAATTAGGAGTGAGACTCACGGTCGCGGCGGGTGGTCAACGCAATATCAAAAGTTTAAATTTATATTCTTTGAGTTATTTACCAAGAGACCAGACAGACTTAGAAAAATTTAGAAGCCTCTTTGAAATAAGTATTTGTAGTAATAACTTAGATCATATTATAAAAGAACACCAGTTTAATATAAAACAAACTTCAAAAAATGACTAGACAGTCGTTTGACGGGTATCAAGGATAAATATTATATTTAAATATACCGCTGTCTGTCCCTTGAATAGTACGAATAATTGTGCCACACGATAAAAGAGAGAAATATACCTACGTAAGACACAGAGACAGAACCGCAATAGGGCACCTCCGTAAAAAGGGGGGCTTTATGTGCGGACACTTTCAATCGCGAAAGCGTGAATCGTACCTTAGATTTCAATACGATACAATGTTTAATTGATAACTTTCTAGGAGGAGCGTTGGAACAAAAACCGATAAACGCCATTTATGGCATTTTTTTTTCGGTACCTTGTGTTGAATCGCTACCCTCTCTGCAAGCAGATCTCTTTAAAATCAGTAAAATCCTGTTTAAAAAATTTATTAAAAATAATGGTTATTTCTAAACCCGACAAATCCAATGAGTCAACTTATGGTCGATACAAACCGACCTTAAAATATTCACATATTTTGTTTGGTCAATCGAACTGCGTGAACGCACCCAGTGTTGACTTAGTCATAGCTGTCAATGTCACTGTCAAAATATGTTTCCAAACTACCAAAACCTGATAAATCAAAGTGATTTGGACAAAACCCGATATCTCTAAAATTCTTAAATTAATAGCTAATCACCATATTGTTATCTTTCAATTTGATTTCGCTACCTAACTTATCATTCTGTTTACCATATTTTGGCATGAAAAGATTTTTCTGTTACATAGCAATAATTTATTAAGTTAAAAGAAACTTAGTTTCAAATTTTTCACAAAAATGAACTTTTCGATTTTTTGTTTAAGTTTATTAAAAAATAAAAATTAATATAATAAATATTTTAAGTACATTAAAATTTTTAACAGCAGCATGGCATTTCCATAAATTCATTATAACTGTAAAATTGGCGAAGTAATAAACAATTTTTAAATTTTCTTTTAATGGTTTGGCGGGAAGCTGCATTTATTATTTCTCATGGTATTTGATTGTATGCATTAGGTTCCTGGATATAGAACAATCGGTCCGAATTGGCTAGCTTGTGTGACGGTAAAACGAATCGGCCTTTGTGGAAGTTGTTGCGTAAGTTAAACGTCTCATTGATACCCTTACGCTGAAATGATTCTCGGTTACCGTACACGAATACTCAAACGTGGTAGATGTACTCGCAGGGTAAGGGGAGTATTCCGAGCGCCTTGAAGTGTGGTCCGCATGGTTTGTCGGCCGGCGCATCGACCCATTGCGCGTACGGCTCGCTTTTGCATCACGAATACACCATCAGCGTCCGCGGCTCTAGCCCACAGCTCAGCGCCGTACGTTAGGTTAGAGTGTCTCGTGGCGAAATAGCATGCCCGTACTGTTTCTTTCAGTAGAGATTAATAATGAGTGATCGCTGAGTTAATAAAAATACGTTCTTTAATTTTGTATTATAATTATATGTTTTGTCCAAAAGTAAAGCTCGGTATTTCATTCTTCCCAACAGTGTGTATAAACGTTTCAGTAGCCGAAAATAGACACCTTGCTTTCATCTCGTTATACGGTGACAATTATACGAACGCTGATTGATAACATCACTTTTATCTTAACACTAATACTCATAAGGTCCAAAATAGTATGCACTAAACCTCGTATATCACTAACAAATCGTAGCGCATAATTTGATGCGTATGTTAGTCTGAAAGGCCGTAATAATGAGGGTGTTTTTAAATTGGCCGGATAATAATTTTGTTTGTTGTAGCGTTTTGTCTCCTTGAGGTTGTTGACTCTTTTGTAAGTTTTGTTTTTACCCGACTGTAACAGAGAGAGAGAGGGTATTGTTTTTGAAGGCTATATTAGTGATTTTAACTAACTTAATTGGCACTTCAGTTACGTAAGTAAATATAATAATAGTCTTTATTCTTTGTTCAGTGTCTACTAGTATTAAACTCTTCTAGGTATCAGGAGCATCGGTGGCGTCGGAGGTCGTGGTTCGAACAATAATAGGTACCTATACTAATGTGTTTTCGAATTTCGACTTTATTTTAAACGTTTATCCGACGCTCTTACGGTAAAGGAAAACATTGTAAGGAAACCCTGCACACGCCTGCGAAGAAACTTGAAGGCTTTAAGATGCCTCAATCCGAGCAGGTTGATACGTGTTAAAATAATATCGAACGTAAGTCTATTCGTTTCAAGTTCAAATCAATGCGAGCTTCAGCGCGGCTGTAACGTTGAAACCGAACGCCAAATTATCGAT
The DNA here is from genome assembly GCA_947284805.1 of Coleophora flavipennella. Classification (NCBI taxonomy): domain Eukaryota; kingdom Metazoa; phylum Arthropoda; class Insecta; order Lepidoptera; family Coleophoridae; genus Coleophora; species Coleophora flavipennella. The sequence continues at coordinate 11,095,085 of OX369308.1, forward strand.
ATTTACATGTCTTTATTACTTTTCTATACTATCAAATAAGTTTAAAAAAATGTATTGAATTAAAATACAAGGTCTTAAAGTCACCGATTTTTGTAAGTTGGTTTCATTCAACATTAACTATTTGTTTTTAAGAAATTTTGCAATTAATGCCAAAAACAAAATTGTTTTTACAAAATACAGTTTATATTTTTTTACAAAAAAAGTGCTAGTATTTTTAAAACTGTATTCAATTAAGTATATTTTTTATTACTTTGACGATATTATATATTTTTTCCATAGTGATAGCTTAACACAGTCTTTCAATAATTTGAATTGAATATTGTCATTTGACTTATCTTAAGGCCTTAAGGTTTTGTGTGAAGTCAACCAACCCGCACTGGACCCACACAAAAAGGCTTCTAATGGTCCTAACGGTTCCAGAACACTCCTCAACATTCGAGAGTGTTCTGGAATGTTCCACAATGACCTCTGATGTTGTTGGGGAATGCTCTCGAATACTCTCAAATGTTCTCGGCTGTTCTAGAAATTTCTAGAGGGCGAAACTTCCAGTCATTATATCTCCAAAAGCACTTCCTTCATGTAAAAAAGGTAACTTTCTTCATGGATGGGGGATAGAGGGCTACCACACCATATAACTCCCTTGATCGTACCGGGACTCGTTTCTGAGTTTTAGCGGTACGCACATTGTACACTTTCTTTTATAATCGTCCCGGCGAACTTCGTTCCACCTTACAATACACTACACTACCCTACCCTACCCTACACTACCCTACCCTATACTACACCACCCTACCCTATACTACCCTACCCTACACTACCCTGCCCTACCCTACCCTACATACACTACACTACACTACCCTGCCCTACCCTAAAACCAATTATTTTTGACTGATTTTTTTTTTAAACTGTTGAATATCATATATTAATACTTATTATCCTATTCCCGACGAAGACAAATGCATAACACAAAAATCATAAAAATTGGTCCAGCCATTCTTGAGTTATAATATAAATGTTGTAACTAACACGATTTTATAATATATACATATATAGATGTTGCGCTTCTCACTAAGGTAGGGTGTAATGACTCACGTCGCGTATAGAAATGAAAGTTCAGAACTTCAGGTGAAACTGATAACTGTATAATATCAGAAAACACAAAATATAACACGGGAAATACAAGTAGGTACAGAAATTCGGTATGCTAAGTTAGTCCCTAGGAGAACGGCCGATCTATATCGTGGCTGAGAGTTGACTCTCTTGGTGTGTGTCGTAACATTCAATAACGACTATAGTTTTTTTTTTTTTTTTTTTTTTTATTAATAATTTGAGTGCGTTTGACTGAAACTCACCTGATGGTAAGTGATGATGCAGTCGAGGATGGTACACGCAAACTCAAATAATGCCTATTCACTCTTGCCTTGAAGATCCCCAAATTATAGGAATCGGGAAACACTGACGCAGGCAAGGAGTTCGAGTTACCGGAGATCGGGGGTGCTCCTAGTCCTAACGATACTAAGATACAAAAGAAATATTAAAAACATTCGTGGGAAAACAGAGGTACGGTACAGCAATAACAAACAGAGATACAATACATACTAAAACTATAAAATTTAGCTAGGTAGAGACTAATAAACGTCGGCGTGTCTTTTGCACAAATTAATTTTCTCATAGCGGCGTCTGGTACATTCTATTGTCTGTGTAGACCGTAATAACAGTTAGAGCCGAAAGCGATTAGAAATACTCTATAGTGTGCGACACCGCCGAAACGTAACCGGGATGTACCTCAATAAAACTTTAGTTACATAAAGTCATATAAAAGTATAAAATGTCCGTGTTTACGGCTTCAAAATCCAAGAACTGTTATTGGTTGTGTCTCAACAAAAAATAAAACTTTTTAGGGTTCCGTGGGACCAGGAAATGTGGTCACACACATAGATATTGATTAGTCTCTGGCATCTTGGCACGGGGACAAAATTCATAGCCAAGTAATATCATTAACTGCGACTACAAAAACGAAGGGTACTTCAAACTTGTCATGATAGTTTTCCCTGTGCAGCGCCACATTCTTTTTATGGTATGTCTACGCACTGTGACATTTCGATGATATCTCACTTTCTACAGTACAATTTCAAAAATGGCTGCCGCCGACCACATTCCTCCACACTACCATAGCATTGCAGCAAAAAGCACTCCTGCGCACCTCGGGGCCGAAAACGGACAAACAACTTTTTATCGCGCGTTCACTTGTAAAATTAATATCAATTGCGGGCCAGCCTTCTATATAGAGGTAGGTAAGCGCAAAAACATCGCCCTCCTTCTGCCGTAGTTGGGTAAAAAGGATAATTGCAAATGCTTGGCGCTGGTGTGAGAAGGTTTTAAAGTATCGCCGTATATGAGCAAAGCCATAATATTATGTCTTACGAAGTACATTAGGTGTCAGTAAAAGTAAGAAAGAGATAGCTATATAATATGTAGATGTGTATGTTTTTAACCATCTCCGTGGCGTAATGGTTAGTCCATTCGCTTCACACCAGGAGGTCACGTGTTCGATTCCCGGCGGGGTCAACTTTGTAAGGCTCGGTTTGATTGGTGGTAGGGCATTTTCATAGCCCGCGCCTGGCTAGCTACCACCGTTTTATCTAAGTCTTGTCGCTAAACATCGGTGTTAACATCATTGATGTTTACCGGCTTGAAGATAAGATAGCCAGATCTTCAATGCGTTGGGGAATCTTAGTAAGCCCGCCTACATCTTCGGCATCATCGTCACTTACCATCAGGTTAGATAATGCCAAGGGCTTACCAATTGTTAATAGAAAAAAAATATTTTGCTTTGTCTTTTTAATGTTTTACGTGATGTGTCAAGTCTCATATTTAGTGGCACGTGTTATATGTACCTACATTTACGATTCTAAACCCACCATATATCACCCTGCACCATCATGGAAATTCCAATTAAGTACCAGGGCACCAGAATATCGGAAGGGGTGTCGGTGACGTGGAGTCAAGTATCGCCGAACGCCGATGGTGTCTCGTGACAAAGCGATCAAAGGCGCGCCGCGTGCGCCGCCGTCTCGGGTTCTGCCCCCGGACACGGTACATTTGGTGTCCTATTTTTAGGGGCGACGATACGTTGACGAGCTCATGCTTGAGGTTTACTTGACTCCGGTATTGGACTCTACTAGTCATTTGAGATACTTTTTATCAACTGTCAAAAATGACATTTTGTTTTTAAATTGTTCGCGCTACTAGCTTGTGACGTCATTGTCTTTGACGAACTAATTTAGTCTTCTTCTTCTTACCATGTCGATGGCAGACACTTCACTGTAGCTGCCCAGAATTTGGCCACGTTAACAGCATTATCAGCCGCTGTCATGAGGTCTTCCTGCGTGCAGATGTAGGGGCAACCACAACTGATTTAGTGATTTTAATGAATATAAAATTGACAAAAGATTAAAATGTCAAATGAATAAGTTTTCATGCTTTTGTTGGAGAAATGCTATTTATTGAATAATTCTTTATACAGTGTAAACTCTGTAAAACGTCACCCGATATAACGATTCACTCTTTGACACGTCATAATTTTCTGGCTTCAGTTGGTTTACTTTGACGCTATTTTTTCTCTGTATAACTGTATATTTTAATCAATTTAACATTTATTAAAATCTCTAAATTGGTTCGTAAAAACAATGTCACAAACTAGTAAAACTAACTAAATACCACCCAGACCACGCGGGCCCAGTGCAGGTTGGTCTACTTCACACAACCTTCGAGTTTCTTCGCAGGTATGTGCAGGTTTCCTCACTATGTTTTCCTTCACCGTATAAGAGCGTCGGATAAACGTACATATGAAATCTAAATTCGAAAACACATTGGTACGAGGCAAGAGTTGAACCACGACCTCCCGGACTGGAAGCAGCGGCAATGGCCATTACACCACAGACGCACTTTCTTTCTAGTCCAGTTACTTTGAACAAAATTGATAATGTAAATACATACATAATTGTTAGTTAGTTGCCAACATTCATATTCAGGACCGTTGATCCAAATGTTGTCCTAAAATATCTACGAATTTATTTAAAAATTCCGACTGCATAAATACTTTGCCCTACAGGAATTATGGACATCAATGAAGGGCATAAACTTATATTAATTGATTTCAAGACTATTTATATAATTATATTTGAAAGGTGTGTGTAGGTGCACAGTCAAACAAGGCAGGAGCCGAGAAAGAACTAACGTATATCGGAGCCAGCCAGGCTCAAAACAAAGGATTATTATTAAGAAGTTAATATAAACAAATTGCGTAAAAGAGAAAGACTACCTGTAGTTAGAAAGAGAGCGTATTTATTTGTGAATATTCCAACATACCCCTCCTTTGTAGCCGGCTAAAAATGTATCCTATTAATTCACTGACGGGATCAAGACGAATCTAAGGACACATCCCACTCAACAATCCATCAAGCCGTTTAGGCTACAGAGCGTTTATTTTTACCATTTCTAGGGTACCGTACACCCAACGGGTGACCAACGGGACCCTAATTACTAAGCATCCGCTGTCTGTCCGTCTGTCAGCGGGCTGTATTTCGTAAACCGTAATAGGGAGACAGTTGAAATTTTTACAGAAAAAGTATTTCGGTTGCCGCTATAACAACAAATACTAAAATGTACTTAGAAAAAAATAAAAATTGTTCCATACAAAAGACGTGTTTTTTATATATATGTAGAAGTATTTTTGATTTATCTTTTTTGTAAAAACAGTTATACATACAAGCATTAAACTTTGTGTGATTATAGTACTAACACTGAGGTATAATAAAAAATACTAAAAATCGGCCAAGTGTGAGTCGCACTAACGCTAAGGAATCCAAAGTAAAAACCAAAACAATCATATTTTTGTAGCTCGCGTTGATGTCTTTTGTTTATAGGTACAATTAGGTACTTGAAAGCATCAAAAATAAATTCTGACGTGAGGTTTTACAAATAGCCCTCCTTCTACAATTTCCAAAACACTTACTAATTTGGTTTTCCATACACATTTTCTATTTTTAATTTATCAAAAACACATAATTAGTACGTCAACGAACATGAAGAAAGCTGACGTCATAGTTTAATATTTCAAACATTTTAAGAACAAACCTCGATTTTGACAGTTCATAAAAAGTAAGTCAGATGACTGTAGGCAAGTACCGAATTGTCATGTAGCTGTGGGGAGAGTTGTGGAGGAACGGAACCCTCGGAGTGCTGGTTTGACTCACACTTGACCGGTTTTTTTATATTTACTTTATGTCGAATTTATAAAAGCAAGTGGTGGTAATATTATTTATTTTAATAATTTAGATCCTGGTACCCTTGCCCCCAAGACCAAATTGTCTTGTGCTAGATTAACCGCGATTTGGAAGGCGCGTACATAACCGGCCAATTGCATTAAGGCTTTAAGATGACTTAATCCGAGCAGGTTCATACGTTTTATTTATTTTAAGTTCAAACCAATGTGGGCTTCAACGCGGCTGTTACGTCAAAACCCAACGCCCGATTCTTGATTTTTACATGTTTTCATTACTTTTCTTCACTTTCAAATAAGTTTTAAAAAATGTGCCCAATTAAAGTAAAAGGTCTTAAAGTTACAGATTTTATGTGTTCGTTTCATTTAACATGATCTCGGTATTTGTTTTCGAAAATTTTGCAATCAATGCCAAAAACAGGGTCTACAAGTATATTTTTTTACACCAAAAGTCGTAATATTTTTAAAATTATATTCAAATAAATCGTTTTTTTATTACTTTAAGTATATTATACAGGGTCTTCGGCAGATGGTTGAAAATACGAAAATGGGGGATAGGTGGGGTCGCCTCCCACCTATTTTGAGAATTAAAAAAAATCTAGGACTTGTAATTTTTTTACAGGATTTTTTTTCCTTTTTTTAGAAATTTTGCCATTTTTATACCTTTGAACACATGTAACTTTTTGTTTTTTAAAGCTAGCTCCAAAATATTTTTTTAATAGACTTTTATAAGATTTTCGGCTCTAAAAAAAATTATGTTTGTTTCAAGTTATTGCTAAAAACAAAAATGTGGGCCCCCGAACTTAAAAAAAAAGTTGAACAAAAATTTAAAAGTCAACTTTGCGATGCATTTAAAAAAAATATAATGGGGCTGGAAGGCTTCTGTTTTTTTTAAAACATCTCTAAAGCTTAGGCTTTTGAATGGTATGTAATTTGTTTCGGTATCTTTTTTGTAACCGGAGTTGTTAATTTTTTTTACTCAATTGGACCATGTTGACGAAATTCCACTAGTTACATGTTTTGTGAAATGTATCAAATGAAAAGTTGAAAATAATGTAAATACTTACTGTTGGGACGGTTACAAAGAGCAGGTACGTTTTTTTACATTCTTGCACACACATAATGGCTATCTTTTGTCATTTATTGGCTTATTGGAGTTAGCACTTCCATATGCCAATAAAATGTCCGCATATTCCGCATTGGTAAATTGAGCCATTTTAAACCACAACAAAGTCTTAACAAAACGTCTGATAATAAAAAAAAGTGACAAACAACAAAAAAACTTAACAAAATCACAAACGTTAATAACGTTAACGTTTTTTTTTGTTTTCGTTAATTTCACTTTGCTGTGTTTGTGATTTTGTTAAGTTTTTTTGTTGTTTGTCACTTTTTGTTATTATCAGACGTTTTGTTAAGACTTTGTTGTGGTTTAAAATGGCTCAATTTACCAATGCGGAATATGCGGACATTTTATTGGCATATGGAAGTGCTAACTCCAATATGCCAATAAATGACAAAAGATAGCCATTATGTGTGTGCAAGAATGTAAAAAAACGTACCTGCTCTTTGTAACCGTCCCAACAGTAAGTATTTACATTATTTTCAACTTTGCATTTGATACATTTCACAAAACATGTAACTAGTGGAATTTCGTCAACATGGTCCAATTGAGTAAAAAAAATTAACAACTCCGGTTACAAAAAAGATACCGAAACAAATTACATACCATTCAAAAGCCTAAGCTTTAGAGATGTTTTAAAAAAAAAACAGAAGCCTTCCAGCCCCATTATTTTTTTTTAAATGCATCGCAAAGTTGACTTTTAAATTTTTGTTCAACTTTTTTTTTAAGTTCGGGGGCCCACATTTTTGTTTTTAGCAATAACTTGAAACAAACATAATTTTTTTTAGAGCCGACAATCTTTTAAAAGTCTATTAAAAAAAAGATTTTGGAGCTAGCTTTAAAAAACAAAAAGTTACATGTGTTCAAAGGTATAAAAATGGCAAAATTTCTAAAAAAGGAAAAAAAATCCTGTAAAAAAAATTACAAGTCCTAGATTTTTTTAAATTCTCAAAATAGGTGGGAGGCGACTCCACCTATCCCCCATTTTCGTATTTTCAACCATCTGCCGAAGACCCTGTATATTTCTTCCATAGTGATAGCTTTACACAGTCTTTCAATAATTTGAATTGAATATTGTCAAATAAGGGGGTCTCCATACAAAAAAACGTGTTCTTTTAAACGTGTCGAAACTAGCGACATCTAGTATGATGGTATGGAACCCTTTGTGTGCAGTTCTGACTCGCACTTAGCCGTTTTTTTTTATCATTATATCAGCCGAAAGACGTCCACTCAAATCAAATCAAAATAAATTATTTTTAATACTTGCTTACACACACTTTTAAATAGTCAAAAAAAAAATACTTATTGTCTGTTACATAATGTCATGTTTCAGATTACAGTCACAGGTATTTGTTATAGAATTAACATAATATATCTTTTTCATTCACATAATCAATCTATTATTTCATAATATCCTCTAGAGCACAAGCATTTTTTCACATGAATCTTGCATTGGTTCTCTGACAAACTAGTTACCACTCGAGAACTTTATCTCGTTTGTTCGTTTGTGGAGTTGTAGATTTTATTTTCTTGTTAGTAAAGGGCGGCACAAAGCTGATGGCCACCTGATATTACCATCACCAAAGATCGAGATACTAGTTACCCATCACCACCTAGAACCTCGAAAACCTTCCCCCTGACCCATGCAACACTCCACCTGCTTGGGCAACACTACGTAAACAACTACGACTGTATCAACCAAAGGTATTGGAGCTATTTTACCTCAGAAAGATTCGTTATCGTTCTCGCGTACAAAATAGTTTACATTTCGTTTCGTTTCGTTTTTATGTATGCCGTTTATTAGGTGCACTAAGAGCTATAGTCAGAGATTGGTTACTCCTCTTATACATATATAGCATCTGGCTTTAGTAAATTAATACACGAATTTTGTTACACCCTGTATACGCATGTATGTATGTCTGTTTCTTTTTCATGTATTGTGACGTATGAGGTGTCGTTAGATTCGTCTCGATCCCCTTAGTGACATAGGATACATTTTTCTATACAGTCGGGTTTAAAATTTTTAATTAAATTGATTAGGTTATTTGTGAGTAATACTTTAACTGTCACGTGTATGACACATGTTTTATCACTGAAAAATTTAACCATTTAATGTTAACTATTGTTTAAATGATCGTTATTTGTTTAGCTTCACCGATATTTTTGTTATATTGTTATCTATATAATGAATCCCTATTAATTTATTATATTATTATATTGTTATCTGTCCAAACACTTGGACTGGCTTTTGACGAGTCAGTGAATGAGTGTGTGAGTCAGGACCTTTCTTTTTATATATGCTGATAATTACCATGTCAACCCAAAGACGTGCTCTGCTGGACAAAGCCGATTTCCACAACGACCGTTCCTGCGCTGCCCGCAGCCAGTGGCTTCCCGTGGCCTTCAGTAGCTCAGTCTACCGACAATAATCCTTACTAATGTTATAAATGTATAAATATGTTTGTTTATTTAATTGTTTGTTATCTCTTTAAGCTTCAACACCTGAACCACAAAACAGATAAGTACAGAAGTAAATCGCATGTATGTACTTCACTTTTTGTACCTACGCTCGCTCGGCAGTCGCGCAAGGGTTGTCAACTTTGGCTTATGCACAAAAAACGATCGTGGTAGTGGCACTCGTATCTTATTGTATGATTTATTGTTGAGAATGAAACAGGAAGAACGGAAATATAAACCAATAACAACTAAAAAATCAATTTTAATGTTATTGTTTTATTACAAATTTGTTACAGAAAATATCTTGCGACGATTTCGACATTGGCGAAATGCAAGATTATTATATTTTAAAGTGTAATAAATTCGCATTCTTATGTATTTCTGTGTGTAGATTTTTTTCACTTTTTCTAATTTTTTGTATTTGTTATAGCAGCAACCGAAATACATCATCTGTGAAAATTTCAACTGTATAGCTATCAAGGTTCATGAAATACAGCCTGGTGACAGACGGACAGACAGACAGACGGACGGACAGCAAAGTCTTAGTAATAGAGTCCCGTTTTTACCCTTTGGGTACGGAATCCTAAAAAACGGGCAACATGAATTAATATATTTCTATATAAGATTTACGACTCGGTCCATCTAACCAGAGGTACCGGGTTCAAATCTGGACGGCCAATGTACCAATGAGTTTTTCAAAAACTTACGTACATACTTACCGATTGCTTTAACGGTGAAGGAAAACATCGTGAGGAAACCTGCACACGCCTGCGAAGAAACTCGAAGGTTGTGTGTGAAGTCGGCCAACCCGCACTGGGCCCGCGTGGTCGACTGAGGCCTAATCGCCCTGATTCAGGGTAGGCTCGAGCCCCTCGGTGGGGACATATATGAGCTGTAATGATGATATAAGATTAAAAAGTTAGTAAATATTTATAGCCAAGTTTTTGGTGCGAATACCCCTATGTGCATCCCGACGCCGTTTTATCGCGCCCCTCGCGCGTGCGCGGGCGGCCGGCTCGCCGCCGCCGCCGATCGGTTCCTAATGACATCTAATGAGGAAGATGAGCGGTTTTTTTAAACGACTTCAAAAAAAGAGGTGGTTTCTCAATTCGACCGTATTTTTTCATCCATACGTAAATACAAACATACACACACACACACTGATAGACTGCTAAAACCATAACCCTTCCTTTTGGCTTCGCCGTTAGTTGGGTAAAAAATAACTTTAAAGACATCGACATAATTTTTTCGCGGTTATTATTATAATTGGATAAAGATTCATAAATACACAAAAAAATGCGATTAATTTATACATTTACTTCTTCCTCGTTAGATTATTGAACACAAGGCTTACACAGCTTATACTACAATAAATACCTAATATAAATTGTAAAAATATTATAAGGCCACAAACTCATGTTCGCTATTTCGGTGCGGGCGGGGCCTACCGAACCGTTCTGTATAAAACGAATCATCGAAATGCAAGCAAATATCTGCTTACCTCTCTGAAACAACTGGTAGCTTAAAAAAACGTCAATTTACAGTTTAATGTTAAATTAAAACAACCGTCCACGGAACAGTTATAATTTTTTTTTTGTTTTTCCTTTTTGCAAACACGTGACTCAACAAGCGGACGGCACTCGCGCTCGGAGTGTTCTCAGTCTGTTCCGAGATATTGTGTCCGTGAGCGGTGTCTATGTGTACGTTGCTCGAGCGCACTTTGTACGTAGATTGAATATTGACGAAAAAAGGCTAATGTTTGTTGATTCCTTTTACATTGCAACGGCACAACGGATTGTTATGTTTTTTTGCTCAGTTATGGTTCAATGAGTGGGAAATGACACATACTGGTAATGAGAATTGCCCGATATAATCTCATGGCTACGCTCGCGAGCCACTTGCGGCTCACGCACCACTCACCCTCAAATACCGTCATGAAAACGATGTCCACGCGGGCGAAGCCGCGGGCAAAAGCTAGTATCTCATAATAAGTGTCCTGCTCTGAGCATGTGAAAGTTTAACGTTAAATAACCTATCTATTCTAACAATAACATCTTTATAGTTTTTAGGCCGCCCCGCCCGTGTAAAATGCTCGACACTGTTCAATTATCGTCGAGTTAGCATCTAAAACGCATTTAGCGCCTTATACTTACACCTTTACACAGATCCCATGAAACAATGGATCCGTTGTTCAGCTATAGGTGTGACGGACGGAACTTATAGATATATTTTTTTAAGAATATATTAACGTCTCTGGGTACAAAAGCCCTTTTGGGACAGTCTTCATATGATTAATCTTCAGAAACTGAACAACATTCCCCAAGAAACTCATCGCAAAAGAAAACACATCGCAAAAAAATTTTGAAGTAATTGTTTTTTTGATCAGCACCTTGGACAAATTATTTAGTACGGGAAATCCAAAATTCTTTTCACAAATTGATCGTGGACAAAATTTTCCCGTAAATTTTTTTCCAGCAAAAAAAAAGGTGTTCAATTCGACACAAACGTAGGTAGTATTGATGGAGTTGCACAATTTTCGTATATGTGGGCTCTTGAACAGGTGTGCCAAATTTCATAAGGGTATGTTTATATGTGTGTATGTTTGTTTGTCCACGTATTTCTCAGATACTACAAATCAAAATGCAATGAGTATATTTCAACGTAGGGAGCAGTGCAAGTTTTATCAAAATCGGTTTAGTAATTTCCAAAATATATACTGTTATGTATACCAATCACTGGAAAAACCCTTTATCGGTTGAACACAGCTATTTTATTATTGAAGTCGGTCGTTCGTAACGTTTTAGCGATGTCAATTATCATCAGCCTGTATATATCTTTAGCTTGGTTATATTGAGCATTATTATAATAATAAATAATAATAATAATAAATATTCTTTATTGCACACCAAAAAACTTTACAGAAACTCAATTTAAAAATGTACAGTGCAAAGTGTTATATAGAGTCATTATTTTAAAGCGTTTGTAGCTTAGTACGACTTGCGTCGATCATGCAAGTTATCTGACATGGTGCACGGTCATTAGCTGGATAGGTTTGACTCCTAGCATTCATCTCGACCGTTTCCGTGATTCGCAATCATCATCATATCACGAGAGACGTCCACTGCTGGACAAAGACCTTTCCACCTCCAAGGATTTCCACGAAAACTGGTCCTGCGCTGCCAGAGGCTTACCGCAACGTTCACCAGGTCGTCGGTATACCGAGTGGAAGGCCTGCCTAATGCCAATGCTACGTCTTCTAGTGCGCGGTCGCTACTTGAGAACTTTCTTTTTAATTTCACAATTGATTAAGCCCATGCCATCATCTCACCTGATGGTAAGTGACGATGATGCCGAAGATGGAAACAGGCTTACCAAGATTCCCCAACGCAATGGGGATCTGGCTATCTTATCTTCAAGAAGGAACACATCAATGATGTTAACACTGATGTTTGGCTTCAAGACTTAGAAAGATGGGGGTAGCTAGCCAGGCGGGCTATTAAAATGCCTTACCACCAACCAAATCGAGTCTTACAAAGTTGACCCCGCCGGGAATCGAACTCGCGACCTCCTGGTGTGAACTTTACTGCTCCAACGGCCGTCTGTTCTACGAGCTATGTAGGGTAAAAGCCAGATAGTTGCCACACTTTTTGAAATCACTCTATATCTCTCAGTACAACAAGCAAAATACTTTATTTGTAAAACTGGCCGGTACTTGGATTTTTATCTACAAATTTATGAAAAGTAAAAGAAACATTCTTTAATATTTTTAGAGTAAGTATTAGCGATTTTTGCGGACTTCTAAATTTTGGGACATCTATCCGACATAGGGGATAGTTGCCTAATCCATGTTAATTGCGTTTAGGATAAATGCCCCGCCGAGAAACAGGACATCTACCTACGCCGCAAAAACTTTGATCGCATTTTGCCTTCCCATGCAATCGCACAGAAACATGAGACACGGTCAACTTAGTGGTAATTCTTTCGATAGATTAGTAAAATAGGATGCGATTCATACGTGAAACTAGAGTAAATACAATCGGAGTAATTATACCCTTGGGGCAACTATCCTGGTTTTACCATATATAGATTTGAAATAAGGCTGAAAGTGGGGTTCGCCACTCCCCCCTTCAACCTTCATCAACCCAGACTTGGCCCCCGTGTGTGGGGTATGGCACAATCTTTCCGTGTTTTGGGAAGAGACACGTGACCCGTGCCCGTGTGTGGGGTATGGTACAATCTCTCCGTGTTTTGGGAAGAGACCCGTGCCCGTATGTGGGGTATGGCACAATCTTTCCGTGTTTTGGGAAGAGCGGCCCTTGCCATTACGCTACCGAACCTATGCTATGGTATGTGGCCTACAATAAATTTATTTAAATTTTGAGTTTGAACTACGCCGATTCTTTTAAATTGTACCAATACCTCTTAGATGTTTTCATTCCATTTATTTTCATCCTACTGCTTTCGTAAAGTGAATCTTAGGCGCCAAATCTCAACTATTACAAGAGTTATGGCGTATCTTCATTATCTCCTCGGTCTGTTTTCGTTTGTGGAGAATACTATATCTGTGGCGTCATTTGCAATCAACACGTTAGGCATCGAGGGAGGGAGTCAGGCCATCCTTTCTAATATTATTATTTAGAATATGTTTTTGTTTATTTGTTACCTTTTCACGCTTCAATACCTTTATTAATCTTGATAAAATTTGGCATGCAGGTGGCCTATGCTGTGGGAAGGACATAGGCTACTTTTTATTCCGTGAAAATAACATAGTCTGATGCAGTTTCTGAGGGTCCTTAAAAAATACTCTTTTTTGTTTAATTTCTTTAACATCGCAAGGACAAAGGATTGTCTTGATTTTTAGCACAGTAATGGTTGAGGGGGAGGAAAATGATATAATTTACTATTAAACGTATCCTGACATAATTCCCGAGGGATCTGGGAAAAAATCATTTTGCGCTCTCGCACGTCGGCGTCCCAACCAAGCAAAGGATTGAAGTGATTTTTTTAGTATAGAATTGGTTCAGAGGGTGAGTGATCAGAATAGCCCGGTCCGTAGAAAACTCAGGGCACCACTCGCCCTTAAAGACAGTCATAAAAACGATGTCCACGCGGGCGAAGCCGCGGGAAAAAGCTTGTACACCTAGATTCTATAAAACAAAGCACAGTAACTTTCTTATGGCCCCGAAGTTTTTTTAGGGTTTGAGAACGAGTTGATTGCAATGGGCAGATCAGTAAATCATTCATTGCGTCTTAGTGTCACCCTTGTAGCACTCTGACCTATCACAACAGAAGGAGACCTCCATTTTCGTATATAGCGGCATAACTTAAACTAAATTAATTAATATTTGACTTTTATTTGCTTCAATTTACCAATAATTTGCAGGTTAATAAATCGTTCATTGCGCCTTATTGTCGCCCTTGTAGCACTCTGAACTATCATAACAGAAGGAGACCTCCATTTTCGTATATGGCGGCATAACTTAAACTAAATTAATTAATATTTGACTTTTATTTGCTTCAATTTACCAATAATTTGCAGGTTAGTGAATCGTTCATTGCGCCTTATTGTCACTCTTGTAGCACTCTGACCTATCATAACAGAAGGAGACCTCCATCTTCGTATATGGCGGCATAACTTGAACTAAATTTATTAATATTTGACTTTTATTTGCTTTAATTTACAAAGAATTTGCAGGTCAGTAAACCATTAATTGCGCCTAAGTGTCACCCTTGTAGCACTCTCACCTATTATAACTCTCGCTATTCCTGCCAACACCATAAGGTCACTAGAGAGCAGTCGGATGTCTTCAAGACATCTTGAAAAACTTCTGAAAGTGTGGTTCGCCACTAGCCCTACAACCTCCACCAACCAGAACTTGGTCCCGTGTGTGGAGTATGGCCTAACCTTCCCGAGTTTGGGAGAAGACGTTATAATATAAGTGAGGCATAGACTGAAACAGCTGTTTCTATTTTTATATTTACGCGTTAAGAGTAAAGAAAAATAACTACATTTTTGCACGTTTTCAATGTTTTTATTTGTTTCAATTAAAAACTACAATTTATTTAAGAAATCCAACTGGCATATTGAAGTAAGTGTTTAGAATAACTGACTAAGAAAATTTTGAGGTTTAAATCGGTCTGGTTTGTCTGTAAAATGCAAGTCTCTGTTTTAAAAGAAGTTTTTTTGATATATTTTTTTCTGTTGTAAAAGTTAACGAATCGGGTTTCTGCAACTGGCAAAATGAACTCATTGAAATGAAGAATCAGGTTACAAAGTATAACTACCATATATTTTGTAATTATTGAGAAAAATCGAAATCCTTGCGACCAAAGTTTCCAATGCGTCGCTTCAATTTCCGAATTTGACCCTGACTGTCGGCAGTCAGTTCACTAATAACTAATAATTACTTGCGTCGTCTCAATCTAGAAATAAGACCCATGTTTTATTGTTTCATTTGATTTAAATATAGGTTTTACGAAACACAATTTGGTGTTGTAGTGTTTTAATAACACTATTAGGTAAATGCAAAAACCATAAAAGCTTCATAGGTTAGTTTACTTTGGCAAACAAAACTTTTGTAGCAAATATTATTAGCTGTCTCACACGAATTATGTGAACTTCTTTTTATCCAACTACGGCAAAGCTAAAAGGAAAAAGATGGTCGTCAGGAAGAGATTCACTCTTAGCCATAAAAGTGCCTACTGTGATCACATGCTGTCCTCAAGAATTTGTGGTAACAAATTGTACCTCTGCGTACGAATAGTGTAAATAATTAAAAAGGACACATGAAACTGAACCACTTTTGTTTTACAACTAGAATTCCTAACATATAAGAAGCGTGTAAATCAGCTGACCGATTTGAATGGAAGTTCAAAAAAACCATTAGTTATCTGGCCCCAAATAACTACTTAGTAATCTGTGCCCAAACTAGGATTAAAATAGTAGGTACACCAGGAAGCACATCAAGCTATAGACACATTGGACTTCGTACCGTTCTTATGCCGTAAGCGTATAGATCAGAATCAAACTACGAGTGTCCAGCTTGAGGTTAAAGACCTATGAAATTGCCGATTGTATAAAAAAATAATATTAAGAACAATAGTTAATAAAACAAAATTTAATCTCAAAATAGCATAAGACTATTAGAAAATACGAGTAAATGGTGGTAAGCATATGCCTATTGTTTAGATATTTTAAGAGCATGGTGGCTTTAACCCCATGAAGTCGAGTTTTTTTACCTGTAAAAATGGCCTTTATTGAGAAAAAAATACATATTTTTCATTTTAAAGCTCTAGAGTTATCGTAGCAGTTTCTTCGTTACTAATGTCATAATTGGGAATACCCCGCATAAGATTTCGCCACTTTAAGGAAAATTCAAGATATATTGACTAGTCTAAAAAATTGCCTTATCTGACCACTAAGAAAAAGCCTTTGTTCCATTCAATGGTACAAAGCTCAGGGGATTGGAACATGAAAGACATGCCACTAGTTACTAATAAAAGTCCATAAGTAGTGTCACCATAAGGTCAATAATAAAAAACAATAACTTTTTTATTTTAAATAAAAAATGGCATTGGACTTCAAAACCTGAATCAGAAATTTCATAGGTAAAGACCTTATACCTTATACATAAATACGTTCGATTCTCATTTATTATTTATTTAACCGTCTCTGTGGCGTAATGGTTAGTCCATTCACTTCACACCAGGAGGCCGTGGGTTCGATTTCCAGCGGGGTCAACTTTGTAAGACTCTGTTTGGTTGGTGGTAGGGCATTTTCATAGCCCGCCTGGCTAGATACCACATCTTATCTAATTCTTGCCGCCGAACATTAGTGTTACAGCATGGATGAAGATACGATAGCCAGATTCCCATTGCGTTGGGGAGTTGTGGCTGATGTGATGGTGAGTCTTGGTAAGCCCGCTTCCATCTTGGGTATCATCTTCACTTATTACTATCAGGTGAGATGATGCCAAGGGCTTACCAATAGGGGATCGGACTTCTAGTCATTCGAGTAACTTTTTATGAAAACGAAATTTTTTTCTAAAAATGTTTGAAATACCCACAATTGAAGATATAGATTTTTAGCGTCATTGACGAACTTATTATGTGAATTTGATCAATTAAAAATTTAAGACGTAATGGGAAAAACAAAACAAGTAAGGTTTTTTAAACTTCCAGAGGAGAGCAATTTAGGAAATCATATTTCAGAATTTATTTTTAATGCAGTCCGATTACTGAATTATTGTGAATAAAATATAATAAAATTATCAATACACGAACTCGCCCAATCGACAATTCACGGACTCGCCCTTTTTACAAGCTTTTATTTGACTTGCAATATATGTATGTTTGCTCGGGTGGAATCTTGCAAGTTTAACTTGACCTACTTCCCGGTTTCCGATTGAGCTGAAATTTTGCATGCATTATGTACTCGTTTAAATCGCGTGACAATGCAATATTATAAGCTTGTATCTTATTTTTTTTTAGGTTTTTCGAAAATCATTTTTATTAAAAGCTTTTATATAACTTGCAATGTTTCTGTGTTGTTTGTTTGTTTAGTTCAAATCTTGCAATCGATTTAAGAGCGACTTCCAGGGATCCCAATAAAGTGAAATTTGTAATGAAACCGTATACTCGGTGACAATAGATAGATCCTTTTGGTGTTTTGAAGTTGATCTGATGATGAAATTCGGAGGTGGAATCATAGTCTCAGGATCATCTTTTATTTTCAATAGAATCGTAGGAAATTACTGAATTTG
This sequence comes from Coleophora flavipennella, assembly GCA_947284805.1. Classification (NCBI taxonomy): domain Eukaryota; kingdom Metazoa; phylum Arthropoda; class Insecta; order Lepidoptera; family Coleophoridae; genus Coleophora; species Coleophora flavipennella. The sequence goes on from OX369308.1 coordinate 11,112,708, forward strand.
TAACCATGTATTTATTCATTTGAGCATTTGGTTTTTTGTGTTGAATATACTCGTGACCGGGTGCTGTCCGTGTGAATCCTCTTGTCAACGGCATTTATTGATTTCATGTTAAAATGACATAATTTGTTTTATATATTATACTAGTAGATGCCCGCAGCTTCGCCCTCGCAGATCCCGATTTTTGTGGTTCCCTTGGGAATTTCCCAAAATCCTTTCTTAGAGGATGCCTACGTCATAACATCTACCTGCATGCCAAATTTCAGCCCGATCTGTCTAGTGGTTTGGGCTGTGCGTTTATAGATCACTATGTCAGTCAGTCAGTCACCTTTGTGTTTTATATATTTAGGTAGATAAATATAGTATCAATGATTGTATTTTAACGTTATTTTAACTATTGATTGTTTATTTTTTACTAATGATATGTATATCTAATTATTATTTTATGACTATCCAAAAAAGAGTATATTTTGCACGGGTAGACCGGGGGCAATAGAACCACTTTTGAAATAACGGCTCATAGTTCAGAATCTAAAAGTATCTAGTGAAAATCTCTATTGGATATAGCATTCTAGGTTTGTGCACTATAGATTTTTGAAAATAATTATAATGTGGAAGTATCAGTACACCGCAAAATTGAGTTTTTGTTCATCGACTCCTTGTGTTACAATTGACCCATTGTATGGGTCATTTGTACCAGAAATTCACTAGTAAATAAAACTCAAAATAATGTATTAATCAAACAGTTTTTATTATTTATGTCTTTAACTTAATCAGTCCGTTGAGTTATATCAGTCTCAAGTGCTAGGATTTATACTTAGAATAAAAAAGGCCAACACTTAAATTGAACTTATACTAACCAAATTATCTCAGCTTTTAACAACAGGTAATATCGACTCATCATATAAAACACCTAAAGGATGCTCATAGCATTCCTGTTGAGCATTAATCAGTTCTTAAAACTACAAAATAATTAAATTATTCAACAATTACAAATCCTATACAGTTACTACTGTCCCCTGGTACAATCAACCCCGATCATCGAAACAAAAATAATATTTTTATAAAAATAGAGGTAGTGATCATTGTTGACTAAATAATAATCAATTCCAAACCGGCAGGCTTATTGCGTAACTCACTAGCCATCATTTGGCAATCACGATCGTTTTCATTTTCATCGAAGGCATGTCTGCAAACAAAATGACTTTCGGACTGTCAAAATGAAAACGATCGTGATTGCCAAATGATTGCAAGTGAGTTACGTAATAGGCCTGCTGATCGCAAATGCTCTGCAAAAGGGCTATACCTACTCACAATTTTGGCAAGTGTATCTAAATTCTTGTTCAGTACACTCCCAGTGGGCCCAAAATTTACATTTTTCACACTGAACCCACGTTTCATTAGATCTACTCTCACTATAAGGTTCTGCGCAAACTAGACAATACCAATCTTCTTTCTCTTCTTCAGCATCAGAATTTCTATTGGTAATATGTTTATTCTTCGTCTGCTTACCTTTTCCCTTTGCCTTTCCGTTTCCTTTCACATTACCTTTTCCTTTGTTTTTTCCTTTCTCTTTAGTTTTTCCCAAAGTCTTGACCTCTTTGTTTATATTTTTAGCCTTCTGTTTTCTCTCTCGTTCTGCAGCTTCTTCCTGTATGATAGTCTTCGCCGGAGTATCAGTATATATGGTTGATTTTCTGGTTCTTCGTCCACGATTATTCGTTTTACGGGGTGGTGCTTTCGGCAATTGGCGAGCTTCTTCAGGGCAGAAATTAATCGAATTCCCACCTTTAGATGTCGAAGGTTGTTCATCTGAATTAATAGTCGGCCGACGCAACGGTGGTGTTACACACCTCAGTGTAATAGAGGTTAACTCCGCAGTATCTGATCGGCATTCCAGAGGATCGAACATTGGCTGAGATGGAATATGGAAGGGCTCGACATCCGCGGTATTCTCTGGTATTATATTTTCTGCCACAAATGGTAGTAGTGGGTTTGATTCTGACTCAGCAGAAAGCGGGGAATTTTCTCCGGGAACCAAGATATGTTCCGCACTAGGTTGTACTTGATGTATTTCCAATTCTGAGGCTGATGGTGGGTTGTTAGGTTGTCTTGGTGTAACCTCGGGTGAATATTCTGGTATATGTGGTGAGTTTTGAGTAGTTGGCGTAGCGATTGGTTCTTGTGGATCTTGACGGGCGGTGGTCACGTTCGGTAAAGGGCGGTCGGTAACAAACGATGGCCCAAAGTCACTTTCGTCAAAGATGTTGCGGTTGTATGGATAAATCCCCGCTACTCTGAAACCTGCCTGTATATTCCGGGGAGTGAATGCGAGTGGAAAAGCAGATGCCACTATCGATGGTATATTATAAATTGTCATGGTCTGGCCAGGATTGGATCTCATCCACGCATCACAGGCTGTGTTAACAAACTTTTTTAATGGACCATAGACAGATCGGTCAAGCGGCTGTAGCTTGTGCGAACAGTGCGGCGGAAATGAAAGAACTACGACCCCATTGTCTATGCAGTAGTCCAAAGCCTTGATCGATATATGAGACACATGGTTGTCTAACAGCAGCAAAACTTTACTGTCTCGAGTAGATTTTGTGTGGCGTTGGAAATGCTGGAGGAATTCCAAAAACAGGGCTTCTTCCATCCACCCGGATGCATTACCACTACCTATACAGCCAGGTGGCCCGTCTCTCACAAAGTGGTTTTGGTATCTCAGGCGAGGAAATACAAACATAGGTGGCAATGCATTTCCAAGCGCATTTACCGCCGCTGCCACGGTAACTAGTGTACTGCGCTCTGCAGATGTTAGTGCCCCTACTTGACGTGTTCCTCTCTTTGTAACTATACGGTCCGGTTTTTGAACCGTCGTAATCCCGGTCTCATCCATATTGTAAATGTTTTGTGGTTCAAAACCATCCCTGTCCAAAACTTTTTGTAAGTTGTCAAAAAATGCATTGACGTTTGTGGGGTTAAAACTGGTGGCCCGTGATAAGCTGGTGGCTTGAGCACACCGAATCGCAAGTTCCGGGTTTCTTTTAAGAAATGCGGAAAACCACTCTGCGCCCGCCATCTTTTCTCGATCCCATGATTCTGGCCTCTTTAAGTCGTGCTTAATTGCCAGGTCATATGCAAGTCGTTTCACCTCTTTGGGAGTAAGGCCAAAGTAAATGTCAGCTGATTTGATCACGTATTTCACCATGCTCTTTTCCTGCTCCTCGGAAAACACTTTAGTCGCTGGATTATAACCCATTGTCGGGTGACTAAGAGGGTCTTTTAATTTTTTTATTTTGTACCTTAACAAAGACACATGGCAAAGATCGAACATGGATGCAGCAGCTCTTACAGATCGGCCTTTTAATATTTCTTCATATGCTTGTTCATAAAGCAGAAGATCTTTCGTACCGCGATCGGTTTTTCTCGGTCTCTTTCGCGGCATCTAAAAAAAGCATAAATAAATGCGGGTTAGTTAAAATGCATATTAGTTTCCCTACACAACTTTTAAGAAATAGGACAGAAAATAAAATTAATAAAGAAATATGTCATCTGGGTCAATAGTAACACGGGGTCAAATGTAACGCTACAAATGACCCCGATTGTTATGGTACTATTGTGCCTTAATACCCAAAATCACATAAATTGCAAAAATATCGATTCCTATGCCTGACTGAGCCCCACACTGTGGCACATAATAAACGTTAATAACTAACAAATCATAATACAGTAACACTTTGACATCACGGCTATTTAATGGTAAATAATAAGACAAAAAGTTATTTGTAATTACTTACTTTGGTCAATTGAAAACAAAAATTGTCCTCTAGCACTTCCGTCTCGCGTGGCACTAAGCCGCCGACTGGTGAGCAGGTCGAAACACGTTTAAGGAACGCCCGTGTATACAAACACATGCATATTTGGGTGTAGTTGTCAAAATATGGACGATGTTACTATTGCCACGTGCTACTATTGCCCCCGGTCTACCTATTTTGAATATACATCTTGAAATCTTGAAAAATCTCGAGATTAAAAACGACTTTCCAATATAAGCTTGTACCTACGTAAAAGCTTTAAGGTTTTTCGAAAATAATTATTACATTAACTCGCCATCGTCGACTGTTAAATCTGAAATTATAAACTTTTTACCTTTACTTTTTTATATTTTACCCACAGCCCGGGCCCCGGACACTTCATACAACGGGATAAAAACCACATTTCTGAAACCAAATGACGGAACAAACGAAATCACGGCAAAATCCTTTACGTTCGAGAACCAAACTAGCACCAATCTGTATCCATCTGGGTGACGAGGGGCGAAGTCGGAATCTAGAGAGAGCGGCACAGAGTGGCCATACTGTATGTTAGTTTTTATATAATTATACAGAATGTAACAAAAATGGTGTAGGTCCCGTTAACTGGGACTTCTACTCATCAAACTGAATAATTTTGTTTACAACTTACAAGTTTGTTGCAACTTTTTATACAAAAGGATCAGCTGATTGATAAATTTTGTGCATTTTTATATGGAGCGTCGTCATTTTTTTTTATCCTTTCGAACAACTTTCGAAAGTTGTTCAGTATGATGAGTAAAATCTCCAGTTAACGGGTCCCACGCAATTTTTTGTACCCTGTATACTTTGCTTTTAACAGTAAAAAAAATCATACCTCCTCCATACTTACATCCATACTAAACGCGTTTTACTAACAGCAAATACGAGTGCATCAGAAAACATGACACGTATAGATGTTGTACACCCAGGCATGTTTGAGGGTCAAACCTACAACAGTCGGTCCTGCAGCAGGCACAAACAGAGCTGGTGACTACTTTTTCATTCCCCTGCGGCCGCAACCGCAACCAAACAAAGGAGGAAATAGGGATGATGGATGAATACTAGTCATCTGATTTACTTTTTATCATCTGTCAAAAACGACATTTTGTTCTAAAAATATTTGACATACCTAGGCGTGACGTCATAGTTTTGCAGCGTCATTTATGTACTTATTTTGTAATTTTGGTGAATTAAAAATCTATGACTTGATGGAAAACAAAACGAATAAGGTTTTCCAAAGTTTGAATAGGAGGGCAATTTGGTGACCAAGACTTCATAATTTATTTCTGATGCTGTCGTCATCCCTATTCTGGTTGCGAAACATGGTTGCAGTGGCGGCCGAAGGTGTTCATTCAACCGAAAATGAGGCGACGCATTTAAAACTTTGGTCCAGGGATCTCGATTTTTCTCAGCAATTACAAAATACGTGAAAGTGATATTTTGTAACCTGATTTTTCAATTCAATGTCTTCATTTTATCAGTTGCAGAAACACCATACGTTAAATTTTACAACAGAAAAAAATATAACAAAGAAACCTCTTTTAAAACAGAGATTTGCATTCTACAGTCAAACCAGACCGATTTAGTAACGTTTAATGTTTTTAGTCGATTCGTCTAAACACACACTTCAATATGCCAGTTTGACTTTTTTAAATTAACTGTAGTGTTTAATTGAAACGAAAAACATAAAAAAAAATGCATATGTGTGGTTATTTTAAAAGCTTAGACAAGCCGTGTAAAAGTTATAAGAAATTACAAATATCTTCAGTCCTAGTTATTATATGAAATTGCGTACAAAAATTACGAAAAATCTAATCTAAGAAGTGCTCATAATATGAATTTTGTAACCACCGGACATGATCTGTGCTTTGATTAGTAATTTTAATAAATAATAATTAACAGACAATATAATCACGTTAAAAATAACTTCAACTAAATAAATAAATAAAATTTGCTAATTATAACTGTGTGTTTGTTAATTGGTTAAAAAGTACTAAATATATTTAAAAAAATACATGGAACCACTCTGCAGGCATCTATCAAACAAAACAATTTTCTAAAAACCTAGAAACTCATAGGTGCTAGCTTATATTTTTAGCTTTAATTATTTCGTATTCTTATCGATATACCCTTTTATTTGATACCCATATCATGGGGGTGCACAAAAATTAAGGTCCGCCATCTTTTAAGAGTCCGCCAAATTGGATTTAGAATGACGTCGCTTAGCTAACCATGCATTGGAACTTAACGTGTATGCAAAATTTCAGCTCAATCGGAAACCGGGAAGTGGTTCTAATTTAACAACACTTATACCCCTTAACTTTTTTTTGCCTGTGTTCTCGCGGAATGTTACTTTGGTATGGAGGAAAAAGAATATTTCGTAGTACAAAAGAAAAAATCGGGTGGGGTTGTCTCGGCGCACACTGCCTTTGGTATAATTGTCAAAATTATATCAAAGGCAGTGTGCGCCGACACAACCCCACCCGATTTTTTTGAAGTTAGTTAAAATTAGCAGTAATTTTGTCTTAGAAATCTTGCCAAAAGTTATGATGCCACGTATACTACTCGTGGATACAATCAGTCAGACCTTGCTACAAACAACATGTTTATATGTGTAGTAAAACATATTATATAGCTTTATAGCCCCACGGCTCTACCCTGTAATCGAGTGTTTACAACCCGACTCTATCAAAAATAGAGGTGTCAGTATCAGTGTCTAAAACGAAACCTACCAAAGATCCGAAAAAATCACAAAATCCGAAACCGGAATACAAAAAAAACTATTGAAATTTTTTGTATTTTTTCACAAAATCCGAAAACGGAATACAAAAAAACTATTGGAATCTTTTGTATTGTTCTATCATTACGCAAATCTACTGAAGGAAGTGGTCCAAAAGAACTAGTTCCTTGGCAAAGTCAAGAGGATTGAGTGAGAACTCATAGTGATTATTTAAATAAGATATTAATACTCGTATGTCTTTTATTAATGTATTACATAGTGTCTTTTTTAAAGCGATGTCATGTTAGAGAAACAATATATTTTCACAACCCAACGGAGATGTAGATTCAAATAATAGATTAAAACATGTAGCTCAGAAAAATATAATTTACTAGCTGTTTTTCGCGACTTAACCCGCGTGGACGTTTCTATGACTTTTCGAGGGTGAGCAGTGCGCGAGCTGCTAGCGACTTGCGAGCGTAGAAAAAAGTAGCCTATGTGGTAATCCAGGTCGTAATCTGTCTGGCTACCAAATTTCAGCCAGATCCGTTCAGTAGTTTTTGCGTGAAAGAGTAACAAGCATACATCCATACTCTCACTCTCACAATGAAAAGAAGTATGCCGTAAGAAACACTTTAACTTGAGGCCATTTTCGTGACATAAAATCTCCCTATTGAGATAAAAAAAAAAATTTGAGTGCGTTTGACTACGAGTATATCTCACCTGATGGTAAGTGACGATGTAGTCCAGGATGGTACACGCAAACTCAAATTATGCCTATTCACTCTCGCCTTGAAGATCCTCAAATTGTAAGAGTCGGGAAACACAGACGCAGGCAAGGAGTTATAGGCTGAATATCAACAACAAAGGAGTGGAACCTCCCTCTGCGTCTCGTTGACCGAAGGTGGAATGGAGCTGGGGGAATGAGTTCGAGAAGTTCTTGAGCACACTCTCCGAAATGAATTCGATAGAAAACCGAAAGACTTTCTCACTTTAGAATATATACTTACTATAGAAATCCTTTGTTTAAAATTATCAACATTTTAGATATTTTCGGGTATATTGCGAAGTGTGGATAGTGATCCCAAAATTGTAAAATGACAAAATCCCACAAGGTATTTTTTTTAGTTCGCTGTCTTAATGAGTCAATTCTTAATCAGCAGAAAGTAACTTTACGACTGTCAACAGTACGTCATCACCAGAAAATACTCAGCTACTTCGGTCACGTTGCCCAAGGAGCGCAAATAATCCGGAAAAGCTTATTTTGTTGGGCAGAGTATAGGGGAGAAGATCCCAAGGTAGACCAGCATTCCGCTGGTTATACCAGATCAAAGCCGTACTAAACCTAAAACATTACTTTAACCATTGCCACCGCTCTGCATCGGGCTAAAGACAGGGACTCTTGGCGCAATCTCATCAAAACCGCCACCGTTACCCACCTTTAGAAACACAAACCGACCTTACACGACCTTCAGAAAATGAATAGTGCGACGAAGAAAAGAAGAAAGATCTCAGTGATCGTATCTCGCTTTGATAAGATGTATCCGTAACAGAAAATAAAACCGCATATCCGAATATTAAACCCGTATAACTAAAAATGGGATCCGAAATCTTGTTGCCCTAAAAAGTAATATTTACTGCCCGACTATATCAAAGCTGAACGGCTCGTCTTGCGCTGCGCCGCCCTAACCCGTGAGAAACGCCGCCACAGATAATTCCGAGAATCCTTTAGTTTTCTGAATAAAGAAATACTCGCACCACTTTTATTGGTGGACTATTTGGGATTCGGATGTGTGTTTCGGTTTGGCTATACCGACAAGTGTGCTCTTAAAAGGTCGATTTAGGGTTCTGCGGAATAGGATGCTCAGATAAAATAAAAATAAAATACTGTTTATTTCTTCATTCAATTTACAAAATAGTAGGTATACAGTTTCTGAAAACTTATTTTAAGCAATGTTTATAACTGCTTGTGTCAGAAGTATTCGTTCTTCTTTACCAAAAACATGGATTACATAAATAGTTTTTGAATACTCTAAGACAGGTTAAAAAAATAAAAAAATGGAAAAAATATTTTTATTTTGAATCAGTAAAATGTTTGTTTTGAATCATTAATTAATTTTAAAATTTCGTGATTTCTCAGTTTTTCTTATCGAGATGCTATACCTAGTAGACTATATAAAAATTAATATCAATAATTGTTTGTGTGTATGTGTCTGCAGATACCTGCTAATAAAACAGTTTATCTTATCTATCGATTATCGGTGGCGTAACGGCTTGGGCCGCTATTTTCTGTCTCGGAGGTCGTGGTTCGAATCCTGTCACCTACCAATGGAAAACATCGTGAGGAAGCCTGCGAAGAAACTGAAACTGTGTGTGAAGTCGACCAACCCGCACTGGGCCCGCATGGTCGACTAAGGCCCGATCGCCTTAGTTAAGGGTAGGCTCGAGCCCCTCGGTGGGGACGTATATAAGTTAATATGATGATCTATCTATACAGGGTGTAATAATATCGGTGTAGGACCCGTTAACTGGAGCTTCTACTCATCATCCTCAAAAGCTTTCCCCAAGGAACCCATAGTCAATTAAAAAAAAACAATTACCCTCTATACAAAAATACACAAAATGGGTCGATCAGCTGATCGATTTGCCTGAAGAATTTTTTTTGTAATTTCAGCGAACCCTTAGAACAAAAGTTACTTAGAATAATGAGTAGAAGCCCCAGTAATTGGGACCTGTATTTCAATCTATAAAATTATAAGAACACACTTTGGTCGAAAATTATACGTTACAATCTCTAAACAAACACTAAAAGTTATTAGTAAAAATTTTAATTTATTAAAGCTATATAATTAAATTTTTTAACGATTTTTTTTATGATTCCTACATAGAATTAATTATTCAGAACCCAACTTCATCTGCACCTCAACAATCCTCTTTTTTTTTGCTGACCTTATAGCTAAAAAAAAACAATCACGCACAGAATAGATGCGTCAAAACTCAAGTGTTATTTCGGAGGCGTGTTTTTTCTTTGAATGTTTTGTCAACGGTACAGGCTTTATGCGTCGAAATTCACAGTAGCCTGTTTGGAGTATGGTCAGAAAAAACACAAAGGAAATCAATTGTTATGTTAGGATTTGTGGACACTTCAAACTACGAATTTTGCAGATCCTTTAGTGGAGGGTGTTTTTAGAGATATGCCATACTTACGTAGGTATCGACAATTGATATATATATATATATATATATATATATTATAGTTTTTATTTCACCAATTAGATTAAGGATCTCATACGAAATCAATGACAAAACTGGTGACATTTCAAGTTACAGTTGCAAACAATTTTAGATTTTTTTTGTTTTACTGTTTTAGGGATGATGACTTACGAAATGAGACATGGTCGCTTACTATGGGCCTCATAAGAAGGCTCACGGTCACCCAAAGGGCAATGGAGCGTGCTATGCTCGGAGTTTCTCTGCTTGATCGAATCAGAAACGAGGAGATCCGTAATGAGAACCAAAGTAACCGACATAGCTCATAGAATCGCTAAACTGAAGTGGCAGTGGGCAAGGCACATAGCTCGTAGAACAGATGGCCGATGGGGCAGAAAAGTTCTCAAGTGGCGACCGCGCACCGGAAAACGTAGCGTAGGCAAGCCTCCCACGCGGTGGACCGACGACCTGATGAAGATCGCGGGAAGCCGATGGATGCTGGCAGCGCAGGACCGGTTGTCGTGGAAATCCTTGGGAGAGGCCTTTGTCCAGCAGTGGACGTCTTTGAGCTGATATGATGCTGATGATGGTTTTCATAATCATCAGGCGACCGTTTGCTTAAGTTGCTTGGCGTTACGACTGCACGACCAGCTCCTCCATAAAGTCCAGAAGCGACTTGGCTCAACGAGGTGTACGATTCTATACTGTGCTAGTTCCTAGCAGTCCAGTAGGATGTGGGCAGCAGCCTCTGCAGCCTCCATACACGCTCGGCATAGTGGGTTGCCCATGATACCTAGAGGGATCAGGTACATAATTATTAAAATGACCATGTCCATGTTATAGCAGCTGTTATTATACCATGGCCCGCAAACGTGTAGGTGTATCCAATCTATGGGTTGCTCGGAAGAGATTACTGTAAACAATAAGGCCGCCTAAATTGTGTAATGTTAATTTTTACTATCTGAAGAATTCTTCATTTTTTTCATTATACAATAAAGTTTTTTTCATTTGATTTAATTTGATTTGTAAAACTACATTTTCAAATCTTGCATAATATCAATGAATTTTTTTATCATTTTGTACAACAAACATTACGCAATAATGACCTCTATAAAGATAAAGTTGTTTTTAAACCTTTACGCGGTAAAGTAATAAATAAAGTTAACAAAAACACTTCAGTCTCGCACTTCAACAAGTTTTATTACCAAAACTATAAAAAAAATAAAGCTTTATTCCGAAAGCAATAACGTTCAAACTGGGTTAATATTATGTATATAAGAGTTCTTTATAGTAGTTTAATAATGATTTTAAGTTACAGTGAGCATAAGGAAAATAAGATGAAACATAAGCTTATTTCGAAATTTAAAACCTCAAATGTTTACGTATGTACATGTAGGTATTTACAAGCTTTTAATTTTAATTATTTCGTATTTTTCTCAGCAAATACTTTCATTTGATACCCATCTAAATATATAAAAATGAATCCCCATTTGCCTTGGTCACGGCATCACGCGTGAACGGCTGGACCGATTTCGCTAATTCTTTTTTGTCGAGTTTGTTATTGTCAGGAGAAGGTTCTTATGTAGGGTAGGGTAGGGTAGTGTAGGGTAGGGTAGGGTAGGGTAGGGTAGTGTATTATAGTGTAGTGTAGGGTAGGGTAGGGAAGGGTAGGGTAGGGTAGGATAGGGTAGGTTAGGGTAGTGTAGTGTAGGGTAGGGTAGGGTAGTATAGTATAGTGTAAGGTGGAACGTAGTTCGCCGGGACAGCTAGTATATTAGAAAAATTTTACATAAAAATAACTGGCCCACCATTCTTTGGGAGTCCGTCATATTGGATTAAGAATGACGTCGCTTAGATTGTTATCCAAACTAAACATGTATGCAAAATTTCAGCTCAATCGAAGGCCGGAATGGGTCAAATTTAACTTACATACATACGAACATTAAACTTGCGTCAAATAAAAGCTTGTAAAAAACACGGCTGGATGAAGTAGAAACAGTTCAAATTACGGTTTTAAAAACTTTAATAATTTAATTTTAAATTAAAACTCGACCACTTTGAATGTAGGTACCCTAGCTATGTCACTCAGGGGATCAAGACGAATCTAACGAAACTTCACACTCCAAATCCATCAAGCTATTTAGGCTACTTCCCAGCCAAAGAAACAGCATACATACATGCATAGGTACACCGCAAATAGATTATCCTCTTTCTTGCGCAGTTGTGTAAAAATTAGATACACGAACATACAGCCTATAGGTTAGTGGTAGAAAAGCGTCGGTGGCTCAACCGGTAACGACTCGGTCCATCTAACCAGAGGTACCGGGTTCAAATCTGGGCGGCCAATGTACCAATGAGTTTTTCAAAAACTTACGTACATACTTACCGATTGCTTTAACGGTGAAGGAAAACATCGTGAGGAAACCTGCACACGCCTGCGAAGAAACTCGAAGGTTGTGTGTGAAGTCGACCAACCCGCACTGGGCCCGCGTGATCGACTAAGGCCTAATCGCCCTGATTCAGGGTAGGCTCGAGCCCCTCGGTGGGGACTTATATGAGCTGTAATGATGAAGTGGACACTGAAATTAAATAATTAATTACTAAAAATATAGTACAAAGCACTTTACGCTCTTTTTTTAATTGTATACTGCACCATGTGAAGTAAAGTATGTAAGTAAAAGTTATTATTTATTTATTTATGTATCCATAATTGGTATGCCCTTGACATTATCTCAGCTGATAGTAAGTGATGATGTTGCCGAAGATGGTTATAACATTGATGCTTGGCGGCAAGACTAAGTTAAGAATGGTGGAAGCTAGCTAGGCGGGCTTAGAAAATGCCCTTCTACCAACCAAACCAAGTCACACAAAGTTATACTCCGACGGGAATAGAACCCGCGACCTCCTGATGTGAAGCTAATGGTCGTTACCATTACGCCACAGAGGCGGTTAAAAAAATTAGATAGATTATAAATTGAACCAAGTCTCGCAAAGGACAGAGAAATCTGAAAAAACTTTTTAGACTCAATAATAAACCTTTATGTTTCCGAGAGTGCGTTCGAATGTTCTTATGAACGCCGTCCTTCGGCGCCGTTCATACAAATCGTAGTCTAGGGATAATTTGAAAACAATAAGTTGTTTTATAAAAAGATCCGTTTATTTACGATGGAATAAGGAACTACTACACATGGAGCGTGCTATGCTCGAAGGTTCTCTGCGTGATCGAATCAGAAACAAGGAGATCCGCAGGAGAACCAAAGTAACCGACACAACTTACAGAATCGCTATACTGAAATGGCAGTGGGCAGCACACATAACTCGTAGAACATATAGCCGTTCGGGCAGTAAAGTTCTCGAGTAGCTACCGCGCACCGGAAAACGTAGCGTAGGCGGGACTCTCACGCGGTGGACCGACGATCTGGTGAAGATCGCGGAAAGCCGATGGATGTGGGCAGCGCAGGAGCGGTCGTCGTGCAAATCATTGGGGGAGGCCTTTATCAGCAGTGGACGTTTTTCGGCTGATATGATGATGATGATGAAGGAACTACTTTTACTTTTGTGGTGACAAAAATAGGGACTACTTTTACCTCTGTGGTGACAAAAATTCGAACTACTTTTACCACTGTGGTGACAAAAATAGCAACTAATTTTACCTCTGAGGGTACAAAAAGTAGGAACTACGTTTGCCTTTAGGTGACAAAATAGGAGCTACTTTAACCTCTGTGGTGACAAAACATAAGAAACACTTTAATCTCTGTGGTGACAAAAAGTAGGAACTACTTTTATCTCTGTGGTGATTAAAAATAGGAACTACTTTTACCTCTGCGGTGATAAAAAGAGAAACTATTTTTATCTCTGTGGTGACAAAAAGTAGGAATTACTTTTACCCCTTTGGTGACAACAAATAGGAACTATTTCACCCATGTGGTGACAACAAATAGAAACCTTTTTTTACCTCTGTGGTGGCAAAAAGTAGATACTACTTTTGTCTCTGTGGTGACAAAAATAGGAACTCTGGCAGTAGTGCATAACGTATCAAGTAATATGTAAGACACTAACCAAAACAAAACAATGGATCAAAAGAGCGAATTCATTTAACGTCGTGGCGGCTCATTCATCAGCCTCTAAACACACAGTCCTGGGTTCGAGTCCAATAGTTATGCAAATCGCAATGGAGAATGTAATGAGTGGCCGGCAGTTATTTAGGACCAGCTCGTAAGTCAAACGCTGGTTCGGAATTGAAGCTCGGACAGCGATTGCGTGGAGCGGTATTGGTATGTCTATACTATTATAGTACTGCATCATGGCAAGTATAGTAAATAAGTTTTATAAATTGAATCAAGTCTCGAAAATGACGCTGAAATAGAAGTCGTACCAAATCTGAAAAAAAATAATAGAATAGTGTTTAATAATGTGTGCTAAAGGATCCTGATCATTACCAAAGGACTGACGTCACAAAAAATAAGAAAACTATAAATTTTCAATTTTGACTGAAACTGTTAAAATTATACGTTCATAACGTAACAAAACTAGTTTTAGGACTATTAACTGAGGCTTCTACTCATTATATTGAACAGTTTTCCTCAATGAATCCATAAGTAACTCTAATAAAAACTTTGATGCTCAAAACAAAAATGCACAAAATTGGTCAATCACCTGATCGATTTTCATTAAGAGTTCAAAACGTTTTTGCGTATTGACTGGGTCTATTGAGAGAAGATGTTCAGTATGATGAGAATATGTCTTAGTTAACGGCTCCTACACAAAAATCGTAACACAGAAATAAAGTTGTACCTCATAAATAGAGATCAAGAAGAGATTTTAACTTTTGATTTAATTTAATTTTAATCACCTCCGTGGCGTAATGGTTACGGCTATTAGCTTCAGGTCAGAAGGTCGCGGGTTCGGTCGCGGAGTCTAAAGTTGTAAGACTCGGTATGGTTGGTGAAAGGGCATTTTCTAAGCCCGTCAGGCCAGCTATCACCATCTTATCTAAGTCTTTTGGCCAAACATCAATGCTTACAACACTGATGTATTCCGGCTTGAAGATAAGATAGCCAGTTCCCTATTGCGTTAATCCCGCTTCCATCTTCGGCATCGTCGTCACTTACCATCAGGTGAGATGATGCCAAGGGCTTACCAATTGTGAATTAAAAAAAGATCAACAGCGACTCCATGGTTACTCTGTGATCTCATCTCACACCTCGGCGCGGCACAAAATTAATAACATGTTGATTTTTAATTTTTGTTCTCTTGCACTTATTATTATTTAAACTGAGTTTCGAGCCATTATTTATGACTATTTATATAACATATGTTGATCATTTTTCAATGTTTCCACGCAATTAACACTTCATTTCACCGTTACAGTCTTTTTGGTCAATCGCTTTTGTTTTTTGTATTAATCATTCGATTGGTTGTTTAAATTATTATTTTGCATTGCACCGCTGATCATTGGACATAATTTTACATCCTACACTTTTTGAAATTACTCTATATTTCTCTATATAATAGATATCATTAAAATTAAATTACTCTATATAATAGATCACAGGCTACTAAGAGGCACGCTGCAATAATAAAACCTAAGGAAAAGCAGACCAAATTTTAGAGGAACTCAAGCTAATCTATCAAAGGATTCAAACCAACAGGCGTATCTCGAGGCTCTAATAGACAAATCAAAGACAATCCAGTGGGAAAATTGAGAAGATGTAGAATCGTTTTATCTAAAGTTAGAGACGGCCATCAAACAAAGCCTCGATTCTATCAGCTCAAGAAAAGTAGCAAAAATCATACTAACCGACGAAACATAACACCTACTCAAAAAACGTAGCACACTTCAGTCAAAACCATCGAAAAATAAAGAAAAGAAAAAGGAACTTTCAGCTCTCTACAAAACTACAAATAAGATGTTAAAAAAGGACTACGAAAACCACAGAATTGAAGTAATAGAAAAATACCTAACCACCACAGGAAGTCAGAAAAAGCCTACAAAATATTAAATACGGAGAAAAAATGGATACCCACTCTGAATGGCCCGATCACAAAGTAAATAAATAAATAAATAAATATTCTGAGACAAATCACACATAGTCATCTGGCCTCAAAGTAGGATTCCCTGTGTTACGAGAACCAGAGACTGATATAAATACTTATATACGTTTAAATACATACATATATAGATATTTAACACCCAGACACAGAGCAAACAAATCTGCTCATCACACAAATGTTTGCCCTGGGTGGGGATCGAACCCACAACTCTCGGATCAGCAGTCAAGAGCACTAACCACTGAGCCACCGAGTCAGTCGAATCACAAAGAAGAGAAAACCTTATTAAAATCGCCTCAAATTTCTATCGAGATCTGTATCAAAGTGAAAGCAATGCTGTTAACGAGTATGAAAAATACGAAATACAATTAGATAACCCAATAGATCATTTTAGGAGCAGAGAAATAATGAAAAAAATAGAAAATCTAAAGAACGAAAAAATCCCGGGTCCCGATAACATCCCCAACGAGGCCTTGAATATTGGAAAAGACATACTAATAAACCATATCACAATTATTTTCAATAAGATACTGGAATGACAAAAGATACCTAAAAACTGGGAAGAATCTCGAATAATTTCGTTATACAAAAAGAAAGTTCTTCAGATATTAATAATTATAGACCTACTAGCTTATTGCCGTCCATGTACAAATTGTTCGCCACGTGTTTAGAAAAACGACTAGCCCCCATTATAGAGGCAAACCAACCAATGGAACAAGCCGGGTTTCGCCCGGGATACTCAACTATGGATCATATCCACTCACTAGACCAAGTAGTGGAAAAACACCTGGAATTTAATCAACCGCTCTACCTCGCATATATCGATTACGCGAAAGCGTTCGATTCAATTTCCCATGCAAGTATCTGGCAAGCACTGATACAGCAAGGTACACCAACTATATAAATAAACATAATCAAAGATATATACGAAAAAAGTATAAGTAGAGTAAAACTAGACAGAACCAAACCAACAATCTATATACGAAGAGGAGTAAAGCAAGGGGACCCCCTGTCACCCAAATTATTCATAGCTGTACTCCAAAATGTCATGAAGGATTTAGATTGGAATAAGAATGGGATACTAATTGGTTTTGGATCCAATGAGTTTTTCAAAAACTTACGTACATACTTACCGATTGCTTTAACGGTGAAGGAAAACATCGTGAGGAAACCTGCACACGCCTGCGAAGAAACTCGAAGGTTGTGTGTGAAGTCGACCAACCCGCACTGGGCCCGCGTGGTCGACTAAGGCCTAATCGCCCTGATTCAGGGTAGGCTCGAGCCCCTCGGTGGGGACGTATATGAGCTGTAATGATGATGACTAATTGGTACAGAGTTCCTAAGTAACCTGCGCTTCGCGGACGACATCGTACTTTTTGCGAACACTCCAAAACAGCTGGAAAAGATACTCGAAGAGCTAAACAGAGTCAGTTGGATTACAACTGAATACCTCGAAAATGAAAGTTTCCACAAATAGCTATCAAAGACCTATAACGGTAAACGAGGCATGCATAGAGTACGTAGACGACTATATTTACCATGGTAAGCAAATATCTTTCAAAAAAACAAGACACGAAGATGAAATAGAACGTAGAATCAGCATTCATCATTACAGCTCATATACGTCCCCACCGAGGGGCTCGAGCCTACCCTGAATCAGGGCGACTAGGCCTTAGTCAACCACGCGGGCCCAGTGCGGGTTGGAATCAGCATTACCTGAAAGAAATATTGGAGCTTCAAGGAAATATTAAAGTCAAAACTCCCACTAAAGTTGAAAAAAAAGGTCATGGACTCTTGCTTGCTGCCGTGTCTATCATATGGAGCTCAAACTTGAATCTACACCAACAAAATCAAAAATAAATTACGCTCTTGCCAACGTGCAATGGAGCGAAGTGTACTAGGAATCAAGCTTAGAGATAAACTAAAGAGCGAGAAAATATAAGGAGAAAAACTAAAATAATCGACGCGGTACAACACACTAAAAGATTAAAATGGAAATGGGCAGGGCACATTGCCCGGACTACAGACAACAGATGGACAAATCGCGTCACCACGTGGACGGGTCCAAGTGGAAACAGAAGGGTAGGAAAACCTAAAGACCGCTGGGTCGACGAGATACATAAAACTGTCGGTACAGATTGGACTCAGAAGGCAAAAAATAGGAAAGGATAGAGACAGTTTGAGGAGGCCTATACAAGAGAAGGGACCAACTTTTAGGTACTATTGCATTGTCACGCGATATGCATATTCATGCAAAATTTCAGCTCAATCGGAAACCGGGAAGTGGGTCAAATGTAACTTGAAAGATTTCACCCCAACAAATATCCCAATTTCGTTGGGGAATCTTGGTAAGCCCGCTTCCATCTTCAGCAACATCGTCACTTACCACAGGTGAGATGTTGTCAAGGGTTTACCAATTGTAAATAAAAAAAAAAAAAAAAAATATACATACATTACAAGTTAAATAAAAGCTTGTAAAATACTTCTAATACCTAAAAAGATACACATTTTTTGTCTAGAGTTTTTTTTTTCAGTATATTTTGTTGTTATAGCGGCAATGGAAATACGCTGCTGTGGGAATTTCAACTGTCTACCTATTACGAGTCATGAAGAACTGCCTGCTGACAGACGGACAGACAGCGGGGGCTTAGTAACAGGGTCGCGTTGGTCACCCATTGGGCGTACGGAACCCTAAAAACGATTGGGTGAGTTCAGAAAAGGAATGCAGGCAGGACAAAAAAAGTAATTAGTAGTAGTATAAACACCGACCAAGTGCGACTCGGAGTCACACAAACAGGGTTCCGCACCAAAAAAAATCTACCAACAGAACAAGACCTCTCAGTGCATACTATGCTCTAGGTAAATAGGGGTCCACTTATTCTGGACCTTGGAAATTTTATATTTCATGTGGGAACGGAAGGACTTTAGATTTTCTTATAGATTTTATATATATACTGTGATTTTTTCAAGATTTTAGGCCCAGTAGTTTCGGAGATAAGGGAGGGGCGATGGTCTCTCTTTTCGCCTATTTTTATTTTCTCGGCTGTGATAGACGGACGGACAGACATGTGACAAGTGATCCTATAAGGGTTTCGTTTTTATCTTTTGAGGTATGTACAGTACACAAAACATTACAAAATTGGCCAAGTAGCTGACCGATTCGCACAAAAAATTAATGTTTAAAAATACTAAAAACCGAGTTCGAAAAGAATTGCACTCAACAGTATAAAATAATATTTATATATATATACACGAAATTAACCAACAATAACGAAATTAAACGTAAGTACGAATCAAGTTAGGGGCCTACAATTTTTGTTGGTTAATTGCGTGTAGTTATATTATTTCATAATTTTGAGTGCATTTCTTTTTTAAGTCGATTTTTAGTTTTTTTTTAATTATTTATTTTTAAAATTTAAAGTTTAGTGACAAAGCTATATATCGAACAACGTTAAACCCAATCACCTAATCGCCTCGGAATCATCAAATCATAATGCATGTGTTTCATTAACCGATACAGAGTCATGTGGCTGCCATCATCATCTCAGCAGCATGAAAGTTAAGGATTCAAACCTTCCATCATCAGCTCACCCGAATAACCTAAAAGAATACAACGATCGGTCTATACGTACTATGACGCACCAACGAGTCGTCAGGGTAAGTAAGCTCAGTGGGATCACGTCGTCAGTTTCTAGGTTGTGAAGAAAGACGTAGAGCAATCTTAATTCACATCTATATGTATAAAAATCTACCTAGTGGGAGGCCTACCTACTCGAGAACTTTACTGCCCCAACGGCCATCAGTTCTACGAGCTATGGACCGATGACCTGGTGAAGGTCGCGGGAAGCCGCTGGATGCGGGCAGCGCGGAACCGGTCGTCGTGGAAATCCTTAGGGGAGGCCAATGTCCAGCAGTGAACGTCCTTCGGCTGATATGATGATACATATATTATGAATCTCTATTTCCCTTGGTCATCGCATCACGCGTGAACGGCTGGACCGATTTTGCAAATTCTTTTTTTGTTGTGTTTATTATTGTCACGAAAAGGTTTTGATGAAAGAAAAAATAAAGAAAGTGGCAAAAAACGAGTACTGCGCGGGTGAAGCCGCGGGAAACAGCTAGTCAAAAATAAAATAGGGCTTCGCCGGCTGGCTGATTGTTGGACTGAGATTACCAGACTAAGCTAGTATTGCACTCTTGCTATAAATTCGACCACGGATAAGGGACCACCTCTGTCCTGGCTCGCGGTAACGAATAGAATGCCACTCAACTGTTTTAGAGAAGCTTTCGAACGACCTACTAGTTTAAATTTAGTAACTATTTAAACTTAGCCTTTTAATACGACCTGCGGATAGCAATACTGCAAAGGAGTTACAAGTGCGTGAACGCAGAGCTATACGATCTCTATAGTACCTACGTAGATATTACGTATAATATTTAAAGAATTATCATCCAACTCCTAACCATCGACGTGAGATGATGACTGCCAGACGCAAATACTTGAATATTTCCTATAAAATTTAAGTGTTGCCCTCGGTATCCATTGGGTTCCATCATCAGAGCCTAACTTGGAGACAATAAGACCACCTCGGGAGTAAACTCTTTCGAATAAAAAAAAGAGTTTTGAAAATCGGTCCACAATCGACAGGGAAATTGGCGAACATACATAAAAAAAATTACATAAGGTGGAACATACAACCTCCTCCTATTTTGAAGTTGATTAAAAAAGTCCAAAAAATGCCCATTGGCTATAAGTCACTTGAGGTAAGGTGTACACGGTGCACAGTATCTACATTTTCAATCATATCTACATTTTTATTGTTAATGAAAATTTTCAAAAAAATATACAGGCTGTAACAAAATTGGTGTTGGTTCCGTTAACTAGGCCTTCCACCCATCAAACCGAACAACTTTTGTTCTACAAGTTTTCTGAAATCGCTAAAATAAATTTGAACTCTTCATACAAAATGATCAGCTTGACTTGATTGACTTGAGTTTTGTGCTTTTTTGTATGGAGCGTCAAACATTTTTTTTGCGAATTGGCTATGGGTTCCTTGGGGAAAGTTGTTCAGTACGATCAGTAAAAGCCCCAGTTAACGGGAATTACCATGTCACACAATATCATCCTATATATTTTTTTACATCCTGTATACACACAGGGTGTTACAAAATTTGTGTAGGTCCCTTTAACTGGGCCTTCTACTCATAACACTGAACAACTTTTATTATACGACTTTGCTGAAAACGAAAAAAAATAATTTATTTCCTTATACAAATCGATCAGTTAATCGACCAATTTTATGCAGTTTAGTATGGCGGGTTAATTTTTTTTTTGAGAATTGAATATGTGTTCCTTGAGGATAGTTGTTCAGTATAATCAGCAGTAGAAGCACCAGTTAATGGGTCCTACATCATTTTTTTACAGCCTGTATATAAGGTGTAACGAAGTTAGCTGAAACTATCTCAACTGGTGCTTCCACCCATGAAACCGAAAAACCTAGATATGATGAGTAGTTGCTCCAAGGTTGTCCCACACAAATAAAACATTCCGTATTTTTGCACAATCTTATAATCAGAGACTTACCCATATCAAAACAGAACAAGCATAAAAAATATAGGTCACAGTTGTAAAAAATATTCTCGACATCGTTACTCCTGCGTCCAGAAACTCTTCAGACGCAATTCTGTTCGAAAATCGTGAGCCGGAGGGTTCAAGCTATGATGGATCTCGACTTGAAACTAGGCTCAATTTTTAGTCTTGTTTGGTCATGCCATATCACAGAAGCCAAGACAGCATTATTCAGTATTCTTATTCTACAGGATGTAATTGTAACCCTTCGCAATACTTTAAACCAGAGATATATTCATGAAACTGAACAATTTTCCACAAAAATCTGTCCTAGGCTCCGATTTCTTTTGATTCATTAAGGAAGTTCTTCATCATCATCTTCATATCGAAGCACAGGACCGGTTATTGTGGATATCCTTGGGGAGGCCTTTGACCCGCAATGGACGTCTTTCGGCTGATATGATGATACTGCGATTCACGGTAAAAGACTGCTGGGGGCAGTCATGGGGGATGGTTGCTGTATCCTTGCGACCAAAATCCCAGCACTCTTTCTATGTGAATCCAAGTATACTTCCCTGCTAAGGTTCGCGTTGAAACCGGTTACCACATTCGGGGTGAGTCTGTGGGAAATCAAAGAATACAGTTAGGTATATCATCATCATCTTCCGAGCCTTATTAATCCCAACTATTTGGGGTCGGCTTTAAATGTTTTTTGTCGCCATTCCGGTCTCATATTGGTCAACTCCTGCGTCACTCCACACTCCTCCATATTTTTCTTCACTCCATCCAACCATCGTTTCTTCGGTCTTCCTCTGCTTCTGTATCCTTCCACCCTCATATCCATCACTCTACGTGTCACATGCTCCTTTTCTCTTCTGCAAACGTGGCCAAACCAAGTCAGTCGGCTTTGAATCTTCTCTGTTACCGGTGCTACTTTAAGACTACCTCTTATATATTCATTCCTGATCTTGTCCATTCTGGTTACCCCTACATCCTCATTTCAGCCACGTGCATTCGCTTTTCGTCGGTGGCTTTCAGCACCCAACACTCACTTCCATGAAGTAGCACCGGTCTTATGACAGTCTTGTAGATAAGCCCTTTTAGTCGGACTGGCATTCGGTTGTCGCACGTCATTCCAGTAACCTGTTTCCATTTATCCTGCGTTTATCCGCTTGGTGACATCGCGGTCAATTTCTCCATCATTCTGCAGGAGAGAACCCAGATAACGAAAATCAGAGCAGCTTGGCACTGGTGTTCGGCCGATCTGTAATTGTGCAGCCTCAGAGACACCACCAAAGTCACAGAACATATATTCAGTTTTGGTCCTACTGATCTTCAAGCCCTCATTCTCTAGAGCATGCATCCATTTACAGTTAGGTATATGTTATGTATTAAATGTTGTAGTGTTAAAAATAGAAGAATAAAAAGGTGAATGGTTGGGGTGATATTTCGTGATGGTTGTTTTTACGTAATGATGTCACTACATATTATAATTTATAAGGGATAAAGAGTGACCAGACAGGTGCTCAGAGGCAGGTCATTGAACTATTAGTTCAAGGACCGTAGCGGTAACTATGAAAGTACAATGAAAATACATGGGTTATCACTAAGTCTCTTCTTATTTTCGTTTAGGGCTCAAGTACTAGGACACTGAGAGTTTATTTTGTTATACCAGAGGTGAAGTTTCACCGAAGAGAGTTTTATTACATTACTTTCACTTCCTACCTAAATAACTGGCCAGTTAATTACGTTACGTACCTAGGTAGACGGAGCGTTGGGGCCCATTTCGGAGGTCCTGGGAGCCATGAGCTCACCAGATGCAACAAGCCACCGACAGAAAGAAGGACCTCATCGGTCCGTGATGAAGCCACGCGGAACATATGGGTTGAAGAGGTATGGTGTCACGACCGCTCTGGAGTCGTTACACCATGACGATGAGCAGGAGCCCGTTTACATAAAGATTACATTGTTTTACAGGAGCAACCCGGAGATTGTTAGAATTAAGCACCCAGGGCAAAATCGGACCCCTGAAGCCTGCTCTTAATCAAAGGAAACCAACCAAGTGTGAGTTGGATTCGCGCACTGAAGGTTCCGTACCTCTTTACGTCTTTGGATCAAGAACCTTAATTTAAGGTACGTTAAGGTAAGGTACCTGAGGTACAGAGGCCAGCACATCAAGCTATACACTTTGGACTTTGTACCGTTCTTATGCTGTATGCGTATGGATCAAAATCGCACTACGAATGTGTAGCTTGATGTGCTGGCCTCTGTACACCATCGAGAACAACAATGATATTTTACCTATTGATTTCTACTAAAAAATATCATCGGGAGCGACAAAAACAGAACGATTTTTTATTCATTCAGTTCGGGAGCCTTTTTTTATCCACAATTGATAAGCCCTCGGCATCATCTCACCTTGAAAATGATACCGAAGATGGAAGCGGGCTTACCAAGATTCCCTAACGCAATGGAGATCAGGCTATCTTATCTTCAAGCTGGAACAAATTAATGATGTTAACACTGATGTTTGACGGCAAGACTTAGATAAGATGGTGGTAGCTAGCCAGGAGGGCTATGAAAATGCGCTACCACCAACCAAACAAAGTATTACAAAGTTGACCCTGCCGGGAATCGAACCCGCGACCTCCTGGTGTGAAGCGAATGGACTAATCATTATGCCACGGAGGCGTTGCCTCATCACGAGTACGACTCACATCTGGCCGACTTTATTTTTTGTTGTTATACTATGAATGTTATGATGTTATACTATAGGTTGTACTATAATTACTACACTAATTTTGACGCTTGTGTGTGTAATTTTGCCGTTTTTATAATAAGGCAAAAACAATATACTTACACGTTTCTCGTATGGCCCTCCCTTTAGGGAAGCCGCCGTAATAAATTTGCGAAAACTTTATTTGGCTACCCACCCCGTGTTAAAAGATGCAGCCTTTTCCACGGACGGACGATGTAATTTAGGTCCTGATGGCATCTTTTGGGTAGGGAACCCTAATAGAGCCCTCATCATCATCATCATATCAGCCGAAAGACTTCCTCTGCTGGACAAAGGCCGCCCCCAAGGAATTATACTTCCCTGGTTCCGATTGAGCTGAAATTTTGCATCCATATGTTGTAGGTATATAGCGTGACAATGCAATGTTAGAAGCTTTTATTTTCGAAATTTTTATGCAGAACTTAGCAGGAAATTCGACGGTGTGTTAAAGTATTTTTGTTATGAAATATTCCACAAGCGGTCCAGTCCTGTTTTTCAATATCATTTGTTATTAAAGTCGAAACTTTCTACCCAAACTTAAACAATCAACGCTCACAAATCAATTTACGAATGATAAATTCACTTAAGGAAATCTGTTTGGGCTCGGACTAACTTACAAACCAATCTTAGATGGCCCGAAGCGACGCCGGTCCATCAGAAGAGATATACTGGCAACATTATTTACAGGAATAACCTTGAGGCAGTTGAAGTCATCACTAAGCCCCATGATAATTCAGTGACCGACCCGGTGGTCCAGCAGTATCGCTTCTGCCTGCTTGGCTGTGGGTCGTGGGTTCGTTCCCCTCACGGATAAGATAAATAAGGTTGCATGTGCAATAGTAACACTTTTGTTTGAAAACCAGCGTCGCAGCCTGTCTCCCACCCATCAACTCCACTACACAAGCAATAATAATACATATACACGAATTGCGCGCACTAATAAACAAAACACACTTAGAACACAGGGCTGCAATTGTGTCTCACACCATTTCGAGAGTCCGTACGTTACACACAATCACACGCAAATAAAAAGTATGAACGCGTGCTTCCGTTAAGTATGATTGTCTAATCATACTTGAGGCGCGCCTGCCCAGCGCACATTTCCTATCCAACCTTATTTATCTGATCCGTGGATCCCCTCCACCCAGAGCAAAATTTCGTGAAACTACAGGTTTGTTTGCTTTGTGTCTAGGTGTTAAGGCTTATGCCGCCGCCGCCAACGACCAACTTTGTAACTACTGTTTGCTTCAAATTATGGATTTTTTTTTAATAGGTACACAGAACTACAGAAAAACATATCATAATGCACTCTTTTTTTCTTGTTGTAACCTAGAACTGCTGCAATTTTATTTGAAACATTATGATAATTTATGAACTTCGTGGAAATCCTTAGGGGAGGCCTTTGTCCAGCAGTGGACGTTTTTCGGCTGATATGATGATGAACTTCTTACCAAAAGAATACGAAATGACTTAAATTCTTCTTATTTAATTTATATTGAATTAAAAACCACAATTTTCGCACTATGCGTCCGCAGCGATTGACGTGACAGCCACGTTGCAATACGAGCCGACAAGAACTTTATTTTCAAGCTATTAAGACCAATGTTTGAAACATCTTGAATCGACTTGCTAATTTTAGAAACGGAGGACCCTTAAATATATATTTATGTGTTGTACCAATTTTTAGGAACGGAGTGTTCCTACCCTCCGAGAGCAAAGGGACTAGGGAGATATTATCTAGGCGAGGTGGTAACGCTTGGGATCCGGCCGTGGACCAACCAACCGTTGATGGTTGGTATTTTATATGTATTTATTAATGTAGCGCGTTCGAAATGTCATATATAAAAAAATTCTTTGTATTTTATATACAAATTCAAACAGGGCGAACAAAACAGACTGCATCTTGAACGTTCAGATTTCCAAACCAGAAACTTGAACCAAGTTTGTGTTACTGACTAATTACTGCATTAGGTCAATAAAATGCACAAATTTCAAAAGATAGTGAATTTCTCGTTACTACTTGCACTCGTTTACATAAACAGAAAAAAACACAGTTTTAAAATGGCAGGAATTTTATTTTTTTAATTTTAATTAAAATTTCAAAAGGTTAGTTATTTAATACATTTATTATAACCAGCCAGGAACAAATTTGTGATACAAGAGATTTAATTACAAATTTATAGTTACAAAATACGAATACACTTTTTCCTAGACTATTATTCTGTACTCTTGTTGCTTGTGTTACGTTTCAGTATTGTCTGCGTCGGATAACGGGAGGCTTTATTTAAATATGAATCAGTCCCTGGTTCCCGTAGTACAAGAAAATTATAGTTCGGGGCCAGATGCCGATGTGTGATTTGTCTCTGAATATTATCTTAAACTAGTGGATGCCCGCAGCTTCGCCCGCGCAGAACCCGATTTTTGCGGTTCCCGTGGGAATTTCCCAAAATCCTTTCTTAGCGGATGCCTACGTCATAACATCTACCTGCATGCCGAATTTCAGCCCGATCCATCCAGTGGTTTGGGCTGTGCGTTGATAGATCACTATGTCAGTCAGTCAGTCAGTCACCTTTGAGTTATATATATTTAGAAGGGATACTCGTATATTAGGTCTTTACCCATGATATTGCCGATTGTAGTTTAAAAAAATTGTAGTTGAAAGTTTAAATAAAAATTAATATTAAGAACAAAAGTTATTCTCAAAAAAGCATTAGACTATTAGAAAGAAAATGGTGATAAACATATGCCTATTGTTTAGATATTTTGAGATCACGGTGGCTTTAACCCAATGAAGTCAGGTTTTTTCACCTGAAAAAATCGCCTTTTTTGAGGAAAAAAATAGACATTTTTAATTTAAAAAGCCCTTAGCTAGAGTTATTTATTAAATGTCATATTTGGGAATACCCCGCATAATATTTCATTACTTTGAGGAAAATTCAAGAATCTTAACTAGTCTAAAAAATTGCCCCATCCGACCACTAAGAAAACGCCTTTGTTCCATTCAATGGTACATAGCTCCGGGGGTTGGAACACGAAAGACATGCCACTAGTTACTAATAAAAGACCATAAGAAATGTCACACCATAAGTTCAATAATAAAAAACAACAACTTTTTCATTTTCAATAAAAATTGGCACTGAACTTCAAAAACTGAATCGGCAATTTCATAGGTACAGACCTATTGTATAAAATTATCGTGTCAAATAGGTAGTTGCCATACTCCTCCGAAACGGCTGGACAGATTTCCATGAAATTTTTGTGTATATTCGGTAGTTCTGAGAGTAGGTATATAACATTTTTCACCGGGATTTGAGCGGTCTAAGCCGTGGGAAACAGCTAGTTATATTATATCAAAGTGAAACTTTTATTACATCGTCTCAAATTTTCTCGCCTGTGTGTCGCCTGACGGTCGGTATGATCGTTTCGTCCTCTTTACTGTAGCTCCAAGACGAGAGCTCAGCCATGATCGTTTCGTCCTCTGTAAATGTCTATAATGTGAAAAAAAGTTTCACTTTTACCGTGGTTTCATAAAACCACACACTACTTTTTTTATTATTAGTACTTTAGTGACCGAGTTTCGATCGGCGTCTATTCATGTAACTCCACCTGTTGTTTAGTAGCTAAACTACTTTTTAGTTTAAAAACGGATTTTCTTAATCTAGATTCTAGATCGACTTGGATAGTTAAACATTATCTAAATTTAAAATTTCATTTCATTCAATGGAGCTGTTGTCGAGAACTAGAGGGTCAGCGGTATGCAACCTGCAAGCGGCTCGTGGGAATATACACCTTAACCTTCCTCATGACATGAATCACTTCGTCCATTGGTGAAAACCGTATGAAAATTTGAGTTTATCGCGTTCAGACAGACAGACAAACGCGGCGGTGGGAATTTGTTTTATAAAATAGGACGTTGATCATGAAATTTCAAAAAAATATTTAAACCTTTAAAAACCTAGAACCCTAGAACCCGGACAAATTCAGAATCTAAACCGATCCAGGAACCCAAATACAAACAAAAAAAAACATCGAAATCGGTCCAGTCGTTTAGTAGTTAGTTTACTGATATACACACGTACAGAATAATTATATAATATATTTACACCTACCTATTGCTCACTTAAAGCACTGGATTTATTTGGTAGTAAAATAAGTTCCATTTCGTTCTAATTACAGGTTAAAGAGGAAAATGTATTGTCCATAAGCGAGTTTGGCAGTGATGGTAAGTTTTATGGTTCAACCGTGGTTCAACCGATGACTGCTTAAATTAGAAATACCTTATTCGCGTCTTATTGCATTGGACGTGTATTACACCGAAGCCAAGTCACGGATGAGTGAAGATCTTGGCAAGTTCAAGTCACTATATTAAGGGTTTTCAAATAAGAGGTGTTATTTTGATATTCAAAGAAAAATGCCATTTTTTAATATAAATGTTCGGATGTTTATTTCATTATAAAGAAGAAGGTATGCCGTTAATAGTGGAAAATAACATCAGGCAAATGACCACCACGACTACGCTTACAGGACCATGTCCTTTTCATGAAATTTTCCATAACCAAATCGCAAAGTGGCTGCCCTATATCCTCGATAGCCTCACGAATTCCATCTTTGAGGTCTTTAATCGACGCTAGGCTATTGGCGTAGACCTTCTCTTTCACGTGGCCCCAAAGGAAGAAGTCGCAAGGTGTTAAATCAAAAGATCTCGGTGGTCAATTGTGATCGAGAGATAACAAGGTCCGGAAACTTTTTTTCTGCAAAAGATCAATGGTTTCGTTGCTTGTGTGGCACGTAGCGCCGTCTTGTTGAAAGTAAACGTTGTCCAGATTAATACCATCCAATCTTTATGCAAAATACGGTGTAAAGACGTTTGTGGAATGCCTAATTCCAAAGAACGACGAGGAATGGACAAACCTGGGTTTTCTTCAACACTTTTGGCTACAGCAGCAATATTCTCGGCTGTTCTTGAGCGA
The DNA here is from genome assembly GCA_947284805.1 of Coleophora flavipennella. NCBI lineage: Eukaryota > Metazoa > Arthropoda > Insecta > Lepidoptera > Coleophoridae > Coleophora > Coleophora flavipennella. The sequence continues at coordinate 11,141,836 of OX369308.1, forward strand.
CGTGCACGGGTTTTATTCTTCACATCACTAACTTGTCCCAACAGCTCAAAATTTCTGTATTGCGGTCCGTCGAGGTGCTTCACGACGACCCAAAAATGTTCGAGTTTTACGAACCGTCTCTGCCAAATTTTCACCATTTTTATAGTGAATTTTAATAATTTCAATGCGTTGTTGAAGCGTGTATCGTTCCATTTTTATTAATGGCGTAGTTTCTACTTGTCAAATGTCAAAAAATGACAGCTTCAAAAGTGACATCTACCGAAATAGCGGGCTATTCAAAATAACACCTCTTATTGGAAAACCCTTTAGTTATACGTAAAATACGTTCCATTTCGTTCTAACAGGGATGACGAATGCTAGTCATCTGATTTATTTTTTATCATCTGTCAAAAACGATATATTGTTCTTAAAATGTTTGAAATACCTAGGTGTGACGTCATAGTTTTACAGCGTCATTTATGTACTCATTTTGTGATTTTGGTGAATTAAAAATCGAAGACTTGATGGAAAACAAAACGAGTAAGGTTTTCTGAAGTTTAAGTAGGAGGTCAATTTAGAGATCAATAGTTCATAATTTATTTCTGATGCTGTCGTCATCCCTATTACAGGTTAAAGAGGAAAATGTACTGTCCATCAGCGAGTTTGGCAGTTATGATGAGTTTTATGGTTCAACCGATGACTGCTGAAATTAGAAATACCTTATTCGCTTCTTTTTGCATTGCATGTGTATTAGGTACACCGAAGCCAAGTTACGGTTGAGTCAAGTCTTGTCAAGTTCACGTCACTAGGTTGTTTACTTAAAACTTTGTACTTACAGATCGTATCGTCCTATCGTTGTTTACTGACTCTTTGATAAATAATACCTAATCCATGACAGCCATTTATATACATTTTATTCTTTTTCTTATCGTGTGACACAATAACCCGTGCTATCGAAGCTTCATCCAAGGGATAGACGGCGGTTGCATGGTGTTGCACGTATATCACCCATTGTCACGTGTAGAGCATTTAGATTTACACTTACGGACGTGTGCAACTTGACCTTTAAACACATATCTGGAATTAGGTGTGCAAGTTTCCTCACGCTGTTTTCCTTCACCGTTAAATCAATCGGTAAGTATTGTACGTAAGTTTCGAAAAATTCATTGGTACATTGGCCGTCCGGATTAGAACCTGGGAACTATGGTTAGTTACATAAGCACTGGCATTGATATCCTTTTATACTGAACACATGTACGAGCTAACTCTCCCCACTTGGCCAAAATATTTTGCAACTTTTTTTGAGGTCTACAGTTATAATACCATTAACGAATTGATTCAGTTGTTTTTTTAAATTAATCACAAGCATAAAATCAATGTTTTTACAAGCTTCATATTAGCTTACTGTGTTCAATTAGTTTGTGACAAATCTTGGAAGCTAATTAGAACAACTTCCCGGTTTCCGATTAAGCTGAAATTTTGCAAAGAACAATGCATGGTTAGCTAAGTGACGTCATTCTAAAACCAATATGGCGGACTCCCAAAGATGGCGGAGCAGTTATATTATATGCACCCCCATGATAAGGGTATCAAATGAAAGGGTTGGCTGAGAAAATTATGAAATAAATAAAATTATTTTCAAATTAAAGCTTCTACCTAAAAGTTTAAGGTCTTTCGAAAATTGTTCTTTCATAAAGCACTGTCTATTTATATCTAAAATTTCACGCAAAAATAGAAAACGCTTTATAAAAACGTACATCTGGAGCATTGCGCTGTAAGGTAAGTAACTAGTATCTCATCTGTGGTATGGTTCAGAGACGTGGACACTCACACTCAACGGGACAGAGAAAGATTGGAAGTGTTAAATATGATGCTGGAGGATAATGGAGAGAATTGGTTGGACAGAAAAGAAAACAAACGTAGAAGTAAGTACTCGAAATAATTTGAGAAAAAAGAAGCCTATTAAAGACTATAGAAAATAGAAAAAGAAATATGCTGTGCACGACACAAAAGTCTACTGAGAACAATTATAAAAGGAAAGATAGAGGAAATTAGAAGAAGAGGAAGGCCAAAGCTAAACTACCTAGAATAAATTAAGGAGAAGGTTGCTGCCGTGTCGTATCGGGAGGTAAAGATGATGGCCGAGGACAGAACAAAATTGAAGATTGCTCAACCGACAAGAGCATTAGCTCTTAAAGTAGAAGAAAGCACTATGTGACCTATTTTATCTTAATTTTAGGGTTCCGAAGTCAACAAGGAATCCTTATAGTTTCGCCATGTCTGTCTGTCCGTCGTTCTGTCCGCGGCTTAGTTCAGAGACTATTATAGTACTAGAAAGCTGTTATTTGGCAAGGGTATACATACATATTAATCACGCCAAAAAAGTAGTACAATAAAATATTTAAAAAAAATATTCAAATTGTAAATCAATTTAAAAGGAAATCTATTACGGCTATGTAGACATTCTTAGTTAAGGTGTAATAGTCGACCAACTAAAGATGTGCAGTTGGATTTGAAAAGATTTCATAGATTATCCATACAAAATGTTCTATTACCAGCTGCAAACACATTTTTGTTTTGTAAAATATACATTTTTTTATTGAAAAGACTACGGAACCCTACTTTGCGCGAGTCCAACTCGCGCTTGGCTGTTTTTTGTTATGTCAGGTTCTAACAAACTGACTGGAGACAAAAACTCTCATTTTCTAAATTATTTAGCATGCAGTAACCAAGAATACATAACGACCGAGCCGACAGACACGACGACCGACGGTGCAAGAGGTAACCATTTTTATTCTCAATATTATATTTTGTGATTTACGAGACACGTTTAGAGTGTTTTGTTGATTGTATAATTATTGCTATGCAAATAAAATCTTGCGTACCTTTTACGTACGTGCCTACATCAAGTTTAATAAAATTTGAGATATTCTTTTTAAGCCCTTGGCATCATCTCACCTGATGGTAAGTGACGATGATGCAGAGGATGGAAGATGGAAGCGGCAAACACTGATGTTTAGTGGCAAGACTTAGATTAGATGGTGATAGAATGCCCTACCACCAATCAAACCGAGTCTTACAAAGTTGACCCCGCCGGGAATCGAACTCGCGAGCTCCAGGTCACTATTACGCCGGTTAATAGTTATTTGTTATACAAGAGTGCAAAGTTGCTTTTTAACCGCGTGCTCAAATTTGATGACCGAGCAAGCGAAGGAGTCTAAATTTAGAATCAAAAATTAGAATCCTGAGCGTTAGCGAGGGAATCAAAAGAGCACGAGGTGAAAAATCTTTGCACTCGAGTGCAACACGTAACTTTTCATTCAACCTCAGCGAAGAAGTTACTAAATAAAAAAAAACATTTGCGCATTACAAACAGTTTCAGTCAATCCTGTTGGCGTCAAATAAACTTCCTCGTCACTATAATCACTCATTTTAGGTTTTTCACTTGTTTTCAAGTTTCTTGTTTTTAACCTAAGGTTTTAACAATATGACGTGAAAAGACAATGGCGCGCGCAAAGCAAATTTAAAAAAAAAGTACACCAAGAAGGTTCCGAGTCTGAGTTTTTAACAAATTAAAAAAGGTTGTATGACAAATTCGACACCAGTGAGGTAGAAGTAAATAAGTATAATAATGTTTTGAATTCACGATGTTCTAAATTCAATTTAGTTTTCTTCTCCAGCGAAGAAAAAACGGCTTTTGCACTCAGATATTTACATTATCCTCTAACGAATAAAAATGGCTTTTGCACTCAGATATCGAAGTGCAAAAATACAGTTTCCGAAATGGTGGGATGAAATAGTTATTTGTTATACATGAGTGCAAAGTTGCTTTTTAACCGCGTGCTCAATTTTGATGACCGAGCAAGCGAAGGAGTCTAAAAATTTGAATTTGAATCACGAGAATCTCCGTAGCTCAGAGCAAAGTTCACTGGCTTTACACAGGAGGTCGCGGGTTCGATTTGGAGGGGTCAATTGTAAGACTCGGTTTGGTTGGTGGAAGGGCATTTTCTAAGCCCGCCTGGCTAGCTACCATCATCTTATCTAAGTCTTACCGCCAAATATCAATGTTGATATCATTGGTGTGTTCCGGCATTGAGATAAGATTGCGTTGGGGAATCTTGGTAAGCCCGCTTCCATCTTCGGCAACATCGTCACTTACCACCAGGTGAGATGTTGTCAAGGGTTTTTCAATTGTAAATAAAAAATAGAAAAAAGATATGCTTATATTTCTTATGTTTATTGTTGTAACAATCTATCTTATCACATCAGCCGAAAGACGTCCACTGCTGGACAAAGACATCCCTGAAGGATTTCCACGACGACCGGACCTGCGCTGCCCGCATCCAGCGGCTTCCCGCAACCCTCACCAGCTCCTCGGTCCACCGTGTGGGAGGCCTGCCTACGCTACGTGTTCCGGTGCGCGGTTGCCCCTCGAGAACTTTACTGTCCCAACGACCATCTGTACTACGAGCTATGTGCCTGCCCACTGCCACTTAAGTTTAGTGATTCTCTGAGCTATGTTCGTTACCTTGCTTGTCCTACGGATCTTCTCATTTCTGATACGATCGCATAGGGAAACTCCAAGCACAGCTCTCTCCATCGCCCTTTGAGTGACCTTGAGCCTTCTTACGAGGCCTATAATAAGCGACCATGTTTCAGTTCCATATGTCATCACTGGCAACACACACTGATCAAAGACCTTATAGTCTTGAGACACTGCGGTTCTTGGGACGTGAAGATATTGCGGAGCTTCCTAAACGCTGCCAAGACAGGTTGGGTTCGACGATTGATCTCTTTTTCGAAGTTGGTCCTATCTAACTGGACTGTATTCGCTAACAACCGAGTGTAGAGCCTCCAATCTTTAAAAGGAGTTGGTATAACACGGACGTTTGTCATAATTTTCGTCTTGTCCATGTGCCCCTATTGATAGATTATTTTCTGAATGTGTCCAGTGTTTTAGTCACAAAACCTCGGCAAACTTAATAAGACATGTAAAGAAATATACAAACACTCGTAACACGTACCAATAAGGTTAAAGGTGCAAGTTAACGGGTGTTACGCGTTAAGAATTGTGAACGAATCATCGACGACGAAGCATCGACTTGTCATGGCAACGATTATTATCGTTGTGTGTGTCACACTACACGTCCTCAGTTTACTTTAAGAATTATGTAATTTTTAGGTATTCAAATAATTTCTTGATAATTTCACGACGTTCCGATCAACGATACTCGAGTTATAGTCGAACAAACATTCATTCATACTTACAAAAGCCTGATTTTTCCAGAAGACTTGGAGAAGAAAATTATCGGAACATGAGCCAAATCGGTCAAGGGGTTGGAAGTTTTTAAAAAATATTTTCTAAAATACCACTAGATGGCGCTGGGCAAGCGTTAGAGAGCGTGCCTATATTTTTTAAAAGCTTTTAATTAACTTGCAATGTATGTATGTATGTTTGATCGGGTGAAATCTTGCAAGTTAAATTTGACCCACTTCTCGGTTTCCGTTTAAGCTGAAATTTTGCATGCATATGTATATCGCGTGACAATGCAATGTTAAAAGCTTGTACCTAAAAGTTTTTGGGTTTTTCGAAAATTATTTACATCGCAAATTCACAGTTCGGGGCAAACCAAGTAAATAGTATAGATACAAGACGATAAAAAGCGACAAATGATAGATGTACTTAGGTACAGCATTCCCCAAATAAATTGAAAAGCATGCCGATAATAAGGATTCCCTATGGAAAGTTTTCAGATTAATTAATTGCATCTTTCATACACGGATGATTCGACGCAGGGTTTTCGATTCATTGATGTTCGATACTACGGGGTGCGCTAGCTGCGCGTGAGTGGATCACGCGATGACGGCGCCTGGGCTCAAGTTACAAAGGCGCCCCGCGGTTACACGCGACATGTGGTGGGACGAGAAACAAATGAGGCGTCTTCGAGTTGTCATAGTAACGCTATAGCTACCTATCATTCTACGACTTGTAGTTTTTGTTTTAGGTGCCAAATAAACTATTTTCTATTTTTAAACGAGTTCAAAAAAAATTTAGTCCCCTAATTTGATTCGTACCTACCTTTGATTTCACTATTGTTGGTTAATTTCGTGAATTTATATGCATAAAAATATTATTTCATACTTTTAAGTATTCTCTTTTTGAAGTCAGTTTTTAGTTTTTTAATCTTTTTTTTTTTTCCTATTTCTATTCAACTAATACTTTACGTACAATGTTAACAATTTCGCATACTTAATCCATAAGACAGTTGGCAAACATGTACAGATTTGTAAAAAAAAAGTCCTAAAACGCAGGCGCTCCACGAAATGTTAACAATTTCGCATACTTAATCCATAAGACAGTTGGCAAACATTTACAGACTTCTAAAAAAAAGTCCTAAAACGCAGGCGCTCCACAAAATAGCTTTAGGTACTGGTTGTGCCTCTGAGAAAAAAAAGTTTTTATTAATCTGCTATTCGGGGCGAAAACATCCAACCAATCCAAAATCATAAAAATCATTCCAGCCGTTTTTAGTTATAAATGGTGTAACTAACTTTGTATGTGTAAAGTATAAAATAGATTCCTTAAGGATACCCAGGAGGCTCGAGTTTCCATACAAACGTAGTTCCGCTTTAATACAAAAACTACATGCCGTATCCAAACCAAACTTTGCAAATATATTGAGTAGACACCTATCGATGTTTGTAATTAGTTTTCATCTTAGTAAATTTAAACATAACTAACCGAAGGCTTAAATTAGTTTTGTAAGTTAGAAACTGCTCTTATTTTTTCCGTTTTATATTAGTACATCGAACACTAATTACAAACATCGATATGTGTCTACTCAATATATTTGCAAAGTTTGCATTCGATCCGGCATGTAGTTTTTGTATTAAAGCGGAACTACGTTTGTATAAAAAAACTCGAGCCTACTTAACTGCGTGGGCTTCTACGCATAGTACTGAATAACTTTTTTTCTACGAATTTTCTCAAATCGCAGAAAAAAATCATCTCTCCATAAAAATCGACTAGCTGATCGACTAATTCTTGCATTTTTGTATGGAGGATCCAATTATTTTTTTGACAATCGACTACGAGTTCCTTGGGGAAAGTTGTTCAGTGCGAGGTCCTACATATTTTTTTACATCTTTTATCTTAATATATAGATTGCTTTCTCGTAAACGGCTCTAACGATTGCTATTGGGGCGGGTTTGTGGGCGAAAATCGTTCTAGATAGGCTCCTCTCTGGACAAACCCGTTTTTCCGAGTTTTCACGTACTGCGTTGATGTGTAATATCTTTCCTCTCGCTTTTGTGCAAATCTTCATGAAAACGGATTCATGAAAGTGTGCAGCAGGAAATGCGTTTTTTTTTTCAGTCAAGAAGGCTAAGGAAACATGGCCGTGCTGCCTTTTTTCATTAACGAAGGCCACATGGTAGGGCGGTAGGTATTTTTCTTAATATGTCAGATGTTACACTATATGCGACTACTGTATCTGTAAGGCTTGCTCGTTTTTCATATTATGTGTTTATTTTGATTTATGTATTCTCAAAATCCGTTTTCACACGAAAAATATTTTAAGCTCACATTCCTAGGAGACCCCGAGCATCGCTCGTGTCCCATTCTACTTAGGGTAGGTATTCTGAAAATACTTGAAGTTGTTAAACAGAAGTACATATGTACATACCTATATGTAATACCTATAGTCAGTATCGAGGACACAGAATGTCATACTAATTTTGAACGTCTCACAAAGTGGGTGTTACTGTTGCGTGTCGTAATTTATGATGTATTCGTTTTAAACAAAAAAACTCCACCATTAAGAACCTAAACGGTAAACTGAGGATTCGGTTACCTCTAAAAACATTGACAGATGTATTTTTTGTGAAAAAAAAAGTCCTTAGCTTGTAAACATTTTGAACCCAATGCCTTAGTATACAAGGACGCAAATTATTTTTGTAACTGACATCACAGGCAGAGTTTTGTATGATTCATGAGGGCGCTTGATTTTCGAATCCTTTTTTTACGTTTATAATTTTGATGAATTGCAAAAGGAAGTCTTAAATTGAATACCTTCGTTTTCAATATTTTTTGCTGAAGCAGGTTATTTCTTGTGATTTGCTTAGTAACTAAGTACCTATATTATATGGATGCGGGCAGCGCAGAACCGGTCGGCGTGGGAGGCCTATATCCAGCAGTGGACGTCCTTCGGCTGATATGATGATAATGATGAAGTACCTATATTATTTCTGTGAAGCGTTCGGGAAGCTCAGCGATATCTTCACGTCCCAAACACCGCAGTGTCTCAAGAGTAAGGTATTTGCCCAGTGTGTGTTGCCAGTGATGATATACAGAATCAAGACATGGTCGCTTACTATGGGCCTCATAAGAAGGCTCAAGGTCACTCAAAAGGCAAAAGAGCGTAAAAACGAGGATATCCGTAGGAGAACCAAAGTAACCAACATAGCTCTCCGAATTGCCGTTTAACATATGGCCGATGGGGTAGAAAAGTTCTCGAGTTGTGACCGCGCACCGGAAGACTTATAGTAGGAAGACCTCCGACTTGGAGCACCGACGACCTGGTAAAGGTCGCGAGAAGCCGCTGGGTAAGGGCACTGGAGAACCGGCCGTTGTGGAAATCCTTGGTAGAGGCCTTTATCCAGCAGTGCTCGTCTTTCGGCTGATATAATGCTGATGATGATTGTTTCTGTGAATCTTCTTCATTTACATTGGATTACTGTAAGTAGGTACACTTACAGACTCTATATTTCTGTTATCCTCGACTAAGCCATTAGCATCTTCTCTCCTGATTGTAACTAAAGATTTTGTAGAAAATGCGATCATACCCAAAATCTCCAATGCAATAGGACACTGGCTATTTCATCTACAATGCTCGACGGAATATATCAATGCTGACATTGATTTCGTACGAACCTTATTTATTTGTTTAATCACATAGCTTTGTAGTAACATAGGCGATTAACTTATAGTGCGTCCAAGAGACAGCGTCATCAGTTAGGTGGAACAGATTATCTGGGAGACCACAATAGGCCAGTTGGGGTTAGCGCTGGTTTATGTGCACCCATCTCACACATTGCAGTCTCCCTCCATCCCTATTTACATATTAGGCACCTCTATACGGAAGATAAACAAATCTTAGTGATCTGACAAAATACACTACTGGCCCTGCGAGCTAATAGACCTTGCGAGATTTTCGAAATGACTGAAGTATTATATTTGTTACGTTTTTAACCCCCATGGCTCCACCATTAAGAAAAAAAATCCAAAAACTGATACGACAAAAGTATTCGAATGCTATAGTCATCTGTTTTACTTTTTATCATCTATTAAAAACTACATTTTTTTCTAAAAATGTTTGAAATACCTAGGTGTGACGTCATAGTTTAGCAGCGTTATTTATGTAAGTACTCATTTTGTGACTTTGGTGAGTTAAAATCGAATACTTGATAGAAAATAAAACGAGTAAGGTTTTTCGAAGTTTAAGTAGGAGTGTGTGAATTAAGTGATCAAGCGTTCATAATTTATTTCTGATGCTGTCGTCACCCCTATTATTCCAATAAAAAAATCACGACTTCACACAAAGATGCACAAAATGCTTACAAAATTTTACGAGAATCGGTTGAGAAATGCGACCTATAGAGGAGAACAGCCGGACATCGGTCGGACATACTCGTAATATGAAAGACTTTTTGCCCAAGCTGAAACGAAGACGCTGTGCGACCTGCCTATTAAATATTAAATTAATTAAATATTAAACCGCCTCCGTAGCTCAGAGGCAAAGTTCACTAGCTTTACACAGGAGGTCGCGGGTTCGATTCCCGGCGGGGTCAATTGTAAGACTCGGTTTGGTGGATGGCAGGGCATTTTCTAAGCCCGCCTGGCTAGCTACCACCATCTTATCTAAGTCTTGCCGCCAAATATCAATGTTGATAACATTGGTGTGTTCCGGCATGAAGATAAGATAGCCAGTTCCCCATTGCGTTGGGGAATCTTGGTAAGCCCGTTTCCATCTTCGGCAACATCGTCACTTACCACCAGGTGAGATGGAGTCAAGGGTTTACCAATTGTGAATAAAAGAATTTAAAAAATTGTTTGGTACAGTAATAACTAATAAGCCATCAAATCCAAACTGGTTCAAAGTATTAATTAGGGATGCATCGATACGCCTTTTTGCCGATACGATACCGATACTCTTATAAAAATATCGACGATACCGATACCGATACGCTTATTGAATTCAAAAAGGAAGGTCGAATAAATAAAACACAATTAATTAATAGTTTTAGTAAACAAAATTAACATTTATAAGATTTTTATTTAAAAAACAAAGCATTCTTAAGTTTTGCGGGCAAAGGCGATTTCGCAAGTCTGTTTGAATAAGACCTGCGGTGGAAAATAGTCTCTCAGATGCGACAGATGCCTCGTTTGCAACGAAATAGATGGGACAACACGCGCGTTTACATAACATTTTTAAAGCGCAAAATTTGAATAGTATCGTTGAATCTGCCATAAAAATATCGCCGATACCGATATATCGGTATCGGTATCGGTATCGGATGCATCCCTAGTATTAATCTTTTCATATTCAATCGTAAGGTACATAATAAAATGTGTGATAAGTTAAATTTTTAGTTGTTACTTGTTTACCGAGTCATATTCTCCAAACCTTTCGATTAGACCTCTCGTTAGCTCTATATCAAACATAACCTCATTTTCGATCTCACTATACTTATAGGAAATCATAGTAAACCAACAAAAAAATAGATACCAGTAGACATTATAATTTCGTGTGTAGGATCCTACACACCATGGAAGCGGTGTGCTACGCCCGCGCCGGCACAAAATCGCGATGAGTTGACGATTCCGAGGTTCGTTGGTTGGTGCAAGTGACAGGTTTCAGGCTTATACCGCCGCCAACGACCAACTTTGTAACCGCTTTTTACTTCAATTAAGGATTATTAAAGTGAAACTTTTATTACATCGTCTAAAATTTTGCGTTTGCATGTCGAGTAACGGTCGCTTTCGTCTGACGGTATGATCGTTTTGTCCTCTGTACCGTAGCGCGAGCAGTCATGATCGTTTCGTCCTCTGTAAAGTTTCACTTTTACCGTGGTTTCATAAAACCACACACTTAAATTTTTTTATCAAAAAATTTGTATTAGTATATAATTTACAGTATATGAGGAGTGATTTAGATTTCCTCGATTCTATTTTAATACACAGAACTAAAGAAAAACATATCTTAGTGCACATTGTTTTTTCTAGTTGTAACCATAGAATAGAACTGATGCAATTTTAATCGAAACATTATGACAATTTATGAACTTCTTAATAAAACAATATTAAATGATTTTGTTTTGTTACTTTTTGGAAATCCATCTTATTTTATGTATAATCAATTAAAAACTACAATTTTCGCATGATTCGTGCGCAGCGATTGACGTAACAACCACTTTGCATTACGAGCTGACAAGAACTTTATTTCCAAGATACTTAGTTGGATGTTTGAAATATCGTGAATCGAGTTTCTAATTTTAGGGACGGAGGAACCTTAAGCTATGGAGCCAGGAAAATTTTCAATTGATAGTGATGTTGCTTACTTTTATTTACTAATAATACCTACTTCTCCTTTGCTACCAATTATGTCTCACTGTTAGATAATTTCACTTACTTGCAACTCCGGCTTCCATTTTTTTCCACTCTGTTAATCCGACTGTTGCTATACCTTATTTTTAATTTTTTTCGTCTCACTTTTCTCCCTCTGCTTTTCTCACGGTGTTTGGTCACTCGCTCTTTTTCTTTTAACTGTGTCTCTCAAGTCTCAATGTTGCCCCCAATATTGCTCCCATTGTTTCGTCCACTATACACAATTATTTTTTTATCACTTGCGAAACTTACAGATGTTATTCAGTGTACGATATACGATCGATATGATCATCATCATCATCATATCAGCCGAAGGACGTCCACTGCTGGACATAGGCCTCCCCCAAGGATCTCCACGACGACCGGTTCTGCGCTGCCCGCATCCAGCAGCTTCCCGCGACCTTCACCAGGTCATCGGTCCACCGAGTGGGAGGCCTGCCTACACTACGTTTTCCGCTGCGTGGTCGCCACTCGAGAACTTTACTGCCCCAACGGCCATCTGTTCTACGAGCAATGTGTCCAGCCCACTGCCACTTAAGTTTAGCAATTCTGAGACCTATGTCGGTTACTTTGGTTCTCCTACGGATCTCCTCGTTTCTGATTTGATCACGCAGAGAAACTCCGAGCATAGCACGCTCCATTGCCCTTTGGGTGACCGTGAGCCTTCTTATGAGGCCCATAGTAAGCGACCATGTCATCACTTGCAACACACACTGTTCTTTACGTCCCCGATACCGCAGTGTCTTAAGACCAAGGTCTACGATCGATATCAATTTAAAAAAAAAACATACGATTATTTTTGTCATTATTTTTGTAAGACTGTCTCGAAATATAAACACTTATTTGCAGATCATACTTATTCGCAATAACAACCAAATAACAAGATTCTACGATTTTGCTGTCAAAGTGGCAACAACGTAAATTCAATCAAGCAAAAACAACCCCAAAATTAATCGCATTAGGATGAATTATTCCCTCAAACGAAAAATAACTAGGTAAGGTGTGCATAAAAAACGGTTTATGTTGACATTTAAGAAATAAATAAATTCTTACGTACGTACAATTTTTTATTTTTATTTTGTTGAACCAATTAGTTGTAAAATACTGAATCACATCTGAAAATATCGCAGGTGATAAAAAAATAACGGTGTATGTTTCACTCTTTCTGTCATTATTTCTCCCATTGTTACTCCCTTTATTCATATCAGCTGAAGGACGTCCACTGTTGGACATAGGCCTCCCCCAAGTATTTCCACTGTCACTCCCTTACTCCCCTACTATTTGCGCTTCCTCTCTATTTCGCTGCCACTATTTTAATATCTGTTGTTTCTACCGCTTCTCAGTATTGCTCCCACCAAGAGCGTCGCCAGATAACAGATGACAAGATGACAGATAGGAGGGCAGTTACATAAAAAGGCAATTGAAGCAAGCGCAAAATTTTAAAATCCCTACTAATATTATAAATGCGAAAGTAACTCTGTCTGTCTGTTACGCTTTCCCGCTTAAACCTCTCAACCGATATTGATGAAATTTGGCACAGACAATCTTTAGACCCTGAGAAAGGACATAGGCTACCTGAGTTTCCACGCTCGCGAGCCGCTTGCGGCTCGCGCACTGCGCACCCTCGAAAAGTTATAGAAACGTTGTCCACGCGGGTGAAGCCGCGGGAAACAGCTAGTATTAAATAGATACTAGCTTTTGCCAGCGGCTTCGCTCGCGTGAACATAGTTTCTATAACTGTCTTCGTGGGTGCGTAAGCGGCTCGCGAGCTTAGAAGAAATCCTATATGTTAATTCAGATCTTAATCTGTCTACCAACCAAATTTCAGCCAGGTACGTTCAGTAGTTTTTGCGTAAAAGAGTAATGAACATCCATAAATACGAAATTTCACATTTATAATATTAGTAGGATAAGTACATTTCAATTCTCAATTCCTACACCAACTAAACATCAAAGACAACTTCAGTATAGTATAAACGCAAACGTTTCCATCGCGAAATTTTTAAATTTATACAAAAATTACCAAATTTTTAGATATGTTTTAAGAAAAATTGCCCAAGAAATAAAAAGAACTATCTAGGGGAAGCCAAAAGTTTTTTACCTTGCTGCTGTCAATTATTTTTGGTATATCATATATTTAATTAAACAAATATCAATTGCCGCATGCCTAAAAGATCATCACTTGAGATTGGATTGACCGATTTGGCTGCTTTTTTTGTTTACACAAGTGTTTATAATTGTCATAAAAAGGTTTTTATCGTACCGCTCACCCTTTATATCCAAGGGGACAAAGCTGCGGTCAACAGCTATTGCAATTGCAGAAAACAAGTTTGGGAAGAAATCTACAACGACTAGTTTAAATATTGGACCACACCCCACAGACAGAGGCACAAAAACGCTCAGATATCTGGACGTAATCATCAATAACGATTATCATTAGGTCGTCATCAACGTCATCGAGGATGACCCAAGCGAACACGGGAAGTTCATACTATTCACCTCAGTTCACATACGGCCCCCACTTTGGTGTTGCCATGGTAGTAGGAATTATTAGGTATAGGTACTTACATAAAAATTACCTTCACAACAGCAATTAAAGCTATGATTAAAGTCTGTGTGGAATTAATTGTATTTCCTAAGCTTGTTAAACCTATTAATAAACTATGACTATCTATATCTATATGTGTTTCTTTACATACATTTATTTTATTACTGTGTTAATGTTGTTTTCTGCTTAATTTTGACATTTAGTTAATTATTTTTTTCTGTATTGTTTTTTCGACGATCACATCACTATTGACATTTTATAATATGGCCTGATATGTATAATTATGAATTTTTGACGTGAAATAAATAAACTGAACTTAACGCGTAATAAAACCGTAGGTAAATGCAAAAAATATGTACCTTGAAGATATTCGAAAAAAAACATCTAGGGTGACGTAAAATTAGTAGCTGAACATGTTCGAATAGTTTTTAAAATTTTGTCTATGTCTGTTTGTTTAAACGCGCATCACGCAAAAATCACTCAACAGATTGTAACGAAACGTTGTACAGGGACAGCGTATATCCCCAAATTGCATAATACATGTTAAAAAAATCTCGAAAATTTACCGAGAAGCAGTGAACAAAAACTTTTGGTACAATGTGACGAAGTCATCCTTTTTATTTTATTTTCGATATTTTTTTGTATTATTTTCTTTTTAATTTGTTTTTGTTTGCATGTTTATAAAAAAAATAGTTTTGCGACTATGACGTTGCATTTCTCACTATTATGGTATCATATACCTTTTTTCGTGTAATATTTTATTAAATCTGGCATAGTTTTTATTTTATGAAAGCTAATGGTAAAGGCACATTAACTGTTTACTACATTGACCCCTACCCCTGCCCTCCAATACCGTCAGCCACACGTGACACGTGCCAGCAACGTCGCGAGTCGGAGGGCGCGACGGGGCTGTAACAGTACAATGTAGGGATGTTACGGAGGTGGTTTTAGGAACCGGAGTCGGAGTTGTAGCCGAAGAGAGATGTGTTAAGGGCAGGCCAAATAAAAAAGTACAAACATTATTTTTAAATTAATTAATTTTATTTTAATTATTTTTTTTAATAATTTAATATTCAGATTTAAAAGTGTCGGAGACGAAATCGGAACCGGAGGTATAATATCTATCAGAAGTCCCGACTTATCGGAGTCGGAGTCGAAACTCCGTAACATCCTTAATAGTCTTTGTAGTACAAAGACAATATATTTTAGAACGCAAAATCTACTAAACGGATTGTGAAACTTTGTATAAGGACAGCGTATATTATCCCGAAATAACATAATAAAAAAATAACATAATAAATTTGTAAAAAATACCCTACCACCATCCAAACCGAATCTTACGAAGTCTGATCCGCCGGGAATCGAATGAGTGACCTCTGATGTGAAGCGAATGGACTAACCGCATTTTTTTAACAAAGCAAAACTTATAGGCATCTAGCAACACCGTAGTATTCAATAAGAGACAGCGAGCGGTAACGTTTCAATAGACACATTTTTGCAAGTCACCGCCACCAAGCCTCTACCAGTTGCAAGTATGTCGATAGATACGACTTCCTGCTAGATGAGACTACCTAACCGACATTGCTCTCAGAATTGCTAAACTTAAGTGGCAGCGGGCGGGGCAAATTGCTCGTAGAACAGATGGCCGTTGGGGTAGTAAAGTTCTCAAGTGGCGACCACGCTCCGGAAAGCGTAGTGTAGGCAGGCCTCCCATTCGGTGGACCGATGACCTGGTGAAGGTCGCGGGAAGCCGCTGGATGCGGGCAGCGCAGAACCGGTCGTCGTGGAGACCCTTGGGGGAGGCCTATGTCCAGCAGTGAACGTCCTTCGGCTGATATGATGATGATGATGAGACTACCTAACTGTCATGTCTATAATATAAAGCAGAGTGATTTTTGAAATGAAAACTTCTTTAGGCGCGTAAGGCCTCTTTTGAGATAGGAACAAACCATTGAACTCGCGACATTGTTACGTTACCGTAACCGACACCTTACAAGGAACACTCGCAGGGTCAAAACTTATAAAAAAGTAAAAATAACGTTACCTTAACCGACACCTTACAAGGAACACTCACAGGGTCAAAACTTATAAAACAGTAAAAAGTTTTCACTTCTGTCGGCACTCTCGCAGTGGTTAGGTTATTTTTTATTTGCTTAAAAGCGGCAAATGGTAGAAGCATCTAATGAAACAGAACAATTTTGTATACAGGGTGTAACATTATGGTGGGGCGATACTTAAATTAACGCGAGAGTCAGCCATCGCTGACATACCATATTAGAGGGAAAGGAATGACCTGCCTCCCGATGCGCCACCATCAGCACATCCGCACGAACTTTTAAGCAAGCATTCACCGCACATGTCAACGTTAAGATAAACACTTATACCAGAAGTGTATAAAACTAGCAGAACCCTGCAGACGATGTCTTGCCCCCATTATGTTCCCGCTTTATTCATTATCGCACGTGTCAATATTAAGATAAAAATATTAATTAGAAGAAATACTAAACTGTGACTTAAACTAGACTTTTTAAAACTAGCAGAACCCTTCAGGCGATGTCTTGCCCCTACTATGTTCCCACTTTATACATTACCGCACATGTCAATGTTAAGATAAAATTATTAATTAGAAGAAATAATAGACTGTGACTTTTACTAAAAGTGTATAAAACTAGCAGATCCCTGCCGACTTACTTACCCCGACTATGTTCCCGCTTTATTCATTATCGCACATGTCAATGTTAAGATAAAAATATTAATTAGAAGAAATACTAGACTGTGATTTATACTAGAAGTGTATAAAACTAGCAGAACCCTGCAGACGATCTCTTGTTCCTACTATGTTCCCGCTTTATTCATTATCGCACATGTCAATGTTAAGATAAAAATATTAATTAGAAGAAATACTAGACTGTGACTTATACAAGAAGTGTATAAAACTAGCAGAACCCTGCAGACGATGTCTTGCCCCCACTATGTTCCCGCTTTATTCATTATCGCACATGTCAATGTTAAGATAAAAATATTGATTAGAAGAAATACTAGACTGCCATTTATACTAGAAGTGTATAAAACTAGCAGACGATGTCTTGCCCCTACTATGCTCCCGCTTTATTCATTATCGCACATGTCAATGTTAAGATAAAAATTTTAATTAGAAGAAATACTAGACTGTGAATTCAACGAGAATTTTATTAAACTAGCAGAACCCTGCAGACGATGTCGTGTTCCTACTATGTTCCCGCTTTATTCATTATCGCACATGTCAATGTTAAGATAAAAATATTAATTAGAAGAAATACTAGACTGTGACTTATACTAGAAGTGTATAAAAGTAGCAGAACCCTGCAGACGATGATTTCCCGCTTTATTCATTATCTCACATGTCAATGTTAAGATAAAAATATTAATTAGAAGAAATACTAGGCTGTGACTTATACTAGAAGTAGGGGGCCACTTTTGTGGGTAAATATTTTTTTGATAATTTTAAGATATTTTTAGATTTTAAAAGTTTTGAAGTTATTTAAGAAATAGGCGGAAATTGACCATCCCCTGCCCCCTTATCTCAGAAACTACTGGGCCTAGAATCTTGAAAAAATCACTGTATCTACGGTTGAAAGCGTAGATTACAGGAAAACCTATGAGAAAATCTAAAGTCCTTCCGTTCCCACAGAAAAAATGAAATATCCAGGTCCAGAATAAATAGATCCCTATTTACCTAGAGCAAAGTAAGCACTGAGAGGACTTGTTCTGTTACGAGCCTAACAAAGAAAACAAGTAGATATATTTAAAATTTTATTTTTATTTTTCGATATAGTCCCCCTCTATTTCAACGCACTTTGCAGATCTCGTGATAAGCATTTCTATCCCCTTATAAAAATATTCTGGAGTTTTGTCCTCGAAATGGGTAAAAACTGCTTGGGCCACTTCATCATCCGAAGAAAATCGTCTTCCCCTTAAGTCTGCCTTAAGTCTCGAGAACAAGTAGTAGTCGCTTGGGGCCAGGTCTGGGCTGTAAGGGGGGTGGCGAATTTCCTCGAAGCCACATTTAGCTACAGCAGCTTTGGAAATTGCAGCAGTGTGAACGGGAGCATTATCGTGGAGAAGCCGAACACCTCTACTAAGTTTTCCACGTCGTTTCTGCTTGATCGTCTCTCGCAACTACTCAATAAGGGTGGCGTAGTAGCTGCCATTTACCGTGGTATTCCTTTCTTTTATGTCAATCATTAGTATTCCGTGACAATCCCAGAATACCGTTGCCATAATCTTTTTGGTGGATTGCGTTACCTTGGCCTTTCTAGGTGGCTTTTCACCAAGACGACGCCACTCCATCGATTCCCTTTTAGACAGGGGATCATAGTACAAAACCATGGTTTCGTCTCCCGTAACAATCGACTCCAAATAACTTTTTCCGTAACGCCTATACGCGTCTAAAACTTCTTGAGAACACGCTTTTCTCTCAGTACGCTGCAAGCTCGAAAGAAGTTTGGGTACCCACCTAGCACTAACTTTATTCATGTGAAGATGATCATGTAGTATCCTAAGTACTGAAGTTTTGGAAAGTCCGGTTCTTGCCGCTATTTTTTTAGTCTTTAGTCTTCGATCACTCAGAACTTCCTCTTCCACTAATTTAATACATTGCTCGGTGAGTACTTCTATAGGCCGGCCGGAGCGAGGTTCGTCGTCAATGGATTCCCGCCCCAATCGAAACTGTTTACTCCATTCTTTTACCGTGGAAAATGATGGAGAAGAATCCCCGTACACGGCATCCAACCTTTTTTTTATATCGGTCGGGCTGACCCCTTCCTTAGTCAGGAATTTGATCACGGAACGATATTCCAATTTGATCATTTCGAAAGTTTTCCGGATTCGTATCGTTAAAACGCCGTAAAATCAAAACTACAACCAACAGAAACGCCAAAACCAGACTCGAAAAAGCAGACTAAATGACAATCGCGATGACATCTTTTTTATTTTTTTTAAGCCGCCAAATTTTTCCAGCCAGAAAGTTTTGGACCGAACAGTAATTGTTAAAGTTTTGGTACGGAAACCTGTTTTTGTGACCTCAAGTCCTTGTGACCCCGAGTCACACTTGGCTGTTTTTTTTATATGTACAACAAACAGTGCATCGGCTCCTCCCTCCCTATCTCTTGATTTTATTTATACCAATTTTCTGCGCTGCCCGCATCCAGCGGCTTCCCGCGACGTTCACCAGGCCATTGTTCCACCGAGTGGGAGGCTTACCTACGCTACGTTCTTTTGTTTTGGTAGCCTGGAATCTGCCGGAGATTCTTAACACCCCATGCCCCACCGTTACCTTGACCGCTACCGTAACCAGGAATAGCGGGCCACCGGGGACTAGGGGCTAGATGCGGGCAGCGCAGAACCGGTCGTCATGAAAATCCTTGGGGGAGGTCTATTGCTTATGTATGTGGACGTCCGTCGGATGATATGATGATGATGATACAAATTTTATGATGGGCTGAAAAAGTCTACAATTTATGAAAAATTGTCTGTCTTTTTACTGCGCTACAGTACACAATTCACGTATGTTTTAAGATTGAAATGGAAAAAAAATAGACAAAATATTGTTAACTGATATATTTTTTTCACTTTCCCACCATATCCATGTAATACTTGTAACGTATTCCGTGTAACATTGCTATATCTTGTCATACCCAAGCGTCGTTGGTTTGATAAATGACTCTGCGATGGCTACTTACCCGACTACGGAGCACCGCGAGACTCATCGTGTCTTCATTTGTGATATTCAATCGGATTTAGATCTCAAATATTCGTTCATCTGACAGTGGTCTGTGGTACAAGAATATGCGTTTGCTGGTAATACGCATGCAAGAATAATCTTAAAAGTTTAATTATTTTGAAAATTAAAAGATAATAAACTCAGAGAGCGTCGGTGGCGTAAAGGCTAGGGCCGCTACCTCCTGTCTAAGAGGTCGTGGTTTGAATCCTGCCACGTACTAATGTGTTTTCGAATTTCGGTTTTATATGTATACGTTTATCCGACGCTAATACGGTCAAGGAAAACATTGAGAGGAAACCTGCACACGCTTGCGAAGAAACTCGAAGGTTGTGTGTGAAGTCGACCGACCCGCACTGGGCCCACGAGGTCGACTAAGGCCCGATCGCCCTAATTCAGGGAAAACTCGAGCCCCTCGATAGGGACGTACTCGTTTATGAGCTTAAATGATGATGAAAAGATAATAATCGGTAACTCTGAACACGTTAAAAACCGACATTCATTGCAACAACAATTTCACTTTTTTTATTTCTATAAAAAAATTACACCGATTTGGATAAAATTTATACATATAGGTAGAATATACCTACTATATACCTACCCATCTAATAAAAAATAATAATGAAAATTGGTTTAAAATCTGCGAAGATATCGCGTAGCAAACATACAAAAAAATCAACACAATCGAATTGAGAACCGGAGGGGGTTTCGAAAAGGAAAGTCGGTTGAAAATCTTTCATTTATCCTTTTTATTCACATTTGGTATAACTCGTCAAAACACGAAAATATATAGAGAAAATTATGTACTCAGATGTCCTTAAGTAAGATCATCAAAAAGCCTTAACATTAAAGAACTATTATCTAAAATAACCCAGGGATGACGTTTAAATTTAACATTTTCTTTGGAACTTAAAATTTAAAATTGCAAATAAAAAGGTGTATTCGAAATCGGTGCCTCTGTATTAGCTTCTGAGAATATTACCCAAGGCGAAATAGATAGATTCATGGCTGCATATCGCTGAATGCCTTCAGTTAGCCAAAGCTAACTTACACCACACAACAGCCTCCGCCAGAACAAGAAGCAATCACGCGCATTCTCACCGCCCAATCACACTATTGTTCATGTAACACAGTAGTCCAATCCCCTCTATTTGGACTCCGCCATTATAGGCATTCCACAGACAAAGGAGGCGATGTTTTCGACGCTTCCATATTGTACTATGCGGGTTTAGGAACTTCTTTCTTAAATCCTTGCTGGCCAGCACAGTGATTGACGCTTGTTTTTTTTCTTTACAGCAAAAGATGAAGTCTTCATTTGTGGCCAGTTACTGTCGAATCACGCTCTTATTGAAATGTATCTTGTAACGTTTGTTGATAGGTGTGACTGTGCAATCAAAAACATATAAAACTATCAGTCACAGTAACTGCTTACACTGTGATTCTGGATAAAAGACACAAGTAAAAAACCCAACTGCATAAAATTTAACCCCTCTTTTTTGTCCATTCGGATAAAATTGTTTCCTTTGTCACACAGAATCTAGATGACTCCAAAATCTATCAAGCCGTTTATGCTGCAGAGCGTGCCAAAGTAATATATAATGTGTAACAAAATTAGCTGAAACTATTTTAACTGGTGCTTTTACCCATGAAACTGAATAACTTTCCCCATGAAACCCATAGTCAAATCGCAAAAAAAAAAATTGGCTCTTCAAAAGGAAAGTTCAAAAATTTTTTTGAGATTTGACTATGGGTTTCATGGGGAAAGTTGTTCAGTTTCATGGGTAGAAGCACCAGTTAAAATAGTTTCAACTAATTTTGTTAGACCTTATATACATATATACATAAATAAATATACTAGAAAAACATAACGCTCCTTTTGGCGCCGTAGGTTAGTAATAAATAGAGGTAAAACTTGACTAAATTTTATAGCAAATCCTCAAAATTGTCCAAGTTGCAATAACTTGCTATAATATTATATTGCTTATGTCAACGCGATAAAGGCGTTATAACCACATCCACCACATCTCTACAAGAACTGATCCCATGCAAGTGTTTCAGAAAAGCACAAACTACACCCGTCTCCTGAGCACGTCTTTATCTTGCGGACGTGCGATGTTGTGATAGCGAGCGCACCCGTCTCTGCTCGCATCTGATGGGACGCTTCCATTCGGCTAACTGCAGTTTCTTCGGATACCAGATCAGATAGAAGCCTAGATTCAGATTTCATACGTGTTTAGAACACCTAAGTTGGTGGGATTTTCGAAAGTCGTCACCGTATCAAGCGGGTTGTATAATGCGTTGTCCGTTAGACGCAATTCATAAAAGCCAGGATAATGGTTTATCGACCGATACATAATCGACAACCATCAAAGAGAAAGCAGTCTCAAGTTGACTTTATTTGCATTGTGGCTCAGGGATAGGGTTGCGTTTTACGACCGGACAGTTCGGTTTTCTTTGTTCGGTCAAGAAAATCTTGGAAAACCGGACATAATTAGCAGGACATAATTTCAGTAAATTTATATTATGTTAATAAACAAAACTTAACCCTGCTTCGGTTTTTGAAGTGAAAACTTCTTTAGGCGCGTTGGGCGTTTTTGATATGGGAAAAACCATTGAACTCGCGACACCTTCACCGACACCGTCACCGACACCTTACCAGGTACACTTGCTGGGTCAAAACTTATAAAACTGTTTTGAGTTGGGAAAAAACCATCGAACTCGCGACACCTTTACCGACACCGTCACCGACACCTTACCAGGTACACTCGCTGGGGCAAAACTTATAAAACTGTTTTGAGATAGGAAAAAACCATTGAACTCGCGACACCTTCACCGACACCGTCACCGACACCTTACCAGGTACACTCGCTGGGTCAAAACTTATAAAACTGTTTTGAGTTGGGAAAAAACCATTGAACTCGCGACACCTTTACCGACACCGTCACCGACACCTTACCAGGTACACTCACTGGGTCAAAACTTATAAAACTGTTTTGAGATGAGAAAAATTCATTGAACTCGCGAACCATCACCGACACTGTCACCGACACCTTACCAGGTACACTCGCTGGGTCAAAACTTATAAAACCGTTTTTCAGATGTTAAAAAATCATTGAACTCACGACACCTTCACCGACACCGTCACCGCCACCTTACCAGGAAAACTCGCAGGGTCAAAACTTATAAACTGTAAAATGTTTTGTAAAAATTTTCACTTCTTTCCGGATTGGTTATTTTTTCAACACATCTGGCAAATCTGCTCAGAGATAGGTATACTTCTTCTTTGAGAAGTAGAGGTTGCTACTAAAATAAGTAAGTATAGAAACTCTTTTCAGAGGTACAGGTTTCAGGTGTTACAAACTTGTTAGTGGGGTTTCTACTCATTACAATAGTTATTTATGCCACTGCCAAGTAATGAGAGCCATTGTAACATGAGTGTTACAATGGCTAATAAAATTGCGTGCAGTGGCATACAACACTTTTTCTACGACCATGATATAAATGAAAATACATTGAAATTTTTTCTTAATCATTTATAGAATTTAAATTTAAATCTATAGGTATCGACGTGATTCACGGGATCGCAGTTGATTATTTGCGCGAACTGCCTTTTCTGAAAAAATTTTCAATGTCTGCCGCATTTTTCCAGAGTATAATGCCATAGTACACTGCGAAAATAACTAATCTGGCAGTAGCTACGTCTGTCAATTGGGACGATGACAGCATCAAAAATAAATTATGAACTCTTGATCACTAAATTGCCCTCTTATTAAAACTTTGAAAAACCTTACTCGTTTTGATTTCCATCAAGTCTTCAATTTTTAATTCACCAAAATCACAAAATGAGTACATAAATGACGCTGCACAACTATGACGTCACGACTAGGTATTTCAAACATTTTTAGAAGAAAATGTTGAATTGACAGATGACAAAAAGTAACTCAGATGACTAGCGTCTTAATCCCTTTTTCTTGACGTGACGTAAATTTCGCGCATGTTTGTATAGAGAGTTCAGTCTTTTTAGGGTTCCGTACCTCAAAAAGAAAAAACGGAACACTCGTAGGATCACTTTTTTGTCTGTCAAGACCCTTTATCTCGGGAACGCGTAGAGGTATCAAAATGAAATTGAAACCATATATTTCGGTCTAAATTCTCTTAAAGCTGTGAAAAAATCAAAATTCAATTTTTTTGTTTCTAGTTGGTGCTGTTATAACTAGATGGCTGTCATTGAGCTGTTTCTTGATGAAATTTGTTCTGTATGAATAGGCAAGTTAAGCTGGTTGGCGCCGTTATAACTAGATAGCTGTTATTATGTTGTTTCTTGGGGAAAGTTATTCAGTATGATAATCACGTTAAGTTGGTGCTGTTATAACTAGATGGCTTTCATTGAGCTGCTTCTTGAGGAAAGTTGTTCTGTATGAATAGGCACGTTAAGTTGGTTGGTGCCGTTATAACTAGATGGCTGTTATTATCCTGTTTCTTGTATAAAGTTGTTCAGTATGATAGTCACATTAAGTTGGTGGCGTTATAACTAGATGACTGTCATTGAGCTGTTTCTTGAAGAAAGTTGTTCTGTATGAACAGGTACGTTAAGCTGGTTGCTGCCGTTATATCTAAATGGCTGTCATTAAACTGTTTCAAAGACATCATAGACAGCTTGAACGCTTCAAGAAGTAAATTTCCAGACCAGTGCCGTGCCCAATCAGTGGGGAAGTTATAATAATATTATTAAAAAGAATTATTGAACTTACTAATTCAATTAATTTTTGTGACTGTTAGTAACAATGCAGCTTAAGACTTTGATAGTATTTTCTAAACTCGATCCCAATATTAAAACATATCAACAACACAACATAAGAAAAAAATCGGTATAATCGAGTATATGTGTTTCCCTGCTTCAAGATCACCACATAAGTGGAGAGTCTGCAGCAGTGATTCACATATGAGCAGTCGAGAGATGAGATAGGTTGTTAAGTCAATAATGAGTATACTCATAGAAGCCCCCCATCTTCATGCGTACAGCAATTTTGTTACACTTGTATTGATTCCAGCCAGAGACGTGAAAAACGCCGGCCCTAAGTGACGCAAAGACAATAGCTTGAAATGATTTTTTTTTTGTAACGATTAAAACCTCCTTCCTCAACTTTGTTTTTTCCCGGCGCTAGCTCCTATTGAACTGGTCGTTTCACACTTTTTCTAAAACACACATAATTATAGTGCTCGAGGACCAAGGCATGTCGGGGTCGAGTTACGTACGAATTAAATTATTTGGAGGAGGCCTGATTGCAGGCTGCGCGGTGACTCAGCAGTTTTACTTTTGCGGGCACTATTTTGTAATTCGAGTATAGGCTGGTTTCTAGCGATCGAAATTTGACGGCTGAGTTCTTTCTATTTCAACTAGTTTGCCCTTTTTTGCTATGATATCGGGAATACGCTACTAAACGCAACATAAACAAGCGTACTTAAAGCTCAAGTTTTAAAATCTCCTATTATATGTGCCAGGAGCCGCAATTGCCATGCTAACTGATTTTCATAGTAGAGTAGTCATTTTTATTACAAGCTTTATATCAGCTTGCCGTGTTAGTAAGTTTGTTTTTTATGTAGTTAGTTTTGGACAAATCTTGGAAGCTAATTTAGAACCACTTCTCGGTTTCCGATTGAGCTGAAATTATGCATACACGTTAAGTTTGGTCGAAGAGTAGGGATAATTACAAGTTTGGAGAACAACGTAAGTTAGATAAGTTACGTCATTCAATTCAATAATATGAAGGACTCCTAAAGATGGCGGACCAGTTATTTTTATACGAGTGTATATGGCAGGCATATTATAATATGATCAGTCATTTTACAAAAGGTTAAGTAAATTGTATAATAACAATACGTCGATTGTAAAATGAGCAAGTCAATGTATGATTAGTCATTTTACAAATGGTTAGGCAAATTGTAATAATTTGTCCGTATATACATAAACGGTCAGGCAAATTATAAAATTCTGTACGCAGATTGTAAAATTCCGAGCTAGGCAAATTGTAAAATGCCGTATGCAGATTGTAAATAAGCGAGCGATGCAAGCGATGTTAGGTCCGGTCAGGTTTGATTGATTATACAGTCAAAGTTCGTCAAAGTCCCCTCGCAATTTTATAATTTGCCTGACCTGAAAGAAAAAAAAAACTACCAAAAAATTTAATGATCAGTACCACTGTAAGAGCTTTGTGTGGATATTGTTGTTTGTGGATATAATGTTTTGAATTATGGTTATAAATTACTTATTAGATTTTCGATTTCACTCATTTTTTCATCCACAATTGGTAAACCCCTGTCGTCTCACCTGATGGTAAGTGAAGATTATGCGGAAAAATAAAAGCGGGCTTACCAAGATTAACCAACGCAATGGAGAACTGGCCATCTTATCTTCAAGCAGGAACACATTAATGTTAGTAACGTTGATATTTGACGGCAACACTAAGACATGATGGTGACAGCTAGTCAGGCAGTTTAAGAAAATGCCCTTCCACCAACCAAACTGAGTCTTACAAAGTTAGATTCCGCCGGGCATAGAACCTGCGACCTCCTGATGTAAAGCGAATGGACTAACCATTACGCCACGAAGGCGGTTTCCCCTAAATATCTTAGGTTGAATTAACGCATTAGGACCCACTGTTACAGTTTATCTGTCTTTTACACTATATAAATAAAAGGCGAAAGTCTGTTTCAAAAACAATTTTTGACCGCACGTTCCGTTGTGTCGGATCTCAGAATAAGTCCCACGAGTCGGTGGCTTGTAAGCCAGTCATGCACCGCTCTGTCAGCAGTCATCAGCGGCTCGCAGACAGACGGACAGACAGACATTTATGGCCCTCGACTTCGACTTTACCTATCACTAATAATAGACCGAGAAAAAATATGTCTTTGTTAAAAATATGTACTGTCAGCTTACTTCTTGTCTAGCCACTTTCCTTCATTATTACCGTGTCGTTAGAGCGAGAATGGCTAGGCAGAAGTTTTGCTGATAGCATCCCGCAATCTACATAGCATTTTTAATTTCGAGCGACGAAGGAGTGAATATAGTATTGTGATGGAAACGCTAAACACGTTAAAAAATCGACTTCCATTGTAAAAATAGTTCAATTTTGCAATACATAATATTATTTTTGGTTTTTGTTAATCCGGTATTTGACTGCTAGTCATTTGAGTAATTTTTTAGCAACTGTCAAAAACGACATATTGTTCTGAAGTTATTCGTGTTACAAACTTGTGACGTCATTGTCTTTGGCGAACTAATTTAGTGATTTTGATAAATTTTAAATGAAAATTAGAATAAAATGTTAAATGAATAAGTTTTTATTGCATAATATTTTTTAATTTATTTTAAACACTGTCAAATACCCTTATTGTCTTTGCGAACTGAGTATACAGCTTCTCTCGGAGAAGTTCTGTTTCATACAACGTTTAAAATAATATTTATTTATATTAATTCTTTCCCCCTTTTATATCTCACCCGATGGTTATTGATGATGATGCCGAAGATGAAAGCGGGCTTACCAATATTCCCCAACCCAATGGGGAGCGGGCTATCTTTTTTTTTTTATTCACAATTGGTAAGTCCTAAGCATCGACTTCAAATGATTTGAATTTCACCCTGTATCCAAGCTCCAAAATCTATAATAGTACCTAAGCAGGTCTTTATCTCGATAATCACTTTGTACACAGATGTACTACAACTGAACTAGAGATAATCCCTTTAGATCCGCTTCAAAAGCTTGACTGGGCGAGGGAACTCAAAAAGTACCTTTATTAGGGGACTGGATTGTAAATGTCAATTGGAACAAGGAGGGTTGCGAACAATCTGTGGCGTTTGACATTAGTTGTAATTATCACATTATCATATTGTATCACCGGGTTCAAATCTGGACGGCCAATGTACAAATGAGTTTTTCAAAACTTACGTACATATACTTACCGATTGCTTTAACGGTGTAGGAAAACATCGTGAGGAAACCTGCACACGCCTGCGAAGAAACTCGAAGGTTGTGTGTGAAGTCGACCAACCCGCACTGGGCCCGCGTGGTCGACTAAGGCCTGATCGCCCTAATTCAGGGTAGGCTCGAGCCCCTCGGTGGAGACGTATATGAGCTGATATGATGATCATATTGTAATGTTATTATTATATGGTTTTCGTATTTATCCGAGTTCTCAAACAAGGATGCCCTTTATTCGTCTGTTTAGCTTTTTTATAATCTTAATATATAAAAATCAATGCCAAGAACTGCTGGACCGATTTCGGTAATTCTTTTTTTGTCGAGTTCGTTATTGTCAGGAGAAGGTTCTTATGTAGGATAGGGTAGGGTAGGGTAGTTTAGTGTAGGGTAGGTTAGTGTAGTGTGGGGTAGTGTAGTGTAGTGTAGGGTAGGGTTGGGTAGAGTAAGGTAGGGTAGTGTAGGGTAGGGTTGGGTAGTTTAGGGTAGGGTAGGGTAGGGTAAGGCAGTGTAGTATAGTGTAAGGCGGAACGTAGTTCGCCGGGACAGCTAGTTATCTCTAAAAAGTATGTTTATCTGTATGTATCTCTGGTAATTGTAAACCTATTGAGATATAAAATATGCATAACGTGTACCAGTGTGGTGGTCCCATTTTAATTTTTAAGGATGTGATGATGGATTTTAAAATATGTATCACTTTTCCATAGACTGAACGCAATTCCAAGAAAATAAAATGTTATTCAAACTTATGCTATACTCCCGCGGCTTCACCCGCGTGGACAACGTTGCTTTGACTTTTCTACTTTTGGCGCAGTGCGCGTGGTGATCGTGGAGGAAAGTAGCCTATGTGTTAATCCAGGTCCTAATCTGTCTACCTACCGAATTTCAACCAGATCCGTTCAGTAGTTTTTGCTTGAAAGAGTAACAAACATACTGGTCTGTCTGATCATGAGTTTTTAGTGCAGGTCTGATAATAGATTTTGTAGGTTGCTACGGATCTCCTCAAAGATAAACAGCTAACGAATAAGCAGATTGGGTATAAAGAACGCTAGCGTATTTTTTGTTATTTTTAACGGATATCAAGCAAGTGGGTTTACAAAATCAAGATGAACCCGGATGGTTCTATAGATAAATACAAGGCCTTTACCCGCCTGCTAAAAAAGAGGCATATAATGTTTTTTTATGAAATTGGACTGTGATTTTACAAGATTTTAGGCCAATAGCTTTAGAGATGGGGGGGGGGAGGAAATAGTAAATTTTCGCCTGTTTTTTACCTAACCTATATTCCAGTTTTTTTTACTATCACATCTTAAAGAAGATTACTAATGTCTGTACTGAAACTAAGTTTCGTGCTACAATTGGGATAATAGCTGCATTAAACGTAAACTATAAACTACTAGCTGACCCCGCATACGTTGTTTTGCCATATGAAATTTCCTTTATCACTTATTACCATACCTGCTAAATACACACAAAAAATTTCATCGAAATCCGTTGAGCCGTTTCGGAGGAGTACGAACACAAACACCGTGACACGATTTTTTTTATATAAGTATATAGAGAAGATAGATTGATCAATTAATTTGCCTCCTACTGAAATATTAAAAGAACATTATACTCGTTTTGTTATCCTTCAATTTTTTTATTTATCTCCATCAACACATAAAATTCTAGGTATTTTAAATATGTTTAGAACAAAATCTCGTGCTATAGTTTAAGCTCGCAGCTTCAATACTCAATAATTTATTGCTGTCGTTTAAAGGGTTCAAAAGATCTTAAATGTACTTAGTTACATATAGTATGTGTATTTAATTTTATAAAAAAAATCATAAATTAATATCAAAAGTATATAAAGGGAGTCGCTCGCGCAGATCCCGTTTTTTGCCGTTCCCGAGGGAATTTTCCAAAATCCTTTCTTAGCGGGTGCCCACGTCCTAATTGTTATCTGTATTTCCAATTTCAGCGAAATCCGTTTAGTGGTATAGGCAGTTAGTCACCTTTTACTTTTATATATACAGATGAATAAAAGTAACATAAATGACTAGCATTCAACATCACTATTAAGGATGGTATCATCACATAAATAGACTGATTTCCCGTTCCTTGTTATATAACTCGTATACCTTGTCAGGTTTTTGCACCAATCTCTTTCTTTTTGTTTTTATTCACAATTGGTAAGCCATCTCATCTGATGGTAGATGACGATGATGCTGAAGATGCCTACCAAAATTCCCCAACGCAATGGGATAACGAACTGGATATCTTATCTTCAAGCCGAAAGACATCAATGTTGTTAACTCGGGCTCACAAATGTCACTCGTTTGTTATTGACCTTTTTACCACCCTTGTATCCTAAATAACTATTAAGAACTTCTTTACAAAATAATATAAAATTTCCAAAAAGTAAGAAAAAATATTCTTTTTTCTTAATTTTTGGAAATTTATCTTATTTTATTTATAATGAATTAAAAACCACTATTTTCGCACGATTCGTCCGCAGCGATTGACGTTAAAGCCACGTTGCAGTACGAGCTGACAAGAAATTTATTAACAAGCTATTTCGTTCGATGTTTGAAACATCGTGAAACGAGTTGCTAATTTGGACCTTACTAACCTTAAACGACTTTTAATACAATGGAAGCCGCTGGATGCGGGTAGCGCTGAACCGGTCGTCTTGGAAATCCTTGGGGAGGCCTATGTCAAGCAGTGGACGTCCTTCGGCTGGTATTATGATGAATAAAATGGAAGCAATTTTTTTTTTACAAATTAGTAGAATCAAGATTACAAAGATTACCTGACTGGCCAACATTGTATGGAAATAGAAAAAATAATAAACTGAATAAAAAAGAAAAGAACAGTAGAAAAAAGGAAAATGGCAGATGTCAAAATGAGATATTTAGGATAACATACTTATATAAAAAAAACCAGTAAAAACGAAGAAAAAGAAACAAATTAAAAGAAAATTATCCATGCACGCACAGATACAAAATGAACAAAATGTTCGATGTTGTCACAGGTAGAACTAAAGTTGTTCAGTTCTATGAGTAGGATCACCAGTTGAGAGGTTCACAGCCATGTAACCAGTCACCTTGTATTAAATAGATTAAAGGCAAGAAAACTTAGGTAGGAAGCATTTACAAAATTTGAACTCCTGCGCAGGTGTTTCGACAGTGACAACGCAACGACTCAGCTGTCAGTCAAGTGCCGATAACGCATCGGAGGCCTGGCTAAATGCACATCAGCCCTCGAAATAACAAAAACCGACCAAGGGCAAGTCGAACTCGCGCAAAGTAGGGTTCCGTAGCCTTTTAAAAAGAACAAATACATATTTTAAAAAACAAATATTGATTTTGCAGATGGTACTTGAAAATTTTGTTTGGAAAATCTATGATTTTTTTTTATTTCCACTGCACGTCACAAGTTGGTCGATTATGCTCCTTAACTAAGAAAGTCTACTTAGCTGTGATAGTTTTCCTTTAAAATTGAATATATATGCCCAACTATTTAAAAAAACAACAGATGTTCTGAAATGGCGGTTTAGCTGGTAGGGGGGGGGGGGGGGGGGGGAGATTTGACTTTTACAAAAATTTGCATTTTAAAGCTTAACTCAAACGGAACCCCGAATCTAAAAATAGTGTTAGAGAACCCTCACTAGTTTTGCAAAACCTATTCAACGATACCTCACACGATAGGGTAGGTCAACAAAAAAACACCCCTAGGGAAGGTACACAAAAATATCTTTTTATTAATTTTATTTTACCACTTTGTCGCCGTAATTAATAATATGTACGAGTATACGCATGCCAAATGACAGCATTCTAGTACCTAATAGTCTGTGAGCTAAGCCGCGGACAGACGGACAGACAGACATGGCGAAACTATAAGGATTCCTTTTTGACTACGGAACGCAAAAATACGGCCAAGTGCGAGTCAGAACCGCACACAAAGGGTTCCGTACCATCGTACTAGATGTCGCTAGTTTCTTTACGTTTCAAAAAATCACGTTTCTGGGGGATGACGGGGGCTTTGTTGTTGTTATTATTTGTTGTTATAACGGCAATAGAAATACACACTGTGAAAATTTTACTCGTCGACCTATAACGGTTCATGAAATACAGCCCGCTGACAGACAGACGGACAGACTGCGAGACATAACGGAACCCTAAAAACCGGCGTTGCGGACAAGAGCTTTACGTAGTTAGAAACACACTATTTAGGTATTAATTAACGTTCACTTTCTAATTATCGGTTCAACCGCAAAATATAACCGCTTTGTGGCGTAGTGGTAAATCTACTTGCTTCACATCAGGAGGTAGCGAGTTCGATTCCCGGCAGAGTCTAACTATAGACTCGGTTTGGTAGTTAGTTGAGAATTTCAGAAACTGGCCTGGCAGCTACCACCATCATATTTGAGTCCTGCCGCCAAAGCAATAAGGAGGATAGACAGTTCTCAGTCGCGTTAGATAATCTCGGTAAGCCCGCTTCTAACTTCGGCATCATTGTCACTTACTATCAGGCGAGATAATGCTCAGGGAGTCTCAATAGTGTTTAGAAAAACCGTTGACAGAGTGGAGCACTATCAACGATCCTAACTCTTGGCATAATACATCGGCCTCCTGTGGGATTCAAGATCATCTCTTGTTGATAGACCGCCATTATTTCCTAGTCCAAGCTACAGTAGGCACTTCAGTTGTTCTGAATGTAGCGTCATCTATCAATCGAACCTCGGCAGGAAACCAATTAACCCTATAGTTTCGATAATTAATGTTCTATTTTATATTTTTTGAAGTTTACTTATTTAGAATCCTTAATAATATTATAAACGCGAAAGTTTGTATGTATGGATGTTTGTTACTCTTCCACGCCTCAACAGATAAACGGATCTGGATGAAATTTGGTAGGTAGACAGATTAGGACTTGTATTAACATATAGGCTACTTTTTACAATGCTCGCAAACCACTTGCGGCTCGCGCACTGCGCACCTTCGAAGACAGTCATAGAAACTATGTTCACGCGAGCGAAGCCGGCTGTCAAAAGCTAGTTGATTCATATATGAATACCTGACATGAAAAATATATGAAGAGTGAAATAGAGTGTGATCGGTAAAGCGTTACCTACCAAAAGTGATACTAACTTTTAGTGTCATTACGTATTTTCAGTCACGTAGGCTAAGGAAACATGGCTATGCCACCTAATGAGAGGCCGAAAACCGGAGGCCGTAAAAAAATGGTTCATGAGTAAACTCTTTTCTCACTTTTCATTAATAATACCTATCGTTAATAGCCCATAAACGTCTTAATTGCAGGGGCACAGGTGGCACAGCAATTTTAACCGCTTCCATGGTTCCGTAATGATTAGTCCATTCTCTTCACATCAGGAGGTCGCGTGTTCGATTCCCGGCGGGGTCAACTTTTAAGACTCGGTTTGGTTGGTGGTAGGGCATTTTCATAGTCCACCTGGCTAGCTACCACCATCTTACCTAAGTCTTACCGCCAAACATCAGTGTTAACATCATTTATGTGTTCCGGCTTGAAGATAAGATAGCCAGATCTCAATTGCGTTGGGGAATCTTGGTAGGCCCGCTTCCATCTTCGGCATCATCGTCACTTACCAAAAAGTGAAATGATGCCAAGGGCTTAGCAATTGTGGATTAAATAAACACGTTAAAAAACGACTTCCATCGCAACAACTTAATACATTTTTATTTTTTGTTTTTGTTAATTTTCTAATAAAGTACTACACCGATTTTGATAAAATTTATATGGGACCACACGGGAAGCACTAGTTTTCAAATGAAAAAAGAATTATAAAAATCGGTTCTCCCAGTCAAAAGTTCTGAAGTAACACACATAAAAAACTCATTTTTGGAAGTCGGTTGAAAAAAAAAGAGGTCGAGTCCAGGTTGGTGTAAATTGTCGAAACCCCACCGTCGGTTGTTATTTTAGCTGGACATCTGACACGACATAACGACTGCCATCTAGTGATGTCAACCGGCACAATTGGGATGATGACTGCATCAAAAAAAAACCTCCTACTAAAATTTTAAAAACCGATACTTACTTTATATTCCCACTAAGTCTTCAAGTTTTAGTTCGACAAAAATCACAAAGAGAGTACATTAATAAAAAAACTATGACGTCACGCCAAAGTATTTCAAACATTTTAAGAACGAAATGTCGATTTTGACTAACAGCCATCAAAAAAGCGTCGGTGGCTTAGCCGCTAAAATGACTCGGTCCTCCTAACCAGAGGTCCCGGGTTCAAATCCAGACAGTCAATGTACCAATGAGTTTTTTCAAAATTAGGTACATATACTTACCGAATGCTTTAACGGTGAAGGAAAACATCGTGAGGAAACCTCCACATCTGATTCTAGATGTGTATGAAGGTCGCGTTGCACACATCCGTGGGTATAACTCTAAATGCCCTACACGTGACCGCGAGTGATGCTAAGTGCTACACCAGGCGACCGCCGTCTATCCCTTGGATAGCACGGTTAATTGTGCCACACGAAATGAGAGAGAAGCAGTCATCATCCCTATTGGCTCAAATATTTATATTTGATCCGGAAAATTTTTTTTGCACATCATTACATCAATGACATGACCAGGTTCTTATGTCTACTACTCATATAAAAGATAGTTCAGATAGAACCTCACCTAATTTCAATGTGAACCCGTTCAAAACCTGAACGCACACTGTACACGCACACATAGACATAAAAACCACTCCAAAATATCGCACACATGTTTTAAAAAGTGACTTCAACTTTACAGTTCGCAGCATTTTATCTGAACTTTTTCTGATATGAGGTCGACTATTTACCTGAGGAACCCTGAATATGAATATTTAATTCTTGTTGTGCCACATTTACATACGACATGATAAGGGCACAAAGTGGCGCCGACGCCGACACCACTACGTTCTTGTTATTGTAATTATAACTAATGTAACAAAACAAACAAATTTTTATGGGTATTGTGAAATTAATTAATAGGGAAGTTTATAATAAATATGTGTTATCGGCTTCTGGGAATAATAGTAAGTGCGGTGGCGGCGGCGGCGCGTTTCTTATCAGAAATGGTAGAGTTTATTACATTCATTAGAACTAAGTAGGTATTACAAATAAAACTTTTCATTATACTAGTTACGTACACGTAACGGTTAATAACGTGTGTTTTTGAAAACTCAGCATGTCACAGTCATTAATGTTATATTTACACTATTCGATGTTCGAAATCACCATTGTGGTATTGTTTCGTGAATATATACCTACCATACCACCAAGGGCAAAGAGTAGGGACTGTTAGAAGTAAAGAAAGTTAACTTTGTGATAGCGAACATGCTAATTCATACTTACTTACAACGTCTCTAACGTTCAAAATACTCCTATCTTGCAACGCCTCTTGCAGGCGGCCCGGGGGCGTATTGCCACAGTACAATAAAGAGTACTTGCTATAGCACAGATGAGATACTAGTTACTTCCTATAGCGCGGAGTGCGACAAGCCTACCAAAGGTACGGCCAGTAGTATGTGATCTTTCCTATGAACTAGCTTCCAAATTAAATTTAATATTGTTTTTTTTATAAATACGTAGTATTCAACTAGTTAGTTTTCTGATAGAAATTAGAATATCAAAATCCTCAGCAGATGAGTGTTCAATAATTGGGAACGCTAAAGTTCCTTTTGCATTTTTTTTTGGTTTTGGTAATCCTTACAAATATTATGTGAATGTGAATATGTGTTTAAGTGTTTGTTTGTTACCTTTTCACGCTTCAATACCTTGACCAATCTTGATGAAATTTGGCATACAGGTAGCCTGTGTCACGGTGAAAGACATGGGCTTCATTGTATCCTGTAAGAATTACATAGTCCGATGCAGTTCCTGAAGGAACTGAAAAAAAATATTGGTATTTTTCGTTCATTGTATTGTTCAAATTTTTTGCACAGAGATGGTTGAGGGAGTGGGAAATGACATAGACTGCTAATAAGAATAGCATGATCTGGGAAAGGGATCTGTATAAAAAAAAAGGTCGCGTACCACTCACCCTCAAGGACAGTCAAAAAAACTAAATCCACGTAGGCAAAGCCGCGGGAAAATGCTAGTTTTCTAATAAAGTACTAAGTACACACCTACACCTACATTTTGATAAAATTTAGGTATATGGGACCAACTTGCCAGCATCCCTATCGATTAAACAAAGGATTATGAAAATGAGTTTACAATCTGCTTAGAAAACATACAAAATAACTACTCGAATTAATTTAAAATCAAAAACCCGGCTGCATTAAAATTTTAATCCTTTTTTTTGGCCGGTCGGGTAAAGATGTATCCTATGTCACTCAAGGGCTCAAGACAAATCTAAAGACACCTAGCTCGCACTCCAAAATCCATAAAGCCGTTTTTAGGCTACAGAGCGTGCCAAATAAATAACTATACATACATATGTATACATACATACACCCGAAAAACATAACCCTCCTTCTGGCGCAGTCGGGTAATAACATAGCACAGTCGAATAGAGAAACTCCTCCTTCTTAGAAGTCGGTTAAAAACTGAATTCCTGCAACGATGGGCGTCAAACTCCAGAGCCACGGCTCCACCTTGTCGCCAGGAAGAAGAGAAAACATCTTGTCACTGGACTCACAGAAGATCTTGGGCCTCGTGTGGCATCCAGAGACCGACACTTTGACCTCCAACGTCAACCAATAGAGAAGCCCTGCGGCCGGTCATGTCAATCTTTGACCCGTTGGGGCTAGCCACTGTATGTACTCGTATATTTTTGTATTTTCCTGCTTTTATGCTTTTTGTTAATTTCCTAAAAAATAATTAAACTGATTTTGATAAAATATCATCATCATCATCATCATCAAACCAGTCAAAGGACGTCTACTGCTGGACATAGGCCTTCCCCAAGGATTTCCACGAAGACCGGTTACTTGTTACCCGCATCCAGCGGCTTCTTGCAACCTTCACCAGATCATCGGTCCACCGAGTAGAAGGTCTGCCTACGCTTCGTTTCCTGTTTCGAGAACTTTACTGCCCCAACGGCGATCTGTTCTACGAGCTATGTGCCCCGCACACTGCCACTTAAGTTTAGCAAGTCTAAGACCTATGTCGGTTACTTTGGTTCTCCTACGGATCTCCTCGTTTCTGATTCGATCACGCAGAGACACTCCGAGCATAGCACGCGAGTACATCACCCACCTTCGATTCGCTGACGACCTAGGCACAATGCTCGATGGTCTCAGTAGAGCCTCTCAACAAGTAGGTCTTAGAATGAACATGGACAAGACGAAAATTATGTCACACGTTCGTGTCGCATCTACTCCTCTGAAGGTTTGGAGGCTCTACACTCGAAGTTGTTGCCGAATATGTGTACTTGTGTGGCGGGCGGCGCACCCTCCGTCTGCGCCGTCGCTCGCACGAAATGGAGAAGTAGAATGGAGGAAAGGGCCAGGATTCTTTTTAAAAAATATGTAAAATTCCACCAAATCAATCAAAATATATTAAAATTAAGAAATATAACGTAAAAATATGGTAATAGAAATAGGATCGGAATTGAATTTTCTGACACAGAGTGATCATTTTGTGACCAACAAAAAAATTTACAAAAAGTTAAAAATAGACAAAAATATGATATAAATTAAATAGGTTGAATATAAAAAGAACCAAAAAGATTGACTTCGACACACCTCGGACAAACAGTCCAGTTAGGTCGGTCCAACTGCAGTTTTTCGTAAATTAATAAAATTATCTAATTGGTATACTTGTAACACCTCTACTTGTAACTCTTATCTTTAGGAGGTCTCATCAAAAACGAACAACAAATAGATCATTAGTACTCCCACTATTATCAATAGACCGAATAATCTGTACATCGCGCCCTTCAGATAACCCGTAATTGGCGAGGGGAACCCAGGGCTAGGCCCCCAAAAGCACCCCCAACTAGGGGACTGGGATGATCACTGACATATGTCGCAACCCTCGATCCGCTCCAATACTCATTATCTCAAATCAACTGACAAATATGACCTGTCAAATTTCTATATAAATCTTTTTCGCTTATTATTTTCGTACAGGTGTTCTAGTCGAGAGGGTTCGGACTTAAAAGCAGGTAGGTCTAATTGCTTAACTCGTAGCCCCTATTTTTTATTCTGTTCGTAAAGTACATTTTTGTTTTAATTTAACTAGCGTGATGACTCGGTCCTCAGGATGAGACGATCCCGGTTCAAATCCGGGGGTGACCAATATACATATGCGTTAGTGGCATAATTTACACAGTGGCGTTTGTGACAGAGGTGTCACTAAGACAAAATAAGCTAAGTATAAAAAAAAACTGTGACAAGCAATAAATACAGGGCCTTAACAAAGGTATGCTCTTGTTTTTAACTGGAGCTTATACACATAAAACTGAACAACTGTCCCCAAGAAACCCATGGTCTATCGCAAAAAAAAATTGGACTTTCCATGCAAATCGACCAGCTGTATGGAAACCCAAAATTTTTTTGCATATTGTCCATGGGTTTCTTGGGGAAAGTTGTTAAGTTTCATGAGTACAAGCTTCAGTTAAAAATAAGTGCATACTTTTGTTAAGACCCTATACGTAACAAAAATTGTTATTTTTTTTATATTCGTGAGAAAACAACATAAAACCAAAGACTAGATAATTTGCTTATCTGTGGTTGTCGTAGACCTCTATCTGTAGATAATTTTCCAAATCAACTAAACATAGGTACGTAAACTTTATACTGCTCACACATCAGCTCATATACGTCCCCACCGAGGGGCTCGAGC
This sequence comes from Coleophora flavipennella, assembly GCA_947284805.1. Lineage (NCBI taxonomy): Eukaryota > Metazoa > Arthropoda > Insecta > Lepidoptera > Coleophoridae > Coleophora > Coleophora flavipennella. Next base: position 11,180,561 of record OX369308.1, read on the forward strand.
CTACCCTGAATTAGGGCGATCGGGCCTTAGTCGACCACGCCGGCCCATTGCGGGTTAGTCGACTTCACACACAACCTTTGAGTTCTTCGCAGGCGTGTGCAGGTTTCCTCACGATGTTTTTCCTTCACCGTAAGAGTATATACGTATATACGAGAATAAACGTACATATGAAATCGAAATTCGAAAACACATTGGTACTGGCAGGATTCGAACAACGACCTCCGGACAGGAGGTAGCGGCCCTTGCCATTACACCACCGACGCTCGTTATACTGCTCACAAGAATAAAACTCGTTAGCCTTAGCTATATTTTCTTATATTATTTTAGTAATATAATATACAATTCATAAAAAGGGTAATATAATGTGTAGGGTCAACCCACGGCTATTGTGACTTAATAATGCTAAATGTCGGTATGCTCGCAAATTAATTGCTAAACATTTGTCACTTAACCCCTGATCAAGACATACCATAAATTGTTTCCACTATTTTCAAATATCTATGAAACAGCTTCGAACCTTTGTTACGCAACAATAGAGGTAATTTTAAACAACTTTTGTGTACAAAACAAGTTTGTAATCACGATGAAGTAGCAACTAATTAATCTATTCAAACTTAACCCTTTCAACAGACGTTAGAACAATTTAACAATTTTATCGGTTTTCACACGTCAAGGTGTCTTCGCTAATGAATCGTATTAGTGACGGTGACGATGCGTATTTACTAAATGTGACAGTGACGTCACGAGTCTGGCCGATATCGGGTATGGTTAGAAGGTCTTTATCAAGTGACCACCGCTGAATGTACCTCACCTATAACACCAACCTATACACAGGAACTCAGGTAGATGTTACAGCCGTCATGAAGAATCCACCGGTTTGCAAAACAGCGCGCTTGTCAATGAGTGAAGTTGATTCTGGCGTTTTGCCGGCTGCTGCCGCGGCCCGCTCGCTTCGCTCGCTCAGGTCGTCGCGTGTCGCGTAGTCTTTCATGTCAAATAAAACCTAAAAACTCGTCGCTTAGCTCCTTGCTACATGACTAATCTAACCTTAGGTACCTTAGCAACAGCCAAAATCTTCCACCTTGACTCCATCTTGAGCTCCACTTTAACATATATATTATACATATACACATACATATATACTATACACATATAGTATAAACATTTAGTAAGTAGTACGTAATGAGTAATGAATGAGAAATCGGTCTTTCCTAAATATACCCGATTATAACACTACAGTCGACAAGTTATGTATGTTTAGTTATCACATTTTTTTTAAGCTTTGTGATAACTAAACCCGAATATATGCATATTATGCACAGAAAATGGTGTAATTGGAAGTAAGTCGTAACGGTACCGACTCGTTTCTCCTAACCAGAGGTCCCGAGTTCGAGTCCAGGGACGGCCAAAGCACCAATACGTTTTCGAAATTTATGTCAATTTACCCACCGATTGCTGTAGCGGTGAAAGAAAATCGCTGTTGCTACTTATCGACGATTGTTCGTCGATGTAGCTGCTATATGAAAATAGTGAGGAAAACTATCCCTTAGGGTAGCACGATTAACTTGTGCCACGACAAGAGATTAGGAAGAGATTAAGAGTGGTCGTGCCTTGGCCCGTGCAGGCTCATAGTGACTCGCGCGTAGTCCTCCTTACTACAAAAATCTAACGACTACGAGTACGGTCAGTATGAAGATGGGTCTGACTGTCTTTTATATGTTTCCATGCACCGCAACGCATTTTAATGCCAGACTAAGATCATCATCATCATATCAGCCGAAGAACGTCCACTGCATGGGCAAAGGCATCCCCTAGGATTTCCACAACGACCGGTTCTGCGCTGCACGCATCCAGCGGCTTCCCGCGAACAGATGGCCGTTGGGGCAGTAAAGACCACGCACCGGAAAATGTAGCGTAGACAGGCCGCCCACTCGGTGGACTGACGACCAGACTAAGATATTTATATGTCAATTCCAGCTGCTGACAAAGACGTTCCAATTAGAAAAAAACTCTTAAGGCCTAATCACTTATTGTATGAACTTTGAAATAAGCATACGAGAGATTTTTATAACTTTGATTTTACGTACCACCGTTAGACTAATAATAAACCTATGTGAATTTACAATATACTTACGTAAGTGCGATATTAGCCTCAGTCAGCTTAAATCAGTTTTGGCAAGATTACTGTAATTGCAAACTGCATTCAATTAAACCGATATGAGAAAAATATTAGACTAAATACGCTTATAATTGGTGCCCAAATCCAGGCTTATACTTGTGCTTATACTATGATATAGGAGTGATGTAAGAACGCAAAAATAGTAGTTTTAAGCCTAATTTTGGCTGGCTCGATCCTCTCATGACCGAGGTCACAAAAATTAACGACTCAGGCCGGAACACTATCATGAAAATTAAACCACAAAGTAGCATGCTGCAATCATGTGCAATGGGAAGGGCTGGGCGTGGTAACCAGCGAAATGACTAACATACGTACAAAACATAACCTAACAAATTTAATTAAAAATTAAAAACCCGACAACATAAACACTTTACCCCTCTTTTTAGGGCAATCGGATAAAAAATCATACAAGGTAATCCATCTCAGTCCACACTTCTGGCAAAGTATATACATATTATATTAGTACTAACATACAGCATGGACACTCCCTGCCGCTCTCTAGATGGCGACCTCACCCCCTCGTCACCCATATTGATACAGATTGGTTACAGTTTGTTTCTCGAACGTAGAGGATTTTGCCGTGATTTTGTTTGCTTCGTCATTTGTTTTTAGAAATGATATTTCACGACCATTTGTATGTAGTGTCCGGGGTGTGCTTCTGGCCTTACACTTACAGCATTCCAGATCCTAATAGGCGAAGGCACAATGACGATGGTAGCTACTTTTTCATTAGATGGGCTGTCAGACTTGGCAACATTTTCAAATAAAAAGTATATGTTACCAGTAGATGGCTTATTATAGCGGTGCACAATCGATTCAACTATAGCACACTATTTATTTAGTTACCTACTTAAAAATATATATAACACTAGCTGTCCCGGCGAACTACGTACCGCCTTACATTACATTACACTGCCCTACCCTACCCTACACTACACTACACTACCCTACCCTACCCTACACTACACTACCCTACCCTACACTACCCTAACCTACACTACCCTACCCTACATACACTACACTACACTACCCTACCCTACCCTACACTACACTACCCTACACTACACTACCCTACCCTACACTACCCTACCCTACCCTACATACACTACACTACACTACACTACCCTACCCTACCCTACACTACCCTACACTACACTACCCAACCCTACCCTACCCTACCCAAAAAAAAAATTGATGTTGGCCGATTCTCAGACCTACTCAATATGCTCACCAAATTTCATGAGAATCGGTCAAGCCGTTTCGGAGGAGTAAGGGAACGAAAACTGTGACACGAGAATTTTATATATTAGATAATCTTTATCTTTTTTATCCCCAACTTGTAGATAAGCCCTTGGCATCAACTCACCTGATAGTAAGTCATGATGATGCCGAAGATGCAAGCGGACTTTCCATGATTCTCCAACCCAGTGGGGAACTGCTGGCTATCTTATCTTCAAACCAGAACATTTCAATGCTGTTAACATAGATGATTGGCAGAAAGACTAAATAATAAGATAGTAGTAGCTAGCTCTGTGTACCGACGGCCTAGTAAATGTCGCGGAAAGCCGCTGGATGCGGGCAGCGCAGGACCGTTCGTTGTGGAAATCCTTAAGGGAGGCCTTTGTCCAGCAGTGGAAATCTTTCAGCGGATATGATGTAGTTAGGACCATGATTTTGGTAACAAATATGGGTTTATTTATTTCTCTCATGTCCTTTTATTATTATTGCTTTTATTTTATTAACATTATTTTATTAACGATATTTTATTTTATGTATCAATTTAATCTACTTCATTAAATTATTTATTCTATTATATTGTTTACATTATCGCACTACTGTACCGATCGCTTCGCGGACACGACACCATGGGCTTTTCTGAAAATCAGCGCTGCAGTTCTCCTGCAGCTAATGCTGAGAAAAGTCCATTTTGACATCGCACTACACCGATTCCGTTGGTCTTATTTGTTTTTTGTGTTAACTTTTTTGTTTTTTTCTGTTTCTATGTGTTTTACTTCTTTTCTATGTTGTGTAATCGGTGTGTGTTTGTGTCAAATAAAAATCTGTCTATTGTCTATTGTCTATTGTCAAAATGCCCTTCCACAAACCAAACCGAATCTTACACAGTTAGACTCCGCCAGGAATCGAACCCGCGACCTCCTAATGTGAAGCTAATGGACTTAACTATTTAACCACTGAGGTGGTTAAACCATTGTCCTTTTTCGTCTTTATCAGACGATTTAGTCAGTGTCGCGGAAATGTGGTCATTTCCACAAATACAGCAACGCCTGGGACTCGGGCTGCCCAAACCTACGTCACTCTCTCGACCTTACTAGGTTAACCCGCAGGAACCATGAGTCGATAAGTGCGGAGCCAGCTCGGTTGCAGAAGACCGCTGCAATGTCAGGTTGAGCCCTAAGTACTTGCTTCTGACGGAGACCCGAAGTTTCCTTAACTCCGCCAAAGCGGAGATGTGTGGAGATTTACAAAGCGGTGACAAGAAGCGGTGTCGTGGCGTAATGGTTAGTTCATTCGATTCACACCAGGGGGTCGCGGGTTCGATTCCCGGCATTGATACGGCATTTTCATAGCCCGCCTGGCTAACTACCACCATCTTATCTAAGTCTTGTCGCCAAACATCATTGATGTGTTCCGGCTTGAAGATAAGATAGTCAGATCTCGATTGCGTTGGGTGGGTAATCTTTGTAAGCCCGCTTCAATCTCCGGCATCATCGTCACTTACCATCAGGTAAGATGATGCCAAGGGCTTATAAACATTAAACATTTGCGTGATGAGCAGATTTTTTTGCTCTGGGTCTGGGGTTAAATATCTATATATGTATGTATGTATGTATACATGTATGTATATATGTATATATGTATGTATGTATATATGTAATATGTATGTATTTAAGTATGTATATCAGTCTCTGGTTCCCATAACACAGGGAATCCTACTTTGGGGCCAGATGACCATGTGTGATTTGTCCCAGAATATTTATTTTATTTATTTATCAATTGTGGATTAAAAAAAGAAATGTATTCACCGAAGCTGTGCGGGACATGGTACTGTCTAGACTGAAGCGAAGATATGAGCTGGTTATCGCGGGATGTAGCTTGCCAGACACAATATGATACTTCTCTGCTTAGTGGTATCCACTGAAGCTTAGTGGAGACGAGATGTGTGGATTTTTTAACACGGTACTGGCGATGTTAGCATCAAGGTTGGACTGTCCATACATAAGGCATTGCTGCGCTAGGCATGCCGTGGTTCAAATGCCGGTGAGGAAATATTGACAATTGTTATCTGTGACTGACTTTACGTTTTATTTTAATATTATTTTTTGATGACTTGATTTGAATTTATTGACTTTATTTTATTTTATTGTGAACTGAATTTTCTGTTTGTGGGGTCCGTGGTTGCCTGAATGAAAATTTATTTATTTATAATTTATTAAACATATCTCTCCTCTCGCCTCGTCTCTGCCTGGCTGGAGCCCGTGGGGTCGGATTGGTCAGTTTCCTTAATTCGTCAGTTTCCCCAACTCGTCAGTTTCATGTAATTGGTCATTCGTCAGTTTTACTAACTTGTCAGTTTCCAACACGAAGCATTTTGCTACCTTTATTTTATTTCGCGGCGCTCTTTGACTCTATAGTCAATCTATTTCGCTCGCTCGTTTAAAATGTTACGATTTGCTTTAGCTGACGAGTTGGGGAAACTGACGATTGAGAAAATTTATCAGCTAACGAATTTGATGAAACTGGCGAGTAGGGAAACTGACGAATTAAGAAAACTGACGAGTGAGGAAATCGACCAGTCATAACCCTACCTATAGTCCATGCCTTCTTCTAGACGGGTTGCATAGCAATGCTAACCAGACCCTCCTCCCCAACCATAATAGGGATCACGAATGCTAGTCATACGAGTTACTTTTTATCATCTGTCAAAAACGACGTTGTGTTCTAAAATTGTTTGAAATACCTAGGCGTGTTGTCATTATTTAGCAACGTCGTTTAAGTACTCATTTTGTTATTTCGGTGAATTAAAAACTGAAGACTTGATGGAAAACAAAACGAGTAAGGTTTTCCAAAGTTTAAGTAGGGGGGCAATTAAATGGTCAAGAGTTCATAATTTATTTCTGACGCTGTCGTCATCCCTTTTAAAAATTGACTGCACTAGCAATTATTCCAACCAGTAGGTATACTAAACCAAAAACACAGTGCCATTAGAATTAGTACCCCGGCGCCAATTTAGAGGAATCAGCGATTATTGTTTACAAACCAACAAAAAAATGAATGATGACTCAACAAGCAAGTTGAGAGGCAATCACAATGCATACAGTATCACCCTTTACTATAATACTTTAAGGTCGCCTATTCGTAAGGTACTTCCGTACGTCGTACGTGTTATAAGCAGAAGCGGTAGCGATTTCTAAGATGCTCATAATCGAGAAAATTGTCTTCTTTTCCTACGAAGCTCTTACTTGTGTAACTCAACTCTTCTCTATTTATTTAATTACAAATACCTTTCACATCACAAGACATGAATATAACTCGAATGCCTTGTTCTATTTCAATGTAAAAATCTTTAATATTAAAATAAAATGAATACAATCATTAATTTTAATTTTCTTTACCGGGATTGTTCTAAGCAGAATCGGGCTGCTAAAAAATACCAAACTATTTCCTGAAGTTTTTTTCGTTTTCAAGCATTTCTAATTTCAAATTTCAAATTTCAGCCTCCAAACATATTGCCAGGTGTTAGCTGGTGTAAAATGTACAAAAAAGTTTCAGTGATGGTTGTAATTTTCTTCTCTTATTATAGTATCAAAATTGATTGATGTTCATTATTCTCGCTAAACTCGAAAACGGCTCTACCGATTACTATGAAACTTAGGTGAAGGTTTAAAACAAAAAAGGCATCAACTAGTCTTAAAGTCCGCTACCACTATCTCTCATGACCCGCACTCCCACCTAAAATCAAATAATACGCGGGTATGATAAAAAGTTAACATTAGGGCGCAAAGCGCAAACAATGATCTCTGAACACCCTGTTCACATACACAGGGGGTTGCAAGTTGGCAAATATTATAAACTATTATAATTTCACGGACCCGCTAGCTTTGCACGCCTGTTATCAATTTTTATTAGCGCTATTGTTGTTCCAACATATTTTTATGGTTATCTTTTTATATTATTATATGTGAGCGTATCATTATTAACCTTGCTGGTGATTTAAGAATTAAAGTAGATACCTAATATATAACGCGCGGCCGTAGCTCAGTACGATTTACGTAGTTGGGACGATCACGCAGGTAAACTGACTAGAACCACGGTCATTACCTGGACGGGTTTGATTGTTAGTAGCATTGAGCATTTGGTGCCGGTTGCTATCACGCCGTTGCTATTAAGCCGTTTCGGAGGCCTTACAGGCGGCTTGATAACTTCTGACCGTGGGGTCCACTAACTAACCTTACAACCTCCATCAAACGGGACTTAAGAGTCTCCAGGAGGTCGAATTTCCATACAAACGTAGTTCTGCTTTAATACAAAAACAACATGCCGAATTGAATTCAAACTTTGTAAATATATTGAGTAGACACATATCGATGTTTTTAATTACTTTTCATCGTAGCAAATTTTAACGTAACTAAACGAAGGCTTAATTTAGTTTTGTACTGAAAGTTTGAAACTGCTCTTATTTTTTCCGTTTTATATTAGTACTTCGAAAACTAATTACAAACATTGATATATGTCTCCTCAATATATTTGCAAAGTTTGGATTCAATCTGGCATGTAGTTTTTGTATTAAAGCAGAACAACGTTTGTATGGAAACTCGAGCCTCCTATAGCGGCCCTTAATATCAAATTATTAATTAAAACAAATTAAAAACACTCTTCAAGTGTTGAAGATCTTGAGGCCAAACGTCAGATCCGAAAAACCCGATCTAAGCCCTAGACTACACTTATGTATGATTCAAGTGGGGTCTCTTTTCTCTTTAATGTGCTTCCTGCAACAGGACTTTCAAAACCAAGTTTGGCTTTGCTAGTCACGCTCGCGCCCATGCAAGGGCGCCGGCCAACACGAGTTAAGGGAGTCGCCGTCGACGGATACGTCTTGGGGGACGTCATCATCATCATCATCATCAAAAACACATTTTATTTTTGGTTAAAAATGTTTCCAACGATTTAGATGAAATGTTATTATAACCTATATAGGGTCTTAACAAAGGTATGCACTTATTTTTAACTGGGGCTTGTACTCATGAAACTGAACAACTTTCCCCAAGAAACCCATGGTCAATTCGCAAAAAAAATTTTGAACTTTCCATGCAAATCTATCAGCTGACAGGCAAACTTTGTACACTTACCATCAGGTGAGATATAGTCAAACGCACTAAAATTTTTAGTTAAAAAAATTAATGTATATACAGGGTGACTTTTAATTAGTTCTTGATAACAAAAGATATGCATGTACTCGTGATAACAAACAACTTTTCCAAAGAAACTATAATGTCAAAACATAAAAAAAAATTTTGGTCCTCGATACACAAATAAAGTTATCAAATCGGCAAAAATGTATAAAGGGCCTTAATTTTTTTTTCATATTTGACATATAGTTTCTTTGGGAAAGTTGTTTGTGATCACGAGTACGATCATTTCCTTTGCTATCAAGAACTAATTTAAAGTCACCCTATATATGATTGACGATATAGTGCAGTTCGTTATTGCAGTAAAAATATGAGTAAGGTGCCTATCTCAATAACAAAACAGGCTTGTTTCTTATTTTTTTATCAAAAGTAGCTCTAACCGTAAAGGAAAAAAACCGCAAACTTTTTTTTTTAGTTTTCTATTATTAAACAACTACTATCGCGTCAGTGACTCTGTGATGAATGTTAATCTTATAGGTAATTATAATAAATTTTTTTTGCTGGTATTCAAATATGTACTGAATTTTAAGTACCGTTTGTGACCAACCTAAAACAAACGAATATACAAATGCTTCGGGCCATTCGATCTGATTCCACTCCCGCGTCGATTCATCAAAACACTGGCCATACATCAACACCACTGCAGCTAAGTCCGGCTCTTATGCTATGGGATGAAGAGCTTTTACCTAATGTTTGACACAGATAAAGTTGTTGGGCCAAGAGATTAGCCCAAACTGAATACGATTTATAGTGCATTAATTTTAAAACGTGTGAAGTACTCGTATGTTTCAGATTTACAATTTAGGGGACAAATTATAAAATCATTACACTTTTTAGATTTTTAGATCCAACGTCTCCATTGTTTAATATGGCCATATTTTGGGAAACCTTGAGATCCATTGAGGGCGTTTGAAATTTGTAATTCAGTATGACATTATTAAATAATTTATAGACTTTGTTTACGATTACGGATCTTTCGGACTGTTAGATACGAACACTTAAAACAACCGCCGAATAGGTCCAGCCGGAATCAAGTGATGCGCTTACCAACGGACATCATTTAAATTTTATTTATTATTTTTGTATTTGGAGAACTTACTGCTATTATACAACACGAATATCATACTTAATGTATCTACTCGTAGAAGCTCATGTCAAGTTTTCGCAGATATACATACTCACACAGATAAAGTTATCTTCAATTTAAATTGGGTAATAGTATTTAAACACAAATTAAAAAAAAACTTCTTTCACTAATCGCTCAGCAAAATATTTACCTCAAAATATAATTAATTAAACAATAATTTGGTTCGTGGCGCACCACTATTTAGCTACAAGTAGCGTTTATCTGGCTTAAGAAAACTGTTTTATTATTTTGTAAGTCAGATCTGCCACCCAGGAGGGGGAGCTTCGGGAAGCGGTATTCAACGGTATAATTAATCAAACCTAACCGAACCTATTATCGCTTGCTTCGCTCGCTCAACTCTAATCCAATTGAGAAGGATACATAACTTGATGATCAATCAGTATTTTTTATATGATTGTTATAAATATGTGATTAGATAGGTGATTAGTTGTTTGATGAACAACTAAAAATATTCCATTTTAATTCAATAACTACCAATATCTCTAACTTCCTGGCCCCAATAACAGAACACCTTTTTACTTTTCCTTTTTTATTTAGATACAAACGGACATTTTGTAAGCAGCGGCCGGTTATCGGCGCGGGGCCATCTCGGAAAGGGTTCATAACAGATGATGACAAGCCCCTAAAAGAATTATTCTCACGTAAGTCCTCCGAGATAAGCAGCTGTCGATACGTGCGTAGGTGTGATAGCCTGTTTCCGCTTTTCAAAATTATGTTTACATGTATATTATTTTCTTTTGTAGTTTGTAAAGTCGGCGTTTGCGGCAATTTTAGACGTGAAACATCTTTAAAACCACCCGATACATACGCCAGTTCAGAAAATGGCCTGTCACGAAATTGGTCTATACATGGTGTAACAAAATTGGTGTAGGTCCTGTTAACTGGCGCTCCTGCTCATCATACTGAACAACTTTTGTTCTACAAGTTTGCTGTAATCGAAAAAAAAAATTCAAATCTTCATACAAAACAAAAAGCTGATTGACCATTTTTGTGCATTTTTGTATGTAGCGCCGAATTTTTTTTTTTGAGAATTGACTATGGGTTCCTTGGGGAAAGTTGTTCAGTATGATGAGTAGAATTCCCAGTTAACGGGTCCTACACCAGTTTTTTTACACCCTGTATAGTCTTATCTTTATAATTACAAAACTATTAGTCGTAGAGTTTACGTCGGGGCAGGGTGAAGCCGCGGCCGGGGCGAAGGGCTCTGCGTAAAATGACCGAAACCGGCGCACTCGCTCTTTTCTTTTCAGTAAGTATAACTCCCGACTCACACGTGATAGCGCGGTGGTTCTTTCGTGTGTTTGTAGAACTTATTTATAATAGTCGGATTTAAATGAAAAAAAGTTTAATTTAGACAATGTTAATAGTTAAAAATAAGCAATACATAAAAAATATATACATGATAATACAATATTTCAGTCTCGGCCCGTGAAAATGACAACCAGAAATCACGCTATCATCAAAAATACCAGGTTACGGGCTACACACCCACAATAAGTTCAATAAAAAGAGCGTCGGTGGCGTAAAGGCTGGGGCCGCCGCCTCCTGTCCGGGAGTTCGTGGTTCGAACCTGCCACGTACCAATGTGATTTCGAATTTAGATTTCATATGTACGTTTATCCAACGCTCTTACGGTGAAGGAAAACATCGTGAGGAAACCTGCACACGCCTACGAAGAAACTGGCAGGTTGTGTGTGAAGTCGACCAACCCGCACTGGGCCCGCGTGATCGACTAAGGCCCGATCGCCCTAATTCAGGGTAAGCTCGAGCCCCTCGGTGGGGACGTATATGAGCTGGTATCATCAAAAATACTTAAAAAATATTTTTAAAATACAATAAATTTAATTTTAAATAATCCCTTCGAGGCCAGAGGCTGTCGAGCCCGGTGGTGGGTCCCTCCTGCAAGGTCATTGATGCCGTCACAAATTGACATGTAAATATCTCTGTAACTATGCGCTACATAGGCTAGATATAGGCACTTGATAAGTCCAATATATGGATGCTTATTTCTCTGTTCACCCCATTTGCATACCTTAAAGCTGGCTAGACGTAGGTACACAGGCCAGCACATCAAGCTAGACACTTTGGACTTTGTACCGTTCGTTCTTATGCCGTAGGCGTATGGATCAGAATCGCACTACGTGTCTTTAGCTGGATGTGCTGGCTTCTGTACATAATATGCAGGCGGACATAGAAAAGAACGCTCGTACTAAGGACAATCTAGAATTCCAGCCATAATGCAGATGACAACCCTAGGTACAAGAAACGTAGAACTTTTTGATGCCATGTAACCTTTACTTTATTACTAGCTTTTGCTCGTGGCTTCGTCCGCGTGAATATAGTTTCTATGATTGTCTTCTAGAGTGGATGGTACGCTAGCCACAAACGTAGTAACAGCTATCTCCCACGGGAACTACTTAAGAAATCAGAATAAAAGATACGAGTAGTACATATATGTCCTTCACCATGCCACAGGCTAGGTGCATGCCAAATTTCATCGCAAATAGGTAACAAACAAACACATTTTCACATTTATAATATTAAGTAAGGATACAGCAATGTTGAGGTTTCTGTCTGTAATGAGATCTGACCCATCTGAAGTTAAATTTGACCCACTTCCCGGCTTCCGATTGAGCTGAAATTTTGCATGCGTATGTATATCGCGTGACAATGCAATATTAAAAGCTTGTACCTAAAAGTTTTTAGGTTTTCGAAATTATTTATTATGCTAGGTGATGCCAAGGGCTTATCAATTGATAATAAAAGAGGTCCGACTAAATAGATACCACTGTACTCGCTCTATTATTATTATTGTTGGGTTGGACGCCTGCGGGGTATAGTGGGTGTTCAAGTTTCTAGGTGGACTCATTAAACCCTGGTTACTGTGATCCCGGTGGCGTCCTTCCCCCCCTCGAGCGTGGACATTAGTTTTCTCCAGATCCCTATCCCAGCTCGGGCTTTTCTGATAAGTAGTTTATGTCATTTCCCACTCCATCAACCAGCTATTTGCAATAATCACAATAATCCATTGTTCCGTTGCGATGTTATAGAATTGAAACAAAAAAAAATACGATTTCTTCAATTACCTCAGTAACTGCATCGGACTGTGCTATTTTCACGAGATAAAAAGTTGCCCATGTCCTTCCCCATGATACAGGCTACCTGCATGCCAAATTTCATGCAGATTTATCAAGGTGTTAAAGCGTTTATAATATAAGTAAGGATTCATAAAACTTGCCATTCTCAAATCAAACCAACTACCTAATTTTTGTAATTTTGGGACTACCTCAGGCTCATTATAATTTATTTTTCAATACAGTTGCTCTAAAAGTGGTAGGTACTTTATAATATGCTAGATTACTGTGCGCAAAATTGATTTTACCGCACACGTGCTTTTTACATTGCCACCTTTTTTAATTTGTAGCTCTGAAAAACAAGACATTTCTAGCAAATAAAAAAATATAATAACCAAAGATAGAGAATCCTTATATATACTTTTGAAAGAAGAATTTTAAAAGAGATTGGTTGTCACTTCGTGAGGTTAGTAAATAACGGTAGCTGATTAGATTTTCTTTGGGTTATATCTTTGTGAAGAAAGGAAAATAAATATGAATGAAGTGCATAGGTTACAGGAAGGAACAGGTCATCTTTTCCAATTAGGTTTTAATGCTTACATTAATATTATTCCAAGCCAATATTTTAAAAAAAGATTACGCATGTGTGAAAGTCCTCAGAAATGTCACTTGTTTGTTATTTACCTTTTTACCACCATTGTATCATAATTCATAAATAAGTATTTTGCATTTCTTTTACAACATTCGATGTTTAGGGTTCCGTACTAGGTAACGGAACCCTATTACCAGTAGGCCATTTCCCGTCCTGTGCGGAACTTAATAGCCTATTCACGTACATTTCTGTCGCTCGCGTTGATATATCTTGTTTGAAATGTATTGTTGTAATTCTGCGGATAGATGTGGAAGTACAGAACCCTCACTGCGCGAGTCCGACTAGCACTAGGCCAGTTTTTTTGCAATGAAATGAAATCACACGCCAAAACAATTATCATGCCCAAATAACACAGCGGAAGAGATTACGCAACAGCATCAATGCACAACAAAGCATAACGATAAAAATCGGGCCCTCACAGCTCTTAATTTCCATCCTTTGCCCGCTCTCCCAAAAAACAACTCCGGAAGAATTCCGTTTTTTTTTTCAATATCCCGTACCTCTGGGAGTAAGTCGTATGCGGTTTATTTTTGGCCATTAGTACAAATCAGCGCGAGCCGGCACGCGCCGTACTCCCGCGCACGTGCCGAACGAAAACCTACTACACTACGCCTCGGCATTATTATTTTGCCACGCGCCTATTGTAAGGCCCACCGCCCGCTGCCGTCCGACTCACTGCGTAGTTCCTATTATGAGTCTGAGGTAGTTTTTTATGTAATCCGATATAGGTCGGCATTACCAAATTAATATGGCATCGTGATATGTGATTCGATCAACATAAACAAGCCATTTGAGAGGTTAATAGCGGTATTAGCGGTGAACTGGTTTTGATAGGTTACAAGTAGATGCTGCAATGATACGGTTTTATCGGCGCTTGGACTGGATATTGATTTGAGAGCGGTGGTGGCTCAAAGGCAAGAGCCACTACCTCCTATCCGGGAGGTCGTGGTTCGAGTCCTGGCACGTACCAATTTGTTTTTGAATTTCGATCTCATATGTACGTTTATCCGACGCTCTTACGGTGAAGGAATACATCGTGAGGAAACCTGCATACATCTGCGAAGAAACTCGAAGGTTGTGTGTGAAGTTTGATCAACCCGTACTGGGCCCGCGTGGTCGACCAAGGCCTGATCGCCCTAATTCAGGGTAGTCTCGAGCCTCTCGGTGGGGACGTATATATGAGCTGATGTGATTGATTTGAGGTGCGAGCGTGGGCAGGCCTCCCACGCAGTGGACCGACGACCTGGTGTAGAACGTAGGAAGCCGCTGGATACGGGCAGCGCAGGACAGGTCGTCATGGAAATCCTTAGGGGAGGCCTTTGTCCAGCATTGGACGTCTTCCGGCTGATATGATGATGAAGATTGATTTGAGATGTTTTATTGGTACTCGAAGCGTCGGTGGCTCAACCGGTAACGACTCGGTCCTCCTAACCAGAGGTGCCGGGTCCAAATCTGGACGGCCAGTGTACCAATGAATTTTTCGAAACTCACGTACATGTATATGTGAGTATTCACCGATTGCTTTAACGGTGACGGAAAAACATCGTGAGAAAACCTGGACACACTTGCAAAGAAACTCGAAGGTTGTGTGTGAAGTCGACCAACCCGCACTAGGCCCGCGTGGTCGACTAAGGCCCGATCGCCCTAATTCAGGGTAGGCTCGAGCCCCTCAGTGGGGTCGTATATGAACTGACATAATTATGAACGGTGCTTGAGAAGTGGTCGTAGCTCGGTGCAACTTGCGTTGGGTCGATCACGCAGGTTAACTGACCTGAAACACGGTCATTACCTAAATGGGTTTGACTGTAAGTGGCATTTTTCTCGACCGTTTCCGTACTTCGCTAGGCACGTTAGGCCGTTGGTGTCGGTTTCTGTCACTAGATGGCAGTCTTTAAGCCATGTTGGCAGCTTGAATAACTTCTGACGGTGGGGGTCGCCACTAGCCCCACAACCTCCACTAACCCGGTCTTGGCCCTACGTGTGTGGAGTATGGCCTCACCTTCCCCAGTTTGGAAGACCTATGTGCCCAACAGTGGGGACGTTTAACAACATTGGTACTTGACCGACCGCTTGTCTAATATTCTATTCCCGAAATAACTTTAGGAGTTCATCATTAAAAATTCAAATGAGTTTTTCAAAGCTTATGTACATATACTCACCGATTGCTTTAACGGTAAAGGAATACAACGTGAGAAAACCTGCACACGCCTTCGAAGAAACTCGAAGGTTGTATGTCAAGTCTACAAACCAGCACAGGGCCCGCGTGGTCGACTAAGGCCCGATCTCCCTAATTCAGGGTAGGCACGAGCCTCACGATGGGGACGTATATGAGCTGATATGAAGACTATATCTGTACAGACTTTACTATTCCAAAATATAAGTCACATTTAAGGATCAAGATTCAAGGTAATTATTCAAAATAGGTGCAAATAAAATAAATATAACATTATTTCATTTGTGAAAAATCAAGAAATAAACAATCATTAGTTAATAATGTCAAAATGCAATCCTTGAAATAAACCAGATTATGTCATTAGAACATGAAAACAATATGACAAGAAAAGTTATAAAAATAAAAATCATTGAATGTCATTGATACCTTTGACAAGCCCTTTTTGAAGTATCTACTTTGATTTTTGATCTTGCCCATTTTGGAGTATCTTATCTGATTTTTGATCTTGCCCATTTTGGAGTATCTTCTTTGATTTTTTATCTTGCCCATTTTGAAATATCTTATTTGATTTTTTATCTTGCCCATTTTGGAGTACTTATCTTCTTTGATTTTGGATCTTGCCCATTTTGCAGTATCTTCTTTATTTTTTGGTCTTGCCCATTTTGGAGGGGTTTATAATCTTCTTAATATGGCACAGAGGCTTCGTAGGGTTAAGTACTTGCTTAGACATTTCTACCTATGTAAAGCTATAAGTATGCTTAAAACCCGATTAGAATAATTTCCCACCAGTCAGCACAACCCGATACGTCCACAGTGGGGAGCCTATTGACAGCCCCCAACTTCGCTCATTAGTAGAGCCTGTCGGATCTTAGGTCGCGTGCTGAATTCGAGCAGGATTTGCACAAAGAACCATAGACCCGAACCATAGACTAGAGAGGACCTATAGAGAAACGTAGAGGAGCGAGGCGCGTGCCGAGCACGTGTCTCTCACGATTATTTGTTTTTACGTGATTTAACATGTTTATTCGGGATTTTTTGTGTTGGCTGTTTTTTTAAGGTGACCTGGGTTTGGGTTGGTGTTTGCATGGAATTAGATGACTTTTATTTAAATTCGCAAAAGTCTTTTTGGGTTACCAGTTAATATAAAATAATGAACTTTTTTATTATTTTTACTATGAGAGTAATCGCTAAACTTTAGTGGCAGTGGCCGGGGCACATAGCTCGTAGAATAGATGGCTGTTGTGGCAGTAAAGTGCTCGAGTACAGGCCTCCCACAAGGTGGACCGACGACTTGGTGAAGCCGATGCCTGAGGGCTGCGAAGGACCGGTCGTCGAGGAAATCTTTGGGAGAGTCCTTTGTCCAGCAGTGGATGTGTTTGGGCTGATATGATAGTTATATATGATAGTAATTAAGTAGGTAACTCTCTGTTAAAGACTTGTCAAAGTGCATATAACTAGCCTCCGTGGCGTTATGGTTAGTCCATTCGCTTCACAACAGGAGGTCGTGGGTTCGATTCCTCAGCGGGGTCAACTTTGTAAGACTCGGTTTGGTTGGTGGTTAGGGCATTTTCATAGCCCGCCTGGTTAGTTACCACCATCTTCTCGTATCTTATCTAAGTCTTGCCCGCAAACATTGTTAACAGTATTAACATCATTGATGTGTTCCGGCTTGAAGATAAGATAGCCAGATCTCCATTGCGTTGGGGAATCTTAGTAAGCCCGCTTTCATCTTCAGCATCATTGTCACTTTACTATCAGATGAGATGGTGCCAAGGGTTTATCAATTGTGGAAAAAAAATTGTATTTATGAAACTCCACCTGTTATTTAAGTATGCTAATAAAAGTGTATGTTATTTCGGAGGTCTTCGGGTTACTTCGTCGCTACTCGGTTCGCTCACGCATGCGCACGAGCCGTGATGCCGCCACACTCTACACGTTCTGACAAGTGCTGTTTACTTGCTATTATAGTTTAGTGCCATATTTTTTTTTATTTGTAATGTATACTAATTGATTTTTAAGTTCCTAGTTAGGTTAATAATGGTTATCTTATTTAATTATTGCTCTTTTGAAATTTTTTACGTTTGTAACAATTATACTTTATAGAAAAAATAAAAGAAATATTGGTTTTATTGGTTTTATTTAATTTATCCTGCTCCGATTATAATCGGCATATTTTGCCGAATATTCGCCGACTAGTTGCCGACTAGGATAGGTGCCGGATATTCGGATAGGCGGCGACTAGTCGGCACATCTCTAGTAAATACTTTAATTATCAATTAAAAACTGGAATGCATATTAAGTACTTCTCTTACTTGGCCAGACGGGTAAAAATGTATCCTAGTCACTCACGGGATAAAGACGAATGTAACGACACCTCGCGTTCCAAAATCAATCTTGACGCAGCCAAAGAAACAGACAAAATTACCTACATATATATACCCGAAAGACATTGCCCTTCTTTTTAGGCAGACGTGTAAAAACAACGTAGTGTGATTTAGATGTTTCAGTCAATTTTTGATATGAAGTTTGTAATGAAACCTTGTTCCTGGTGACAATACCACAGTATTGCAATATAGCGGTAAGCAGTAGCGCAACGAATGTACTTTACGCAGAACAACGGGAGGATACTTGCGAGGCAGCGGGCGGCGGGGCACAGCCTGCCAAACTCCACGAGTTTACTACAGGCTGACTACAGGTTACGAAGTATCTCATGTGTGCCTTGACATCATCTCACCTGACGGTAAGTGACGATGATACCGAAGATGGAAGCTGGCTTCCCAAGATTTCCCAACGCAATTGGGAAATGGCTATCTTATCTACAAGCCGGAACACATCAATACTGTTAACATTGATGCTTGGCGGCAAGACTTAGATAAAATAGTTGTAGCTAGCCAGGGGACGTTAGAAAATGCCCTACCATCAACCAAACCAAGTCATACAAAGTTAGACTCCGCCGGGAATCTAACCCGCGACCTCCTGATGTGAAGCTAACGGTCGTTACCATTATGCCACTGAGGCGGTTTAAACCAATAAGTTTTTAGGTTTTTCGCAAATGATTTATTACACTAACAAGTTCACTAAACTTCATAATTGTATTAAATCCGCTCATTCAAAACTTTGCTTGATCACAACACAGGTGCCTACATTGCTCGCTTTTGGCGTCAGGGACAGGTGCGGACTCAGTGAACTGGATAAGTGGTTGAGCGATTGATCAGCTAAGCGTGGGATCCGACCCTGTGATATGTCACTTCACCACTCATCAGCTCACAGCTCACTTTGTGTTGTAGATAGGTATTACCAGATTTTTTGATAGAAAATTACGATTAAAATTAGAAAAATAATTACTTTGTTTCGTTAACAAATAAAAAAACTTTCAAAGTTCGTGACACTATGAGGCCAAGTTTATATAATAGGTGTCATCATCATCATTATATCAGCCGAAGGACGTCCACTGCTGGACAAAGGCCTTTCCCAAGGATTTCCACGACAACCGGTTTTTTAAAACAGTTCCTACGTCTGATGTATTTTAATTGTGTACTCGATATCGCAGCAATATTATGGGTATAACCTATTATCGAAACTATTAAAAAACTAATCCAATATGATGTTAAAAAAATGGATTGGTTATAAAAAAAATATGAAAAACAAAACTAAATAAAAAAAATAAAAAAATAAAAAAAAACTTACTTTTCAATAAGGAACCGATGAGCTGTTTTTTAAAAAATATTTTTTTTTTGTTGATGATTTTACAGTTAAACTTTTTGAATATAACTTTTCTTTAACTTCAATAAACAATGCAAATTTTGAAGAAAGTATTATTACCTTTCACACTTTAGTAACAAGGTAAAAAATTCTTCTCATCATCATCATATCAGCCGGAAATCGTCCACAGCTGGACAAAGGCCTCCTTCAAGGATTTCCACGACGACCGGTCCTGCGCTGCCCGCATCCATCGGCTTCCCGCGATTTTCACCGGGTCGCCGGTCCACCGCGTGGGAGGCCTGCCTAGGTCACCCAAAGGGCAATGGAGCTATGCTCGGAGTTTCTCTGCGTGATCGAATCAGAAACGAGGAGATCCGCAGGAGAACTAAAGTAACCGACATAGCTCACAGAATCGCTAAACTGAAGTGGCAGTGGGCAGGGCACATAGCTCGTAGAACAGATGGCCGATGGGGCAGTAAAGTTCTCGAGTGGTGACCACGCACCGGAAAAAAATGATTTTATTAGTAGGGTATTCTCCAATATTAATAATAAACATACCTTCTAAACTATCTGTAAACCTCACTTGACTCTTTCATCGATTTTCAATTTTATTTTTAAACACATTTTTTTTGTTAAAATTTTACATATGTGTAACACGAATAATTTAAGAACAAAATAGCGTTTTGACAAATGATAAAAGTAAACTAATTTGACTGCAAAATAGAATATTATGAAATAAGAGAAAATCGGGTAATTTTCACAAAAAAAAGATTCCACTTCTTTTGTCGTTCTAAACAAAAGGTCTCAAACGTGATAGCGGTGTTTTTGGAACAATGGTCGGCAGGAGGGTTGTGTGAGAGCCACGTGGCTAGTCGAGGGGGTTATGCTGTATGTAGTCCTATTGTGTTCAAAGAGCAGTGATTTTTTGGATACTTTTAATTACTTTTATTTTCATGATACTCTTGGCATGGACTCATTTACTAACATCTCGTAGACGTCCAACTCAACTTTAAGAAGAAGAGAGACGTCAATATAAAAAAATCTGTAAAATGATAAAAATTAATAGACTTTTTCACCTATTTTAAATATAGTTTTGCATTTATTTATTAATTTACTTCGAGTGTGTAGTGCTCCCTTGTATCATCATGATCATCATATCAGCCGAAGGACATCCACTGCTGGACATAGGCTTTCCAAAGGATTTCCACGACGACCGGTTCTGCGCTGCCCGCATCCAGCGGCTTCCAGCGATCTTCACCAGGTCATCGGTTCACCGAATGGGAAGCCTGCCTACGCAACGTTTTTTGGTGCGCGGTCGCAACTCGAGAACTGCCCCAACGGCCATCTGTTCTACGAGCTATGTGCCCCGCCCACTGCCACTATAGTGTAGCAATTCTGAGATCCATGCCCCTTGAATAGACATTGTGATTACAGATTTTGAACTAAGCCTGCTCAATTTTATTTATTTATCAGCTCCGGTAATTATTTTAAACTCAATTTATAGGCTTTTGACCTTTTAACAAAACATGGCGACGTGAAAAAAAAAACTTTGTTTCATGAAGCTAAAACAAATGTTACAAGTGCCATAAACTTTAAATGTCAACTGTAACTGAATGAAATCTGAAAAAGAAATAAACAATGCAAGCGCTTGAAAGGCACCAACTTTGTGAACCAAAAAATACTAAGGTACAGCTTTTAAAGGCTTCTTTGGATGGAAAAGTGTAAAACCTTTGTGAGAAATTCACATAAAAAGTCATTTCTTTCTAAATTAACGCTTTGTTGTACCTGTGCCTACATTTAAAAGTTTTACAAGGAAAAAAGTTAACAGTCCTCTATAAATTGTTTGTATATAGGCGAACTGTTGCCACAATTGTTCTTTTACTACATTCTGATTCACTTTTTATAGAAGCTATACATTAATTATTTGCATCACAAGGGGATAAAGTAATATTTTGTTCTTCGAGGGAGTTATTTTGAATTCATAGCGAAGCGAAGATCCTCAGAACAGAGGGAGGCGGTGAATCCTCATGGATACCCGTACAGCCGTCTATACGGGTTATGTGGAACACACAGCTAATCTGTGCTTACCCACTAAACATCGCCTGCTTTGCTTTAGCCCGTGGGGCCTCATCGGGGCCCACCCTGGATAGGGGGGCGCTCAGCGGTGCTCCAAATGGGTGTTACCGCTTAGGGGGTTGCATTTGTTGTGCTAGTGAGGGTAGTTGTGTCATCTGAAGATTGACACTATTGGTTCTTCCCTGAGCCGCCAGGAGACAATTCAGATCGGCTGAAATTAAAAGGCCGTAAGTCTTTTTTGCCACTTTTTATTCAGAGCCCTCTTAAAAATGTGTTACATTTTGCCTAACACCATTTACTTACTCATAAGCAAGATACGCTTTGGCTTGTGCTGGTGATTCTGAACGACTGAAACTGACGTAGCGGTCGTAACTCATCGAGTGGTTGGGTTGAACACTCATGTTAACTGACCTGCAGCACGGTCATTGCATGCAAGGGTTTGACTGTCAGTGGCATTCTTCTCGTCCGTCCTCATGCTTCGCAAGGCTCGTGAAGCCGTTGGCGCCGGTTGCTATCACTAGATGGCAGCGTCAAGCCGTGTTTGGTGCCTAATACGCGACTTGAAAAGATTCTGACGGTGGGGTTTGCCACTAGCCCCACAATCAAGACTTGGCCACGGTTTGTAAAGTTGGTAAGATTTCAAGATGTTTATTCAAAATAGGTGCATGTTACACTCTTTGCGATTACATTACACGTCAGATAGCGAAAAAATTATAAACAAACAATCATCAGATAATAATGTCAATAAAAAAAATTTATATAAAACAAATAATCTCGTTTGGATATGAAAACATTGTGACACGAGAAGTAATACATGAAAATTTTTGAATTGGCGTTAATAGCTTTGACAAGAGTAGGCCAGTTTGCACGGACAGCACCCGTTCACGAGTATAACGCGAGAGTCAGCCACCGCTCCCCTTGACCATATTAGAGGGAAAGGAACGAGCCGGCTCCCAATGCGCCACAATCCGCACGAATATTCAAGCGAGCATGCACCACTCATGTCAATGCTAAAAAAAAATGTTAATTAGGTTTGTTTAGTATGAGTTGTGATTATTCTCTTCCTTTTTATTGACGTTCATGCCTACACTTATCGTTTCAACATTTTGAACCGATTGAGGCGACTTAGTGACATATCCAAAAAAAATAATCTCACAAACACAATTTATATATCAACGAATCGATTGATTAAATTTAAAAATCTGTCCTTTTATTCGTAAATAACTGAATGGTTCCAAAACATTTTCTAACACATCGGACGTTGAAAAAAATATTGAAACTGTACAAAAACTTGTGTACAGGCTGACAGGTCTAACAAGGATATCAAAGTGACATCTAGTGCAGCATAGGGTTGATACACAACGCGCTGAGTACCTCTCGTGGGCCTATTTTTAGTACCTTTATTTTTTTTTTACAATTTGTTAGCGCTTGGCATCATCTCATCTGGTGTAAAGTGACGATGATGCCGAAGATCAAAGCAGGCTTACCAAGATTCCCCAACGTATGTGAAACTGGATAACTTATCCTCACGCTGGAACACATAATATTATATGCTATTATATTGATGTTTGGCGGTAGGCCTTCTACATAAGCGGGTTTATTTATATCCTATTCCACCATACAAATTGATTCTTACAAGTTAGATCCCGGAATTCGAACCCGTGACCACCTGGTATAAAGTGAGTGATCTAACCACTGCACCATGGAAGTGATTTGGGAGACTAGAAAGTTTGCATTACCTATAGTTTTGTTTAAAGTATAAATGTCAATGTAAGAAATTTATATAGGAAAACATCTTGAGGAAACCTGCACACGCCTGCGAAGAAAGTGGAAGGTTGTGGTGAAGTCGAACAACCAGCACTGGGCCCGTGGTCGACTAAGGGTCCAGACACAGGGACGGCATTCCAGCTGCTGTTTAGATGTAATTAAACCGCAACTTACTAAGGGAACTGCATCCAAACTGCGATTTTGCTGCTGGCTTGCAGGCGAAATGCAGTCCGTGTATCTAGAATTTAAAGCCAGACCGCCCTAATTCAGAGTAGGCTCGCGCCCCTCGGTGGGGAAGTATTTAGGCTAGTATAATGATAAATGTCGATCTTTTCTTTTTTGTAAGAGTCCCTAGGAGGCTAGATTTCCATACAAACGTAGTTCCGCTTTAATATAAAAATTACATGCCGGATTAAATCCAAACTTTGAAAATATATTGAGTAGACACGTTTTTAATTAGTTTTCATAGTAGGAAATTGAAACGCAACTAAACAAAGGCAAAATCAGTTTTGTACTTAAAATTGGAAACTGTTCTTATTTATTCCGTTTTGTATTTGTACATCGAAAACTAATTACAAACATCGATATACTAATTACAATCAGTACAAAACTGATTTAAGTCTTTGTTTAGTTACGTTTCAATTTACTACGATGAAAACTAATTACAAACGTGTCTACTCAATATATTTTCAAAGTGTGGATTCGATCCTCCATTAAGTTTTTATATTAATGCGGAACTAAGTTTGTATGGAAACTCAAGCCTCCTGGGGACCCTTAAATAAAGATTGTCTACTCATTAGCATTATCCAATTAGGATTAGTTGCATACTAAACATTTGCACTTTTTCTGTGAATATTTTCCTCTACTTTACTTTGTATGAATAAAAAATTAAGAAACCGGACAAGTGCGAGTCGGACTCGCGCACGAAGGGTTCCGTACCATTATCTATTAAAATCACGTTTATTTATTTATTTTTAAAGTGAATAACACAACTCAATATTCTGTGAATATTTCAAGCGTCTACCTGTTGCCATTATCAATATCGAGCAAAAAAATCACGTTTGTTGTATGGGAGCCCCACATAAATATTTGTTTTATTTTCATTTAAATATTGATTTTTAAAGTGAATATATAACTAAATATTCTGTGAATATTTCAAGCGTCTACCTGTTGCCGTCATCAATATCGGGCAAAAACGAGCAAAACAATCACATTTGTTGTATGGAGACACTCTCATTTGTTCACTTTTTCTAATTTTTATAGTATTTTTGTTATAGCTGCAACTGAAATACATCATTTGTGAAAATTTCAACTGTCTAGCTCACGGTTCATGGAATACAGCCTGGTGACAGACGGACGGACGGACAGCAAAGTCTCAGTAATAGTGTCCCTTTTTTACCCTTTGGGTACAAAACCCTAAAAAAAGAAGAAAAACAGATAAAGAAAAAATAAAAAGGGGAGAACTTACATTTGAAAATAATATGCCATCACAAGCATTTCTCATCAATTTTAATTTCATTTCTCATTGTGACTCCACAACAAAGTTCATGCAACTGTTTCCTGCAAGCTATTACGATTACGACCTAATGCAGACTCCTCGAAGCAACACCCA
This sequence comes from Coleophora flavipennella, assembly GCA_947284805.1. NCBI lineage: Eukaryota > Metazoa > Arthropoda > Insecta > Lepidoptera > Coleophoridae > Coleophora > Coleophora flavipennella. Next base: position 11,205,371 of record OX369308.1, read on the forward strand.
GTTCCATGCCAAAGAGCGTCGTCAATCAATTATTTTTGATTCATTGATCCCTGTGCGGGCTGAATCCCAAATATTGTGATTTAGATCTTATCTGCCTAAGGCTAAGTATTAATTTATTAAAAGACTATCATCGATTTTGGAAAACGTGTTTGATATTTAATAATTTTATATTTATATCGTGTCAAACGAATCAAATTTTAAAGTGTTGTGTTTTATGATTTGTTGAGCACGGGTGGGTCTTATCTCAAACTCGAAGAATATGCTATGTTTCATTATCAGAGATATGCTATATATACTGTTCATAATACGGGGTCCTACTGTAGACGTTTAATTTACTGGTAGGCTCCATTGCGTTGGGGAATCTTGGTAAGCCAGCTCATCATCAAGTGAGATGAGCCAAGTGCTTATTATCAATTCTGGATTTTAAAAAAAAGTTGTGTAAAGTTTACGCCTGGACCGTAATAAGTATATGGAATAATTCGTCCAAATTCTATTCAAAATATTTGCCACTCGAGAATTTCACCGCCCCAACGGCCATCTGTTCTACGAGCTATGTGCCCCGCCCACTGCCACTAAGTATAGCGATTCTAAAGCTATGTCGGTTACCTTGGTTCTCCAACGGATCTCTTTATTTCTGAATGTTCGACCATAGCTCGCTCCGTCGCTCTTTGGGTGACCTTGAGCTTTCTTATACAAGCCTTTTACTCAGAAGATCACTCACCCTACTACCTGGTGACAGTCGCTGGAAGCCGCAGGATGCGGGCAGGGTAGGACCGGTCGTTGTCGAAATGCTGCCAACTCCTAAACTATGTAAGAAAAAGTAAACATAAACTTAAAGGATCAGTTTTTACTAAACGCAGCCAGTGCAGTTGTGGCTCATTTGGCCCCGGATGTGACCCCACAACGGGGCGTGACCCACTTCTGCGTCTAAATGAGCCGAGGAAATCGGGGTTCCGCTGGAGGCCAGAACGGAACTCGGTGGCCGTCGCCTGTACGCAGGAAAGTAGCTTTTAAAAGATATGCACATAGATTCCAGATCACTGCGTCGACTGCCCAAAAAAGAAGGGTGACGTTTCTCAGGTGTATGTTGTACTAGATTTTTCCCGCGGCTCTGCCCTCGTGGACATAGTTTTTATGACTGTCTTCGAGGGTGCGCAGTGCGAGAGCCGCAAGCAGGAAAGTAGCTTTAAAAAGTTATGCACATAGATTCCAGATCACTGCTTCGACTGCCCAAAAAAGGACGATTACGTTTCTCAGGTGTATGTATGTACTAGATTTTTCCCGCGGCTCTGCCCTCGTGGACATAGTTTTTATGACTGTCTTAGAGGGTGCGCAGTGCCAGAGCCGCAAGCAGAAAAGTAGCTTTAAAAAGTTATGCACATAGATTCCAGATCACTGCGTCGACTGCCCAAAAAAGGAGGGTAACGTTTCTCAGGTGTATGTATGTACTAGATTTTTCCCGCGGCTTTGCCCTCGTGGACATAGTTTATATGACTGTCTTCGAGGGTGCGCAGTGCGAGAGCCGCAAGCAGGAAAGTAGCTTTAAAAAGTTATGCACATAGATTCCAGATCACTGCTTCGACTGCCCAAAAAAGGACGATTACGTTTCTCAGGTGTATGTATGTACTAGATTTTTCCCGCGGCTCTGCCCTCGTGAACATAGTTTTTATGACTGTCTTCGAGGGTGCGCAGTGCGAGAGCCGCAAGCAGGAAAGTAGCTTTAAAAAGTTATGCACATAGATTCCAGATCACTGCTTCGACTGCCCAAAAAAGGACGATTACGTTTCTCAGGTGTATGTATGTACTAGATTTTTCCCGCGGCTCTGCCCTCGTGGACATAGTTTTTATGACTGTCTTAGAGGGTGCGCAGTGCGAGAGCCGCAAGCAGGAAAGTAGCTTTAAAAAGTTATGCACATAGATTCCAGATCACTGCGTCGACTGCCCAAAAAAGGAGGGTAACGTTTCTCAGGTGTATGTATGTACTAGATTTTTCCCGCGGCTTTGCCCTCGTGGACATAGTTTATATGGCTGTCTACAAGGGTGCGCAGTGCGAGAGCCGCAAACGGCTCGCAAGCGTGGAAAAAAGTAGAATACATGTAAATCAAGGTCCTAATCTGTCTACCTACCAAATTTCAGGCAGATTCGTTTAGTAGTTTTTGCTTGAAATGGTAACAAACATTCATAAATACATCCATACATACAAACTTTCGCGTTATTAATATTAGTATGATGTTTATTTGGCTGAGCCTATAGCCTAAACAGCTTGATGGATTTTGCGGAGTGCGAAGTGTCGTTAGATATAGGATAAACTTTTACCCGACTGTCCAATAAAGCGGCTTATGTTTTGATGCCATCGCGTATGTTTGTCCTAATTGAGAACCCACAACTCTTATGCTAGAAAACACACAGAACCCGATGATATATTTACTCAAACTGTACCTTTTTTTGTCGCCGGCGCCGCACAGAAGCGAGCGCCAAGATGTTGTCACTAGAAGATTGATAATAGAAAATAAATTGTACAGCCACGCTGTGTATACTTTCTCACTGTTTCTCGTAGTCGGGCATACACTAATCCTACTATGTAATATTATAAACGCGAAAGTTTGTATGTATGTATGGATGTTTGTTACTCTTTCACGCAAAAGCTATTGAACATATCTGGCTGAAATTTGGTAGGTATTAATTTACAGGCCACTTCATTTAATGCTCGCGAGCCGCTTGCGGCTCGCACACTGCGCACCCTCCAAGACAGTCATAGAAAATTAGAAACTATGTTCACGCGAGCGAAGCCGCTGGCAAAATCTAGTCAACAATAAAAATTACACTTACTTTGTAAAGCAAATGAAATGTTTTATCAGACTTGATGAAAAATCTATAAATTATTTGGGTTTGTATGCGAGGCACTTACTCTGGTTTTTACTGGAATAATTAACCACCCAGTGCAGTAGGCTTTATTAAGTCCATGCTATTTACATTTAACTAAGGCATTTTAAAGAAAAAGTAAAAAATAAACTGAATTTGTATGGGAGGTACCATATTCCGTTTTTTTTTTGGAATAACGAACTACCACGTGCTGTAGGCCATGTAAAATTATAGTAACGTACCGAGTGTTTACAAAACCCATTAGAACCATTTTGATTTAAAAAAAAATATTTGCCTTTATTATGGTGGTAGGAACTCTAAAAAAATCAAGAAATATGAAAAATGCTAGAAATATAAAAATAACATTGCCCAAACCCAAATTTTACCCAAATCCGTCCAGTAAATGGGACGGGCACACACACCCATATCAAATACATTTTTATTTTATTTTTTGTTAGCTTAAGGCAATCGATTCCCATCAAAATCAAATCCTCGATTTTTCTCGCCATCACAACACCTTCTTCACTCCTTCGTCCTTCGTCGAAAGTAAAAGAGTTTAAAAAACTAAAAAACGACTTCAAAAAGAAGTTCACTCAAAAGTATGAAATATTTTTTTTATCAAAACACGAAGTTGACCAACAATAATGAAATCAAAGGTAGATATACGAATCAAATTAGGGACCTAGATAATTTTTTTAAGGTCAGTACCTGCACCCAGCTACTCACCTACCAAAATGTTTTAGATTCGATGACTTTGCTGTAACGTTATTGTAAAAAACAATAACGTTGTAGATACGTTGTGAATTGATGTAAGGAAAATAATATGTGAACTGTATGCAGTAGTAAGTAGGTAAAATTGCTCCACCAACTTTTGCTCCACATTCGCCCCGAATGATGATCAGCTCCAAACACGAACGGCGCATCTTGCTGCTCAGGAATACTGAAATTTCCATACCAGACTCCATGGTCCATTAGCTTCAAATCAGGAGGTCGGTCGCGAGAACTTTGTATAACTCGATTTCGTTGGTGGAAGGGATTGATTTTCTAAGCTTGCTAGCTACCACCATCTTATCTAAGTCTTTCCGACAAGCATCAATGTAAACAGCATTGATGTGTTCCGGATTGAAGATAAGATAGCCAATTCCCCATTGCTTCCGTTCTTACCATCAGGTGAGATGACGTCAAGGGCTAACTAATTATGGATAAAACAACAAAAAAAAAATTAACTACTACAATGTACCAACAGCACCAGTACCAAAACATTCATAAAATAAAAGCTAACTAAAATAATAACCCCAAAATGACATTCTCATAAGCATAACATACACATAACTATTTGACACGATCGACCATATGTGGTCCCGAGTTCCGACGCCCGACAAGTTAAAACTCCACGGTACATTTCATAAGGATATGATTTATAATGTGCGTCCGCGCACAAAAACGGGCCACATTCGGCGGCACAGTCGCTGCCTCATGAACCATTTCACTTCAATAGAAGCGTCGGTAGCTCGGTGCTAAAGAAAACCACCTATATTTTCAAGCGACTTCCAAAAAGGAGGAGGTTCTCAATTCGACTGTATGTTTTTTTTTATGTGTGTTACCTCAGAACTTTTGACTGGGTGCTTTTTATTCAAAAGCTAGTGCTTTCCGTGTGGTCCCATATAAATTTTATCAAAATCGGTATAGTACTTTATTAGAAAATTAACAAAAACCAAAATAATAATGCAAAATTGTTCGAAGTTGTTGCAATGGAAGTCGGTTTTTAACATGTTTAACGTTTTCAATTATTAGACTTCCGTAGTGAACAACAACCCTTACAGTTTTGCCAAGTCTGTCTGTCTGTTCGCAGATACTCTTTATACTAGAAAGCTGTAGTTTGGCAAGAGAGTATACATATTAAAAACTCCGACAGAGTGGTAAAATAAAATCGTGAAAAAAGTTTGCTTGGGTTACATACACGTAAAAATGGCAGTGATTTTTTTCTCGTCTATCTCTTAGTGTGCGGTATCGTTATTGCAAAATATTGCGGGTGTGTGACAACCAATGTTCGATACAGGAAACCGTTTGTGAAATATTAAGTTCTAAACAGGTAATTTTTGTTAGAATCCGCCTATTAGCCCTCTACCTTGCCAGCTAGCCACTGACCCGAAAAATTCACATACACATTCCGGCTTGAAAATAAGATAGCCAGATCCCCATTGCTTTGGGGAATCTTGGTAAGCCCGCTTCCATCTTCGGCATCATTGTCACTTACCATCAGGTGAGATGAAGCTAAAAAAAGTTTTTCAAGACTTTATCTGTATTTATATCCTGGACATAAAATTTACATATAAGGATAAGGCTTTTTTTTTTTTAATTCCCATGGGTTAGGGAATAAAGCGTTAGCGAAGTCGCGGGCAACAGCTGGTTTAAATCTAGTTTATAAAAATAAATGTTTGTTTGTTTGTTCGTATTTTATGCGCTGTCATATCGTTTGTCTGATTGCGTTGATATTTTGTACAGTTGATGTACGCACACCCGGGCCGGCTATTATAGGAATAAAAGACCGGCCAGGTGCGAGTCGGACTCGCGCACGAAGGGTTCCGTATCATTATCTATAAAAATCACGTTTCTTGTATGGAAGCACCCCATAAATATTAATTTTATTTTAATTTAATTATTTAAATTAAAGTGAATAATACAACTCAATATTCTGTGAATATTTCAAGCGTCTCCCTGTTGCCCTTATCAATATCGAGCAAAAACGAGCAAAAAAAATCACGTTACTTGTATAGGAGCCCCCTTAAATATTTGTTTTATTTTAATTTACTTATTGATATTTAAAGTGAATATATAAATAAATATTCTTTGAATATTTCAAGCGTCTACCTGTTAACATTATCAATATCGAGCAAAAACGAGCAAAAAAAATCACATTTGTTGTATGGAATATTTATTATATTCTGTTTTTTAGTATTTGTTGTTATAGCGGCAACAGAAATACATCATCTGTGAAAATTTCAACTGTTTAGCTATTACAGTTCATGAAATACAGCCTGGTGACAGATGGACAGCGACGTCTCAGTAATAGGGTCCCGTACATCAATATCCCTGCGGGAGAAGCCGCGGGCACAAGCTAGTGTTCTATAAATGTTCATTAGAGACAGAAATATCAGGGTGAAATTTAAATCATCGTCAAATTAAAAACTTAGGATCCACACGATCTTCTAAAGAACTTTTGTTAACTACAATGTCTTCCAAGTTCAACATTGTTACTAATAACACTATTTCGAGCCAGAAGCCAGTTGGTCTTTTGGTTAATTGAACGAAAGCTCCTACATCAAATCAGCTCATATACGTCCCCACCGAGGGGCTCGAGCCTACCCTGAATTAGGGCGATCGGGCCTTAGTCGACCACCCGGGCCCAGCGCGGGTTGGTCGACTTCACACACAACCTTCCAGTTTCATCGCAGGCGTGTGCAGATTTCCTCACGACGTTTTTCCTTCACCGTAAGAGCGTCGGATAAACGTACATATGAAATCGAAATCCGAAAACATTGGTACGTGGCAGGACTCGAACCATGACCTCCCGGACAGGAGGTAGCGGCCCTATCTGTTACGCCACCGAGGCTCCTACAATCGTTCGCAAAATTTTAAGAGGAAACGCAGCCTAAAGAAAAGGTATTTGAATAAAATGTTGCTGTCTCCCTCCCCCAAACTCCTCCGTATACAGCAAGAAAGGGAGAACTGCAGCGCAGACCGATAATAGGTACTAAAATTGACCAAAACATAAAAAAAAATATAATAATTTAAAAAACGCTTTACATGTGCTTGTATGTTTTTGTTTTTATTATGCGTATTTTTTTTGTGAGTATCTGAAAATGACGTTTCAATTGGGCAATTTTCTTAGTTTTTGAAAGCTCCTACTTCCTATTATAAATTAGAATATTGAGAAAAACCCGTCACGCAGATTGGTTACAGTTTGATTATCGAACGAAAAGGATGACCGCGCCCCTACCGCTGTGATTTCGTTTGGAAATTATTAAATCTAAATTTGGTATTTAGATTCATTTTACTGATAGTTTGTATTCCATAATGATAAAGGCAGTTAAAAAACCTTTAACAGATATCCTTTGGATAAAAAGCAACACAAAAACCAGTTCATTTCTCGTATTTGGTCGTTTACCCCATTACTACACGGCTAAATCTGAGATCTACCTACTAAGTAGCCACTGTTGATTGTTACATGCAGTAAATATCTAACAACCAATGCTGCCTGTGATTCAGCCCTACCTGCATTCATGCCTATAGATATGTCAGTTGTTTATATGTATATCATTTCTCGCTCGTTTGTATGAAGTGTCCGGGGTGTGACACAGGGCAATGGCCATATGGCCATGGTAGATATATGTATGTAGATTTGATGGAAAAAACACTTTTGCTCTATTGTCATTATCCAGGGAGGAAATAGGGGACTACGTTTGTATGGAAAAAACAGCGCCCGCGTTTTCTCATAAGAGCCCGCTTGAGTTCATAAATCCCATACAAACGTAGTCTTTGATTCATTTGTTAACCAAACAACCGATTTTGAATTAATTTTATATCGATAATCGGATAACGTTTATATGTATTGAAATCGTATTACTTTTTAAAAACAAAACAGGAATCCAGTATTAACCAATAAAATTGTTTTAAAAGTAAAAAAACGGAAAATAAGTTAATTTGTAATCCGGTTAACAACAGATTCCTGTTTCGTTTTCCAAAAAAAGTACAGATACACGTAATCCGATTATCGATATAAAATAATTCCAAAATCGGTTGTTTGTATCGGATTTATGAACTACAGCGGGCTCTAACTGGTTTTCTAAAACCTCAAATATTGTGATTGTAAAAACAAACTAAAACTGGGTTGCGAAACGGGCTCATTCCTTAAAAAGCTAACTTCCAATTCATTCCAAGAAGTTTTTCTTGTCCCTTGAGTTCCGTTACTCGGCTCCCCTCTTTCATCTCCTTTTCTTTCATCGCATAGGGAGGCTCATAAAGACGTCTCTTTTCCTCCTGAATGGAAAATACCGATTTGATGTTGTTTCCATCTACAGTAAAACAGGTTTTTGTCAAAAGGTAGGTACCTATATAAAATGCTTTCGAAGATTGGGAGACTCTGGCTCACAATTCAGCAGCCTCGAAATTATTTTTGTTGTGAAAACAACGTATCATTGTGTTGATTGGTCCTCACCATGGCACAAATTATTTGCGGTTTTTTTCAGTTCATCTGATCTTATATAAAATTTGTCTTTATTCTGTGTTTGGATTTTTTAACTAAAGTACAACGAGTTCATGCAAATTCATTTTTCATATAAGATTTGAAAATTAAAATTGGCTATTACCAAAGAATGAAGACTGCGGAAGTCTTTTTTTCTGTATTTTGCACGCCTGCCGTATTTTTTCAACGAAACCACGACTAATTCAAGCATATACAAGAAAGTCTTTTTTTCTGTATTTTGCACGCTTGCCGTGTTTTTTTTAACTAAACCACGGTAAATTCAAGCAAATGCAAAGAAGTCTTTTTTTCTGTATTTTGCACGCCTGCGCAATTTTTTCAACTAAACCACGATGAATTCAAGCAAATGCAAGGAAGTCTTTTTTCTGTATTTTGCACGCTTGCCGTGTTTTTTTTTTCAGCTAAACCACGATGAATTCAAGCAAATGCAAGAAATTCTTTTTTTTCTGTATTTCGCACGCTTGCAGTATATTTGTTCAATTAAACCACGATGCTTTTTAAAAGGCAAATTTGAGGAATTAAATAGGCCATTACCAAAGAATAAATATGCCAATACTCGAAAACCGTTGATTTCTGCCAACCGCTAGTTAAGGTAAATTTTGTATCGCAAATAAGTTGTAGCTCCATACCGTTGAATTACCAGTAATGTTGTACCATTGGAACAGCTTGTTATGTAACTGAATTGAATAAGTAACCGTAAATATTTAACCACCTCCGTAGCCCAGCGGCAAATTTCACTGGCTGTACACAGGAGGTCGTGGGTTCGAATCCCGGCGGGGTCAATTGTAAGACTCGGTTTGGTTGGTGGAAGGGCATTTTCTAAGCCCGTCTGGCTAGCTACCATCATCTTATCTAAGTCTTGGCGCCAAATATCAATGTTGATATCATTGGTGTGTTCCGGCATGAAGATAAGATAGCCAGTTCCCCATTGCGTTGGGGAATCTTGGTAAGCCCGCTTCCATCTTCGGCAACATCGTCACTTACCACCAGGTGAGATGATGCCAAGGGTTTACTAATTGTGAATAAAAAAATAAAAAAGTAATCTAGCTTTGCAATTTAATTATGATAATGATAAATTAAATTTGGCTAGGTAGCAGAAAAAGCGTCGGTGGCTAAACCGGTAACGGTTCGGTCCTTCTAACCAGAGATACCGGGTTCAAATCTGGACGGCAAATGTATATAAGATAGATAAATCTTTATTCAGAAAAAAGTTACGCTACAAATGTTTACAGTGACCCCACACTAGGCAATGCCTGTATCGTGGTGGCCATAAATACGATTAACAAGATTACTATTACGCGGCTGTGTCAGTCTGGATTGTGATGATGTACCAATCAGTTTTTCAAACTCACGTACATGTACTTACCGATTGCTTTAACGATGAAGGAAAACATCGTGATGATTCCAGATGTTTATGAAGGTCGCGTTGCTCACGTCCGTAGGTTTAATTCTAAATGCCCTACACGTGACCGCGGGTAATGCTAAGTGCAACACCAGGCAACCGCCGTCTATCTATTATGCCACACGACAAGAAGAAGATTTGGCTTGTGGGGCAGCTCAAGTATAGTACCGCTCATCTCTTCTTGTAAGAGGCGACTATGGAAACAAACGGGAGGATAGGCAGCAGCGTCCCACCTGCCAAGCGTAGCGATTATGGTATAGCCCCCAAACTTGGGCAGACCCGCAGTGGACGTCTTTCGGCTGATATATTATTGGCATTATCACATGCTAAAGCAGACTGATTAGTAATGAGATTTTTTTTAATCCACACTTGATGGTAAGTGACGATGATGCCGAAGATGGAAACGGGCTTACCAAGATTCCACAACGCAATGGAGATCTGGCTATCTAATCTTCAAGCCGGAACACATCAATGCTGTTAACACTGATGTTTTGGTGGCAAGACTTAGATAAGATGGTGGTAGTTAGGCAGGCGGGCTATGAAAATGCCCTACCAGCAACCAAACCGAGTCTTACAAAGTTGACCCCGCCGGGAATCGAACCCGCGACCTCCTGGTGTGAAGCGAATGGACCAACCATTACGCCACGGAGTTGGTTGAATTTATAATCTAGTAGCGGTAGTAATTTCCTAGTTCAATTTATTGTCAGTGCGAAATATTATTTTTTATTACACCCATCTGAAAAATTGGAATTGGCTATAAAGATAGCGGGGTTCAAATTTAAGTTTGTGTCTATGGGACGAAGTAACTAGTATCTCATCGGTGCTACGGGAGTTTGAACTTTCTCTCTTCTGATTGGTCCGCCGTTCGTGCTTCTGATAGATTGCCGTAGCTAGGTTTGAGCAGCTCACGTAAAGGTTCACAAACTGACATTTAAAGTCAATATCTACTACCTATCTGGTAAGGATAAACTGGTTTTTGTGATCGGTTGAATTTTTTCATAATTATTTGTGTTTTTTTACACTTTTATTTCTTTACACGAGTTTCTTTATTTTTCTCGTAGGTTGTGATAAAAAAACTGTTTGTCTCACTCGGGCCAAAATGTTTTATTCTTAGGCGGCGAATATGAAGTTCTTCGTTACACTCTGGATTCTACTTTGAACCCCTCATTGCGCTTGTGATTCTACTATAGAATTATACGCTATAGCATAAGCATTCAGATAACTAACGCCTTCGAGGAACGAAATATTAATTTTGTCTCCTTGTAACACAAATAACTATTTTGTTTACCTAGCGTACCTTGTTCTAGTGTCTAACTATGAAGGAAACAATTGCTCTCAATCGTTTGGAACTCGAGGACCACAATAAATCACAGAAGTCAATCTGTAACACAAACAATCCGAGACTCGACATAAAACTCAAACGTTTGGACAACGCATTAGTTCTACGGAACGCGCCCTACGACTATTAGTTACACTAGAAAAGCTTGTTAATTTTCATTACATAAATTTGCATTACAAAACAGGCCAAGTGCGAGTCGACTCCTACACGAAGAGTTCCGTACCATAGCGCAAGAAATAATATCACGTTTCACGTTACACTGGGAACTTCTTCAAGTAGACTATATATAGGGTGACTTTTAATTAGTAAACAGTACACACGAAACTGAACAACTTTAGCCAAAACACCTAAATGGACCAAAACACCTATAAGCAAAAAAAAATTCACTTCCCATAAAAATTTTGCTAATCAGTTAAATTTTGTATTAAGATTGTTTTTTTTGCGAATTTACGGTAGATCTTATTTCTTTAATTTTTTTATTTATCCCCTTAAATATTTTTTACTCAATTAAATATATACAACGACTTCAGTTTCATGGTATGTTCATCCCCTTAAATACTGTTAACTTATTAAAAGACTAGCTGTGCCCGCGACTTAGTCCGCGTGGAGGTTTTGAATTTTCCTACGGGAACTCTTCAATTTTCCGGAATCAAAAGTATCTTTTACGTTAACCCGGGCTATAACAAACCACCATACAAAATTTCATCAAAATCGGCCTAGTAGTTTTTGCGTGATGCGCGAACATACAGATAGACAGACAGAGAGACATGTGAAAATTCCAAAAGTTTTTGTTTTGGCCTTCATATCGTTAGTAATGTCCACCACAGTTATAATTTTCCAAAAATATTTCAAGTACAGACACGGCCCCGTCACAGTTTTATTATATGTATAGATATCCAACGACTCTACATTAAATACAGTTTTCTAAAAAAAAAATTGAACTATTTTATTCGTTCGGAAGTGAATTGTTAAAGATTCAAGTTTTCGAACGCACTCAGATGTTCCGAGTACTGATAAAGTGTGGAATTGTAAAAGGAACGCGATCGCCTCCCGGGACCACCCAACTGTGGCTCAGCTGCCGGTTGGCCTTATTTATTGTTTTAATTAAAACAACATAACTCAGGCAAAGGTCTCGGCTCGGACGCGGCTATGTGACACATCGTTATTAAAAATTTTAGCTTCTGAACGCTCTCCCATGTTTATTTTTTTCCGTATTTTGTATGTATATAAGGTGCTTCTAAAATATATGCCACGGCTGCAATGGGAGTAAGAGTCATGCATCTAATTACAATAGTGGAAAAATTTCGTGCCCCGGAATCGTTAAATTGATTTGAGAAATTAATATAAATTGCTTTTTCATTCAACACAATACGGGCGGGATGGCTTAGTTCAAGTAAAACTATTTATTTTAATGACTTATTTTTTATGTATGGAAAAATAAAGATTAATTTCCGGATATAAATGTATTATTTTCGTAATCACTATACATGATACTTTCTCCCATTGCAGCCGTGGCATATATTTTAGAAGCACCTTATATATGAGATGGATGACACTATTTATTTATTTCACTAACCTAGTACTCTAAGTTTGGAGGTCGAAGCTTAATTAGGTGCCCAGGATATGCTCCAGTGCTCATTATTTTTACTATTAAAAATACGTTATTTTATCTGTTGACCTCGGGAGTAGAGACAGGACTCAAATTACAATAACAACTTACAATCCTAACATAAACTTTTAACTCGATCAATGTCAAGTTCTTAATGGTCGTTAAGGCAAAGAAGTTCCATAATTAGTACCTCATGACAAGTACTGTTAAATTTGAGTGGCCGGTGGGCAGAGCATATAGTACGTGAAAAAGATGGCTGTTGTGGCGGTAAAGTTCTCAAGTGGCGCAGGAGTAAATTGTTTACGTAGGGAACGAACAACTATGTTCAGGCGAAAGTGTTTCTTTGAATCCAGAGCAGAGAGAATTCCAAAGTAGAATACGCAGGATTTTATGGGTAAAATTTTGCGTCCGATACAATATTATCTGGAGTTAGCATAATACTTTCATTACTAACTGAGAAAGGCACACAAATATTTGGGAATCATATTTATCGTCCTCAATTAAATAGATTTATCTCTCATACTGATAGATCCGTCATCAAATAAAATGAATTTTGGCTGGTTGTTGTGTACACGACCTTGAAGGTTCACAACAAAAAATTTCGAGCCGCTTGCTGCTATCGTACTGCGCACTCTCGATATTCACGTGAGCCAAGCCGCATGCGATCGCTAGTTTGTATATATATTAGTACTAACATAATATTACTCATACCGTGAGAAAAGTAAGTGCAGCTCTATGTTACTCTCCCGTGAGAGAAGTAAGGCTCCGTATTACTCTCCCGTCAGAAAAATAAGTGAGACTCCATTACCGCTCTCTAGACTCGACCTCACCTCCCCGTCACGCAGATTGGTTATTACATTGGTTCTGGAACGTAAGGGTTGTCAGACACGAGAAAGATACTCTAAGATATCTTTATCTGACCAGATATCTAACAATATCGCTCTTCATAGAAATCAATGAATACATACGGTGCCATTTTTTCCATGTTTTGCATACAGTTTTTTTCACAAAGTTACGAAGAAGTATGTCAATGCGTTCTTCATACCAAATTTGAAAACTAATTTGGCTGTTACTTGAAAGCCGTTGATTTGCGTCCCCTAGTTAGTTGCTATTTTTTCTTTTAAATTAGATTTAGTTTACACCTTTAAAAGGAATACTACACATTTCCAATAACCCTGTCTGATTCATTTCGTACCGAAGTTGGTAAAATAAATATCCCAAATATCAAGTTTAATTTTATTTGTTTAATTGAATTAATTATACCAAGCTATTGTGTCTTGCTCAAACAATATAAATCTCTCGCTCACACGAACTACCAAATGTATGGAAACAATACTATTTATATTCCCAATCTTTAATTGATTAAATAAAAATAATGAAAAAAACGTTACCTCACCTTTTGAAAATACATTGAAAATTTTATTAAATATTTTTCGTGGCCAATGCCGCCGGTGATCAGCCCTACTTGCATTCATGTTCATAAATACGTAATTTGTTTGTATATATATCGTTTCTCGCTCGTTAGTATGAAGTGTCCGGGGTGTGATATTACTCTCCCGTAAGAAAAGTAGGTGAGGCTCTTTTACTATTTAATTTTATTTTGAAATAGCGTATTGGATTAGCGAATAAGCCGCGCACAGACAGGCAAACAGACAAATGGACATGGCGAAACTATAAGTGTTCCTTGTTGACTACGGAACCCTAAAAACTAAAACTAAAAGAAACAACTAGTAACATTTTTATTCACATCTTGTGACAGCCCTAACTCTCGAGTGAGCGTCTGCGTAAATACTTACGAAGTGGCGGCGCGCGTTCAAGATCAAAGGAGTCGAAAAATAGGCGATAGTCTTAATACTGTGACCATAGTAAAAAATTACATTATTTTTTTATTCAAAAATTGCTCTAACGATTTTAATGAAGCTTTGTGAATTACTTGGATTTAATAAGGCCTACTGCACTGGGTAGTCAATTATTCTAGGTATCGTGAGAACTCGAAGGTGTGTGAAGTCGACCAACCCGCACTGGGCCCGCGTGGTCGAGTAAGGCCCGATCGCCCTAATTCAGGGTAGGCTCGAGCCCCTCGGTGGGGACGTATAAGAGCTGATATGATGAAGTAAATGTAATGTTTATTGTTGATTTATGTATGCCCGACTTTCACAGACAGCGAAGGCTTCGCGTAAAGTATACACAGCCTGGCTGTACAATTAATTTTTCTTACTTTTAGGTGCCTCAAAACTCGGACGGCAACGCTCATTCTCTAAGATGTAACCTGCTTAATTTTATTTCATACGAGCAGAATAAAATAAAATCACAAAATAAAATTGGAATATTTTTATTAACAAATCTCTATAAATTTTAGTCACAGGAATAATTTAATTTATGCAGTCATAAATGAATAAATAGCGGAGATTGTTTTATGTTTACATTTCGAATTGCGAGCTGTCTTTTGCGTTTTTGTATTGCATTTCTGACTTGAATAAGTTATTATAAAAGTAATATAATTCACAATTAATGGTTCATTAAATATTAAACACTATCTAATCTGATCTAATCATAAGAAATGATACATTAGCATAATAATAGTATTATGTTTCAACGGAATAACATAAGGTTTCTAAATTGTTTTATAAAATCACTCATGAATTGAGACGTTTTCTATAATCTGTTCTCGTATAGAAAAAAAATCTAACTAATTATACAGCATGTAACAAAATTAGTGTAAGTCCCGTTAACTGGCGCTCATACATATCATACTGAACAACATCACTTTGCTGAAATCGCAAAATTAAATTCTAACTCATCATACAAATCGATCAGCTGATCGACCAATTTTGTGCATTTTTGTATGGGGGGTCGAATTTTCTTTTTTGAGAATTGACTAGCTATGTATTCCTTGGAGAATGTTGATTAGTTTGATTTGTAAAAGGTCCATTTGACGGCTCCTGCACTACTTTGTTACACCCTGTATATGTAGATATAATTATGTCACAATACCCCTGTAAATGAGCTTCTCGGGGAAAGTTGTTCAATATGATGAGTAGAACCTCCAGGTAAAATTGGTTTGTTACACCCTGTATAATCAAATTACAGTGACAATAGGTTTTAAATTATTTTACATCCTAGTTTTTGCCCGCAGCTTCGCCTGCGTGGATATCGTTTTTATGATTGTCTTAGAGGGTAAGTGGTGCGCGAGCCGCAGTGTGAATGTGAGTTTTCTCCAGATCCTTCAGGAACTACTCTGATTAGAACTATTCTGATTAGCTGTCTATGTCACTTCGCAACCCCTCAACCAATTCTATACAAAAAATCACTTCAATCTGTTGCTCCGTTGCGACGCCGACGTGCGCTAGCGTGGTAATGAGTTTTTCCCCAGAAGTCTGGATTTGCTAATTAGTAAATAATGTCATTTCCAACCTTCTCAGCCATCTCTGTTCAAAAAATCACCACAGTTCATTGTTCCGTTGCGATAATAATATGGTAAAGTAATTAACCAAAAAAAGAGTATTATTTCAGTTCCCTCAGGAACTGCATCGTACTATGCTATTTTCACGAGATAAAAGGTAGCCCATGTCCTTCTCAGTGGCACAAACTACCTGCATGCCAAATTTCATCAAGATTGGTCGAGTTGCTGAAGCATGAAAAGGTAACAAACAAACACATTTTCACATTTACAATATTATAGCATGGATTTAAATTAAATTATAAATAAGTATTTATTTTGTGTCCCGTTACATAACTTTATTAAAATAAAAACTCATTGCAGACTACTATATTATTAATGTATAATAAAAGGAACTAAAGGTGTGTGTACCTAGTTTAAATAACTACACTTAGGCAATTCTTATAAACTAAGTAAAGATTCGTTATAAATGAAAAAAATGTGATATTACATTTAAAAAAAATCTTTGACAATGAAAAATATAGACACTGCTCAAAACAAAACAACAAGATTGACCTTTATTTTTGTCCTAAAATCTAATTGTTATTGTGAATCCTAATAATTATTTATCCTATGGAAAGAAATTTTCACGTTTACTTAGTATAATTATTACTTAAAATATTACTTATACTTCTACATTAAATATCAATGTTCAATAAATAAATAGTACAATATATTACTGATAAAAAAAAACATTTGCCATTGTTACTAAAAATTGGTCGCAATTATATATTCGTAATTAGTTACCGCTAAAGCGTTTGCTATAGTACACGACTTCGTGCCAAAATATCGTGATGCACATTCTAGTGAAATTTTCAACAAATGAATATCTTACATACCAAACACGAAAACTGGATATTTACAATACACAATCTTGAAATTACAACCTTTGAGATACTTTTGAGTTTGATTACCGGTAAAAGAGAAGGGTGTTATTCTAAGAAGTTTATATATCTATGGTTCAAATCATAGATAACCAATGGTACGAATCGAAATAAACTTTGAGATACTTTTGAGTTTGATTTACCAATTAAAGAGAAGGAAGATATCTATGGTTCGAATCATACAAAAGCAATGGTACGAATCGAAACAACCTTTGAGATACTTTTGAGTTTGATTTACCAGTAAAAGAGAAGGAGATATCTATGGTTCGAATCACACATAAGCAATGGTACGAATCGAAACAAACTTTGAGATACTTTTGAGTTAGATTTACCAATAAAAGAGAAGGAAGATATCTATGGTTCGAATCATACATAAGGAATGGTACGAATCGAAACAACCTTTGAGATACTTTTGAGTTTGATTTACCAGTAAAAGAGAAGGAGATATCTATGGTTCGAATCATACATAAGCAATGGTACGAATCGAAACTACCTTTGATATACTTTTGAGTTTGATTACCAGTAAAAGAGAAGGAAGTTACTCTAAGAAGTTTATATATCTATGGTTCGAATCATAGATAATAAATAGTATAAATTGAAAGGCCTTTTAAAAATTTTGCTACAAAAGTTTTCACATTAAAACTGTTAACAGTAGGACATGGTCGCAAAGAAGTTCCTTCAGAAGTAATAACGGCCCTCGATAGTTGAGACTAATTGAGAGTTGAGAGTCACTGCAATAAGATATGTGCTTTACAGATCGCCCACTGCCAGAGTGTCTTTGTACACCCCAAAACTAACAAAACTGGCAATACCTATTTTTAGGTTGGCAATACAGGATAGCTGCCACACTTTTTGAAATCACTCTATATCTCACAGTACAAAAAGCAAAATACTTTATTTGTAAAACTGGCCGGTACTATGATTTTTTATCTACAAATTTATGAAAAGTAAAAAACATTATCTATAATATTTTTAGAGTATTAGCGATTTTTGTGGAACTCTATATTTTGGGGCATCTATCCCACATAGGGGATAGTCGCCTAATCCATGTAAATAGATAGATGTCCCGCCAAGAAACAGGACATCTATTCCGCAAAAACTTTGATCGCATTTTGCCTACCCATCATGCAATCGCACAGAGACATGAGACACGGTCAATTTAGTGTTAATTGGAGAATAATTCGATAGATTAGTAAAATAGTTTGCAATTCATCCGCGAAACTAGAGTAATTACAATCGGGGCAACTATACCCCTGGGGCAACTATCCTGGTTTTACCCTACGAGCCTAATGACTATCCGCCACAAATGCATTCTTACAGTGAACGATCTTCATTTGGAGTCTACATAAGTGGTCCCATATTTAACGCTGTTCTGTATCCGTTCGTAAGAGATTTTTACATAAGATTGCGTGTGTAGAATATAGCTATGTAAGATCATTAGTAATCTTACATAGCATTACTGGTCGTGATTTTTTTCATGCCTTCCATATTTGAAATTTACCACATGATAAACGTCAAAACTTTTTTTTACCTAACTAAAAATGATTTGTGACCTTTTGTGACGGTTTGAGTGAAAAATGGAATAATATCATAATAATTATGGACGCTCGAACGGCAAAATTTTAAAACTCCGCAACCACCCTTTTATGACATCCCATGGCGGCCTATATCCATCATAGATCAAAAAGGTTTCGATTTATTACTGCAAGGGTTGGATTAAGAGATATGGGTGACAAAAGAAGGTTAGCTGGGAATCAAGTACCAAAAAAAAATCCTGATTGTTCTAGAAGCTTCTAGAATGATCGAGGATATCTTAGTTAAGAATGTTTAAGAATGTTCTTGAAGCGTCCAAATATTGAGATTGTTCCAGAACGTTCTAGAATGCTTCAGGGGTAAGGAGAGTGGACGGGGGTGAGTTGGGGAGCTGAAGATGGTGATGGGTAGGGGGCTGAAGGGATGAGAGGGTTGTGAGATGGGTTTGAGGAGAAGGAGAGGGTATTATTATTATTTTTATTTATATTAATTTTATTGCATCGTTAACAACTTGTGAGACTTCGGGTAGCGGGCAATGGTCGTTCGTGATGTGGCTCTAGCATTTTGTACACGTATTTTAGAGTTAAGACCACCTTGAAGCTTTCATGTAGTCATTCAAAGCTTCATTATGAGACGCAATTTAATTATTGTTACCTACAACGAGCCAAAGGGAACTACACAACTAATGATATCAACATACAAACATCAAATCCACTCTCGCACTTCACAATTCATTTCCATTGATTAAATGTACAACTTTTCAATCTTTTACTTGTCTTTGCAGCTAAATCATGAACCGATATAATCGCTGAAAAATCGTAAACACTGTTTCAAACGATTCACTATCACTGTTCAGTTTCAGAGCGCTCATAAGGCGCAGAACTGGGGCTATGGGCAATCCATGGAGTTTGGACTGGGCGGTCCGCCCATCACGCTGTATGGGGGACTGTGGGACGGCAGGGACTGAATGGACCCCATGGGACCGTGGTACATGTCCATCTCCATAGAGTCCGGGCATTTGTCGGACATCTTGCTGTCTTGCTTGCTGGCCGTTCGCCGCCACTTTGCGCGTGCGTTCTGGAACCATACCTGTTGACAACCAAAAAGATTCCAATGAGAAAGAGATATGACAACTTTTATTATTATTACGCAAGCAAGGAGGTCCAATATCGCAATATTGACTCAGAAAAACGTAGAATCTTTTTGCGATACGCTAACGCACAAAAGAGTTAAAATAAAAAAGAATTCGCTAAAAAAGGGTTCAGTTCGCTCGCAGAAAAAAGATTCAACTACGTTAAGAGGAAACGCGGTCTAAAGAATAGGTATTTGAATATTTTGCTGTCTCCCTCCCCCAAACCTCTCCGTATACAACAAGAAAGGGATAACTGCAGCGCAGACCGATAGTAGGCACTAAAATTTACCAAAACAGCATTTCTTAGTCCCCTATTTCCTCCTCCAAAACTTGAGAATAATATTTATTTAAAAAAAAAAACGCTTTACCTATACCTCTATGTTTTCATTTTATTGTTAATAATGCATATTATTTTTTAGTGGGTGTCTGAAAATGACGTTTCAATTGGACAATTTTCTCAGTTTTTTAAGGGTTCTACTTCCTAATAATTAGAATATGGGAAAAAACGAAACACAAGTGCATGGCCATGGTGGATATAGGTTTGATTAAAAAAACATTTTTGCTCTATTGTCATTAACCAGGGAGGGAACAGGGGACTAAGTTTGTATGGAAAAAAAGGAGCCTGCGTTTCCTCTTAAGCTCGCTGCTCATGTCCCGTTTAACGTAATAAGCTTCCGGACGGAACGTGGACGCGGAAGCTCGGTGCTCTGTGGTTTTTGGTCGCATTCCTCCCGTTCTTGTAGTGCGTGAAAGCATTTGGCGGATTTGCCGTTCCTCGCTGCGTTCCTTGGCTCGGATTTTATCTGCAATTAACATGATTGCGCCGTTGGCCGCCGCATCGAGCGTAACCAAAATGGCAAAGTATATATATTAGTACTGACAATGATCTGGCCAAAACCATAGATGAGAAACTAGTTCCTTCGTAACCAGTACATGGTACCCACCTATACCAATAACAAAGGAGCTTTCTCAACACTCAAATGGTCTTATCAGGTCAAGAATATTATTAATTTAGTGATTTTCAAAACACTTTATTCATAAATTATTATTTTTTTATTCATAATTTGTAAGCCCTTGGCATCATAAAGTGTAATTATTTTAATTAAAACGGTCAAATCTAAAATTTTGTAAGGCTTTGAGTGATTGATTAAACAATTTATTAACGAACATTTTATTTTAAAGAACATTTAATTTTTAGGGTTCCGTATCCCAAAAAGAAAAAACGGAACTATTATAAGTGTCTGTCTGTCTGTCCGTCTGTTACAGCCATTTTACTCCAAAGCTACTGGATTTTTGAAGTTATTTAAGAAAATAGGCGAAATATTACCATTACCCATGATCCCTTACCTCCGAAACTACCAGGCCTAAAATTTTGAAAAAAAAATACAGAAAAATGTTGTTTATCTATAAAATACAAAAAACCTATAAGTAGTCTATGGTATTTAAAATAACATAGGAAATTTCTTAATCAACGTACGGAATCCTCTCCACGCGAGTTTAACTCGCTCTTTTTCTGTCATAATATTAATACGAGTAATTTAGTATTTCTCAGAAAGAAATAAAATATGAGTATGCAGTCATGTAAGAAACAAATCAGATGCATCGAGGTTCATCCAATCAGTTCGCAGAAAACCTATAAGAACATCATCATCATATCATCCGAAAATCGACCACTGCTAGACCAAGGATTTCCACGGCGACCGGTCCTGCGCTGCCCGCATCCATCGGCTTCCCGCGATGTTTACCAGGTCCGGTACCTAATCGCCACGCTTGGCAGGCGGGTTGGCGATCGCGGTGTGGTTGCAGGTGTGTTGCAATGCACGGAAAGGATGCTGCTGCCCATCCTCCGGTTTTAATTTCCTTAGTCGACTCTTACGACCCCCATTGGAAGAGATGGGACGGTCCTATTCTTAGCCGAGAGCCATACGGCATAAGAACATACAAACATCAAAAGTCCCGCACGACGTTAGCTGGGAATACCTATCCAATATTGAATGTAGCTCACGCCTGCCGATGTTATAACCTAACCACTCCGGGAGTGCCAACAAAAGTAAAAACTTTTTACATTTTTATAAGTTTTGAGCCTCCCAGTGTTCCTGGTTACAGTAACGGTAACATGTAGCAAGTAACAGTGTCGCGAGTTCAATGGTTTTTTCTCATAACTCTTTTTAGTTTTATAAGTTTAGACCCTCCGAGTGTTCCTGGTTACGGTAATGGAAACAGGGTACAGGTAACGGTAACAGTGTCGCGAGATAAATGGTTTTTTTCCCATCTCAAAAATGCTCAACGCGCCTAAAGAAGTTTTCAGTTCAATAACATTGGTGCCATCATCATCATCATTATCATCGTCTCACCCGGAAGACGTCTACTCATCATATCAGCTCATATACGTCCCCGCCGAGGGGCTCGAGCCTACCCTGAGTTAGGGCAATCGGGCCTTAGTGCGGGTTGGTCGACTTCACACAACCTTCGAGTTTCTTCGCGGGTGTGTATGCAGGTTTCCTTATGATGTTTTCCTTCACCGTAAGACCGTCGGATGAACGTACATATGAAATCGAAATACGAAAATACATTGAACCAGGACCTCCCGGACAGGAGGAAGCGGTCCTTGCCATTACGCCACTGACGCTCAACTATCACGATTTTAAGTCACATTCCTCCAGCGGCATCCTGTGAGCTTTTCATCAGTCCACCTCTAGCTTGGAGCCGTCCGACACTACGTCTTCCGGCCCGTGGTTTGCACTCGAGAACTTGTCTTTCCCTTGGTATTGTCATATCTGATCAAATACACTGACTAAACGTTAAGGAGCAAATATAATACCTGGACGGGAAGATGTAAATCAGAGTTAACAGGATGAACGAGAAGAGAGACAATCTCAAATATTGATTAGTTTTTAGGAACGCGATGAATAGAATCTGAATATAATGCTCAGTGACGAAAAAATGTCTATTGCGCGTTTTAGCTGACAGCTGCTGCCAAAAGTTCTAATACCGTCACTTCAGTGATAAATTACGACCAAAGCTTTATGCAAACTGCTGTATGTAAGAAAATTACCTACAAAAATTAACTAGAATCCCTTCCCACACACCTCTTTTCCAATCACCTCACTCTGACAGTCATTGAGTGACAGTCACAAGCAAACAGGACAGGACCCAGTCGTTAGGTCCTTTTGAATCATCCACATGACATCCACAAAGAATTCCGCTCGTAACTTAGTAACTAAAGCAGAATCAAGGATGAAGCCGTCTGCCGAGCCAATATAAAATGCCTGCAGACTGTACGGAGATAGCTATACCGCTATATCGTACGTATAGGATTATCTGAAGATCCAAGAGGGTCCGATAATCCAAAAGATTTCGTAACAGAGCGTTCCCATGGCGGGAATCGCTCAGCCAATCGCGCGCGGCCTTGCATTGGCCACGCCCCGCGCGTCATGGCGGCTACCAGAAAGAGAGTCTGCTAGCGCCAAATTTAGATAAGTATGATTTTTTTGCTGTCGGTACTGGCTATTGATAAAATGATAGAGACGCTCGCTTCTGAACGCGTTTCGTATTTCGCATTCAGTATATTCCTTTTTACTCACAATCTTTTTTAGCTGCCTGCCTACTAAAAGTTAATAGAATCATGCAAGGAAGTCCTATGTCCATGTGTGGTTGGATTATTATTTATTACCTCCTTTGTAGTCCAAAGAGAATTTAATACACTACGTTTATTGTAGTATATGAGGTTTACTTACCATATATTATTAGATTACGTAGTTATATACTGTGTCACCGTAAGATGTAAATTCCGTTAGATTATAATCTAACGGGATTTATTTCGGGAGATTGTGAACTGTCGAAAGCTTGTTGTTGAATTTCACTAGTGACTAAGCGAAAAACCATTAAATAAATGAGCTCTCGAAGCGAGCGATGTTAGGTTCGGTCAGGTTTGATTGATTTAACAGTCAAAGAGCCTCGCGAAGCAAAGCTCCCCCCCCCCTGGGTAGCAGAATGCTTCGCAGCAGAAGAAATCATCGGTTTTATTTTTAGGTACAAAAAAAGGTCGTAATATTGTGATCCGATTCACAATTTACTAATTCACAATTTAATAATATCGTAATCTAACTAGTAAGATTGTAATATCGCGGTTTTCACAATATCCCGGTGACATACATAAAAAAATCATAATTCTAAGAAGAATAACGTCAAAATTTACATAAGTACTTCACAGACATTTTCAAAAAAGATTCCGTTCAAAAATCGTTTTCAATCATCCATTTGTTCCCGTTTGCCACTAATTATCGTGTCCGCCTCGTGTCACGAGCATGTAGCATCACAATAATATATCACAAAGCAGCGCGCGACAGAACGGCAGCTGACGAGAAATATATGCGCAGGAGTCGCGGGTCGGCAGCGCACAATTGATGATGCCACCTACCAGGGATATTGCATTGCAGCTTCCCCCGGTGGCAGGTTAGCCCATCTACTTACCGCGATGAAATGACTGGCGAGATGCCGTGCGGCGGTCTCCTGCAACCTAGATACCTAGCTACACACGTATCGACTTGTCCTTAGGTATTGTGGATACGACCAGCGAGGCGGTGACATGGGTCCCGGGCAGCGCACCGTTTCCTTTACTGTAATTTATAGGTAAAAAAATGTATTGTTTTTCTTGTTTATCTTCTCTTCTCTTTTTATATATTTGTGTTTGTGTACTTAAGCAATCAATAAATAAATCATTCATTCATTCATTCATTCACTGGGTCCCAGGCGATGCAGTATCCTTGGCACTGTTTAAATCGTCTTTTTAAAAAAAAAACACATTTAGTAAGTGCTTGGCATCATCTCACCTGATAATAAGTGACGATGATGCCGAATATAGCAGCGGTCTTACCTAGATTCCCCAAAGCATTGGGGAACTGGCTAACTTATCTTCAAGCCGGAACACATCAATGTTGTTAGCATTGATGTTTGGCGGCTTGACTTAGATAGGATAGTGGTAGCTAGCCAGGCGGGCTTAAAAAATGCCTTTCCACGAACCAAACCGAGTCTTACATAGTTGACCCCGCCGGGAATCGAACCCGCGACCTCCTGATGTGAAGCTAATGGCCTTTATCGTTACGCCATGGAGGTGGTCTAACAGAAACGGAACTGGCCAATAATTCATAATCTCCGACCCTCTAGCATCATGACTAACTTTGATTCACAAGCCCATCCGAAAAATACGAACTTGGTTGGATAATTTTAACTTTGTTGGATTTTTAGGCCCCCTTTTGACAACAATCATTGTTTTTTGTTGCAATTAATTTTGTATATTTTTAACTTTTTTACTTTGTTCGAAAGCGTGATAAAATGAGGTAGGTTTTACCGTATTTTGCATGCTAACTGTATTATAACTTTTTGTTAAAAAATCACAAAACATTTGAACAAAATAATTTTTCATACAAAATTAAAAAGTTAAATAGGCTTTAACTCGAAAACCGTTGATTTCCGACCCCCAGTTAGTATGACTTTTTCTGTTGCAAATTAAATATAGTTTATCCCCTTATAAGGATTTGCACTACTTACCAGTCACCCTGTATATGTTATCTGCCAGACTGACACCAGCTTATTGTTACACTTTTTTTACACAAGCAACCCCCAGAACTCATGGACACTGATGTGAAAGTAGACACTTATATCATACCCCGGACACTGCATACAAACGGTCGTGAAATGACATTTCTAAAAACAAAATCACGGCGAAATCCGATACGTTCGAGAACCTAACTATAATCAATCTGCATCAATCTGGGTGACGAGGGAGTGAGGTCACAATAGGTAAACCATTGGCATCATCTGACCTGATGAAAAAAAAATTGTTGGAATGTTTTTTCATCATCATCATATCAGCCGAATCACTTCTATTTCTGGAGAAAAGCCTCCCCAAGGATTTCCACAAGGACCGGTTTTGCACTGCCCGCCCGCATTCAGCGGCTTCCCCACTAGGTCGTCGGTCCATTGAGAGGGAGGCCTGCCTATGCTGCGATCCGTACTCGAGAACTTTACTACCCCAACAGTCATTTGTTACATGAGCTGAGTTACTTTCTATCAACTGTCAAAAACGAAGTTTTGTTTTAAAATTCTTTTCTTTAGTGACAGTTGACGTCATAAGCGCCATA
Source organism: Coleophora flavipennella (assembly GCA_947284805.1). Lineage (NCBI taxonomy): Eukaryota > Metazoa > Arthropoda > Insecta > Lepidoptera > Coleophoridae > Coleophora > Coleophora flavipennella. Next base: position 11,230,977 of record OX369308.1, read on the forward strand.
GCCTTTGACGAGGTAATTTGATGTTTTTAATAAATATGAAATTGATAATTAATTGAAATTTCAAATTTGCTAGTATTTCTTTATTTGTAAAAGGAATGCTATTTACTGATTTATTTATTTTGTTTATACTGTAAAATAACCTAGTAAAAAGTTTATTCACAGAGCTGCCTTTGATGTAGGTAAAGCTCCCCGAGAATAGTCATGAGAAGAATAATCAAATATTGATTAAACCCATTTTTACGCAATCCGATTAAAATTCACACACGCTCGAACCTATAAAGGTTGTAAAAAAACTTGTGTAGGACCCATTAACTAGGGGTTCTACTCATCATATTAAACAACATTCCCCAAGGAAACCATAGTCATCAATTTAAAAAAAATGGACTCTATGGAGAGTCATTCAAGTCAGTAAGTTGCACAAAATTGGTTTTGGTATGAAGAGTAAAATTATTTTTTTTGCGTTTTCAGCAAAGTCGTCGAACAAAAGTTGTTCAGTATGATTAGTAGAAGCCCCAGTTATGGGACCTACACCAATTTTGTGACACCCTTATATTTCATCATCAAAAATATATCTAAAAATCTGTTTAAGCTTGTGCCAATGAAGCTATCATACGATACCCCACATGACACGGTTAATTCAATTCAAAATTTGGACCGCCGCCGCCGTTTCTTGCATAATTGATTACACGTACTTTCGTCATATCAGCCGAAGGAAGTCCACTGCTGGACAAAGGCCTCTCCCAAGGATCTCCACGACGACCGGTTCTGCGCTGCCCGCATCCAGCGGCTTCCCGCGACCTTCACCAGGTCATCGGTCCACCGAGTGGGAGGCCTGCCTACACTACGCTTTCCGGTGCGTGGTCGCCACTCGAGAACTTTAATGCCCCAACGGCCATCTGTTCTACGAGCAATGTGCCCCGCCCACTGCCACTTAAGTTTAGCAATTCTGAGAGCTATGTCGGTTACTTTGGTTCTCTTACGGATCTCCTCGTTTCTGATTCGATCACGCAGAGAAACTCCGAGCATAGCACGCTCCATTGAGGCCCATAGTAAGCGACCATGTCTCAGTTCCGTATGTCATCACTGGCAACACACACTGGTCGAAGACCTTGGTCTTAAGACACTGTGGTATCTGGGACGTAAAGATATTCCGAAGCTTCCCGAACGCTGCTCAGCCGAGTTGGATTCGACGATTGATCTCTTTCTCGAAGTTGGACCTACCTAACTGGACTGTTTGTCCAAGGTATACATATTCGGTAACAACTTCGAGTGTAGAGCCTCCGAACTTCAGAGGAGTAGGTATGACACGGACGTTTGACATAATTTTCGTCTTGTCCATGTTCATTCTAAGACCCACTTGTTGAGAGGCTCTACTGAGGCCATCGAACATTGTGCTTAGGTCTTCCATAGTCTCAGCCATGACCACGATATCGTCAGCGAATAGAAGGTGTGTGATGTACTCGGCGTTGATATTGATGCCAAGTCCACCCCAGTCCAAAAGCTTAAAAACATCTTCCAGGGCGACGGTGAACAGTTTCGGAGATATAACGTCTCACTGTCTCACCCCTCGCTGCAGATGAATAGGTTCCGAGTTTTGATCCTGGAGGCGAACCGACATGGTGGCGTTTTCATACAAACACTTCAGCACTTCGATATATCGATAGTCAATTTGGCACCTCTGGAGAGACTGTAACACAGCCCATGTTTCGACCGAATCGAAGGCTTTCTCATAGTCCACGAACGCCAAGCATAGTGGCTGATTGTACTCTTCGGTCTTCTGTATAATCTGCCGAAGCGTATATATGTGGTCTATGGTACTAAATCCTTTTCGGAAACCGGCTTGTTCGGGAGGCTGGAAGTCGTCAAACCGGCGTGCGAGACTATTCGTAATGACCCTCGAAAACAGTTTGTAGACATGGCTTAGAAGTGAGATGGGTCTGTAATTCTTCAGCAGGGTGTTGTCGCCCTTTTTGAAGAAAAGCACGACCACACTTCTGTGCCATGCCTTAGGCGTTTGTCCCTCAAGTATAACGGAATTAAATAATTTCTGAAGAGCTTTAAGTACCGGAGTTCCACCTGCTTTCAGAAGTTCAGCCGTAATTCCATCATCACCCGGTGCCTTATTGTTTTTAAGCTGTTTAAGAGCCAGTCCGGGATATCTTCGGTAAAGTGTCGGATAAGTCTAGCTCTTGGGTCTTTAGCCAGATCGCTGACAGGCAGACGTGTGGTCGTGTACAATTGTCCGAAGAACTTCTCAACTTCTTCCAGTAACTCAGTCTTAGACGATATGATCCTGCCGTCCTCAGTCTTCAGCTTGGTCAGTTGGCTTTGACCAACAGACAGATCTCTAGCACACGTACTTTAAATAAAGACAAATTTTTAATGTTATATTTATTAAAAACAACAAATTAGTTCATTAAAGACTGTGACACTTATGACGTCATTATGTCAGTAACGCGAATAATTGCAAAACAAACTTTTGTTTTTGACAGTTGATAAAAAGTTACTCAAATGACTCGTAGTAAAATACCCATAATAAATAATAAATGGTTTTAAATTGGTATAAAATTACCCTGTATGCGTTGCAATAGGGTCTAGTTTGGATTGGGCTAATTTTCGAATTAAAAAGCGTTACCAGCTTTGTGATTGTACTTATTGCGACTGATTTGAATGGTACAGAAAACCTTAAAAAGTAAAACCGGCCAAGTCACACAAACAGGGTTCCACTCCAAAACTTTGACTACCAACAGTACACCTCTCAGGACATACTATCCTCTAGGTAAATAGAAGTCTACTTATTCTGGACTTTGGAAATTAAATTTTTCTTGTGGATACGGATAGGCTTTATATTTTGTTTTAGATTTTCCTGTAATTTATGTATTCAATCTCAAATACTGTGATTTTTACAAGATTTCAAGCCATTAGTTTCGGGGGTAAGGGATGGGGTAGGTTAATTTTCGCCTATTTTCTTAAATAATTTTTAAATTATAAATAAAATATATGTGATATTCTTACAACAAGTTATAACCTTTGATAAGTCACAATATGATACAGTTTGCAAAACTTTTACCTTAATTTTCTTATTTACGCCCCAAAAGGGGTCTCCAAGTTTAAAATTAATTTATTTACGTTACATGTTCGTCTTTGCGTCACCGAATAACATATGTGTAAAAAATTTAACTCAATTGGTCAAGTACTTTCTGAGTTAATTGGCTGTGACAGACGGACAGACAGACACACGAGTCATCCTATAATGGTTCCGTTTTTACCTTATGAGGTACAGAGCCCTAAAACTGGACTCGCCATATAAAGTTGACTAATCAGCTGATCTATTAAAACGTATAAAATAAACTGACAGTAGTTTCAGAGGATTTAAAACTCTTTCACGAGCATTGGCAATATGTTTGCCGGGGATGCTGTGTCCATATTAATCTTTATTGACATCTTATAAGGTTCAGTTTGCTCTTGTTCGCCGTAGTTGTGTTGCTTGTGAAAGGGTTAACCCGGCGCCTATAACGTGGAAAAAATAACGCGGACGATGACGCTGGGTCAATATGACCCGAATGTTTTTTTTCTTATCTGGTTATGTGCTGAATTATAACAAATTTAATACAAAGTAAGAACTATTGCTTGACCATGAAGTCATTGTAGTACCAAGATGTTTAAGTTAATTTAGATATCAAATTATAATTTGGTTTTAATGCAACAACCTCCTCAAAAGGGCAACTAAAATAATTTCTCTTTTGGAACTAAAATTGTATGGAGCTGTAGCCGTTTTGTAACCGTTTTATTCGAGAAAAGGGATTTTACTATTCCTCACTGGCGCTTGCTCACTACACTATGGTACAAATCATACGAATTGAGGTCTTATCTACAGCTACTGAGAAAACCAATAACGATTATAATATGTTTTTTCGCAATTTCACCAATTGCAAATCATTCGGGTCAATATGACCCAGCGTCATTGGCGCCGGGTTAAAGACAGCTTGAAAACTTCCGCCACTAACCTTAAAACCTCCAATAAATCCGACTCGGGCCCCGTGCCCCTTGAGAGAAGATATATCCTAAACTTCCGGAGTTTTGGAACAGACCCGAGCCCCAGGAGTGGAGACATTATGGATTGTTTACGATAAAATGAGCTTTTAAATGTAAAATATCTTAACTCTCATGACTTGGACCATACCCGATCTATTTTCACAGCCGTTCATTGCAGTGGCGTTCCGTTACAGTTCAATCATTTGTTAGCGGTTCCACTTGGCAATCCGAATCGATCCCTCACAAAGGACCATACGATTCAATTTGCAATGCAACTAAATTGAACACGTATACATACAAAGCAATTTTTCAAGTCGAACATTTGCGCGAGATATTTTAATTGAGGGCAATATGAAAAAGACATATTCCAGGACGACACAATAATTTTGGATAAACACATATAATTTACAGGCTTGATAGAACTAATTGGATATTTGTATTATTGAAGTAAAACATATTTACGCACGCTTGACTTGGGGAGTAAGCTGGTGGATGCGTGACGAGAGCGTTACGGAAGTGGGATCGGGCGAGGTGAACGGAAGTTAAGAGGGATATATGTATAAATTAGTGAAGATAGAAAGAGATATCTATTTATTTTTGTTAACCAACAATATCAGTTGCCATGGAAACAATATCGGTTGTCAAAACAATCAAAACAAACAATTTTCAGAGGATAATAAAACTCTTTTCATAAACTTTCTATACCTCCATATGACAAAAAAGATTTGATTATTTTCTGAAGACTATTTGTAAGTATTTACTTTCATACATAGCTAAAGAAGTTTTACATCAGTCGTGTGGTCTAAAGAACACTCATATTTTTTTAGAAACACATTTCTTATACAGAATGACTTCTTATTGGACAATTGGTAGATTCTGCACATAAATGTGAAAAACTTTTGCCAAGGACGATAGCGGAGGAATTCGAGGCCTTCCGACTGTAAGATGCAGTATCAGAAAGAACCTAATTTAGTGCCCACCCGGACACTAAATTAGGTTCTTTCTGAACCAAATTTCCTATTGAATAAACAAAATCATTTTCTCTTTAATCGACTTCCAAAAAGAAGGAGGTTCTAGATTCGAAAAAATATTGTTTTTTTTGTATGTTTGTTACGCGATATCTTTGCAGATTGTTGATCAATTTTCATTTTTTTTTGCTGCCAAGTTGGTCTTATATAAATTTTATCAAAATCGGTCTAGTACTTTTTTTATATGAAGTCGTTTAAAAATCAATAAAAATCAAACAATAATGCAAAATTGTACTAAGTTGTTGCGAAGGAAGTCTGTTTTTAAGGTTCCGTAGTCAACAAGGAACCCTTCTAAGTTTCGCCATGTCGGTCTGTCTGTCTGTCCGCGGCTTGGCTCAGAGACTATTATTTTAACGTCTTTAGTATTTTAGTAAATGTGTTTTAACACTATTCTTAATAGTCTAGCAGTCTCTGTTTTTAATAAAGATTTTAGATTACGCATTATTGTCTAGTTAGCAAGTAAAAGATAGACATCGTAAAAAATGTGCCTTAACAACACCTAAAAGATATTTACAACAAAGAAAACTTCGTAGACCGTTAATTATGATGTAAATTTAAATGTTAAATCTACGCAATTTTTCTTAACCATAAATAAAGCAATCTATGACTTAATCTAGTACACGGTAAGAACCCTCCTGCTGGCGCACGGTATCTCCATATTATCACACAAGGACTATTCGGGCAGAGAAGCCAGTCGGAGTCCGGATCGATAGAGTATATGCAGGGTGTAAGGTAAAAGTAATATTTTCGAGAGTGCTTCCGGCTAGTGAATCTTAACTTTGCTCTTTTCGCGAGTGCTTCCGCCCGTGAATCTTAATAACTTTTGTTGAACAACTTTTTCTTTTTTTTTAATTGCTGAAGGCCTGTGAATATTAATATCTTTTGTTCTACAACTCTGCTTTTTTGAGAGTACTTTCGGCCGTGAATCTTAATAACTTTTGTTCTACAACTTTGCTCTTACGACAGTCCTTCCGGCCGTAAATCATAATAATTTTTGTTCTACAACTTTGCTCTTTTCGCGAGTGCTTCCGGCCGTAAATCATAATAATTTTTGTTCTACAACTTTGCTCTTTTCGCGAGTGCTTCCAGCCGTGAATCTTAATAACTTTTGTTCTACAACTTTGCTCTTTTCGAGTGCTTCCGGCCGTGAATCTTAATAACTTTTGTTCTACAACTTTGCTTTTTTCAAAAGTGCTTCTGGCTCGTGAATCTTAATAACTTATGTTCTACAACTTTGCTCTTTCCGAGAGTGGTTCCGGCCGTGAATCTTAATAACTTTTGTTCTACAACTTTTTCTTTTTTCAAAATTGCTGACAGCTTGTGAATCTTAATAGTATATAGATACTGCTGTATTATTATTTGTAATTTTCTTTTTTACTTCATTGATGACATTATTGTACCACTTATTACTATTTCTCTTAGGTTTAAAATATTGACTTGTAATTTACAAATTATTAATAAATGGAATATGAATATATGAATATAACTTTTTAGGTTCCGTACAAAAAAACAAAACGGAACCTCATAGGATCACTCGTGCGTCTGTCAGTCCGTCCGTCTGTCCAAGCCCATTTTCTCCGAATCTACTGGACCAAATCAGGTGAAATTTGGTAGGATAGTGTAATCCTATGACCCAAACACAGGTGTGCAAAGTAAATATTTTTTTTTAATAAGGGTTATTTTCGGGGGACAAATTAGTAAATTTAAAAAATTTTTGGAAACCTTATTATGTAATATATCAAATGAAAGGGCCTGCTATCAGGATCTTAAATATGTTTTTGTTTAAATTGTAAAATAAATAGTTCTGATTTTATTCATAAAAGAAGACAACAATTGACCATTGCCCCCCTGTTCTCCGAAACTACTGAGCCTAAAATTTTGAAAAAAATACAAAATATACTTCATGGCTTGTAGATTACAGAAAAACCTATAAGAATTCTATAAGAATAAAGTTCTAGTCATAATGGAAAATAGTCTATCGGTGTTCTATACAGGATTCATTTAGGAAAGTGTGTCCTGGAGCTTCACGAGCTCATTCCCCCTTTTCATTTCATCATCGAACGACCAGGTGCGGAGGGCGATTCCACCCCTTTATCGTTGATGTTCCACCTTTACGTACAAAGCGTTTTGCTTCTTTGTTCATTATGCGAACGGGCAAGGAGTGGAATTCCCTGCCGACGTCTGTATTCCCCAATTCGTATAATTTTTAGAGGAGCAATGGTATACATTAAATATCAACTTATACAGGGTGGGGAGGAGTATACCGACAGATTTTAACCGTGGATTCCTGGTGGTATTATGAGTAAATAATGTTATATCAACATGGGTCTAAAACTGCCTTATTAACTTACTTAAGTTCTGGAACAAAAAAATCAGTTAACGATAGTAATCCCTTCTGAACGAAACCTTAGTCTAAAGAGTGAAAAAGAAAACTTCACACTTCACGAACGACTCCGACAACATACGATAAACGACGAGTGAAGTCAACGTCAGTATGATACTTTGAGGCAACAAACGTCAGATAAGATTAAGAAGAATAAGAAAGTTATAACGTCATATTATTAGGGCATGTTACCCTTGAGATTTTTTGAACTTGTGAATTATTTAAAAAATTAATATCTCGAAAATTAGGCTTTACTGACCCATGTTTATATTACACTTTTTGTCTAAATAGGCATTGGAATCTTTGGTTAAAATCTGTCGGTATACTCCTTCCCATCCTGTATATAAAATATTAGATACAATCCGTGTGTCAACTTAGTAATTATTTTAATTGGTTTTTAACTCATTTACTGAATAAAATTCATTATCTAACAAGAATTTCTATAATTGGGAGCGTAAACGTTTCGTCATTGTTTTCATCTTTGATGACTGACATAAGACATTTATTAATTCCTTGACTGCGGGTAACGATGGACCGATCACGCGCAGGTTTGTCCTCGCGAGAGCAGTTCGCCGCTGTACTGATATAAATGCCATTAACGGTCAAACCCATCCAGTTAATGATTGTGCTTATAGTCAGTTAAGCTGTGTGATCAACGCGACCACGCAAGTTGTACTGAGGTACAACCGCTTCCTAGCACTATTAGTCTTAGAGATAGCATCGCTGTATTCAACGTGAGACAGTGACTAAATATTCTTAGCGTTTTATTTATAGTCAGATGTTGAGTACATGTTACATTTGTTTTTTACTACGATAAGTGGCTACTGATAAAAAAAATGCAATATCTGCAAGACTTAGGGCTCGTGCGGACTAGCACACAAGTTTTTCGACTTATGTTTGCTACTTTCTTGTTAGTACCCTGTATACAAGGAGGGTTATTTCTTTGAGACTTGTCTATGGGTTCCTTGGAGAAAGTTGTTCAGTATGATGAGAAGAACATAACGGGTCCTACACCGATTTTGTTACATCATGAATACTTTTTTTTTATTAAAAATTTTAGTGATATACCTATATTTTGGTAGCCAGTTCCTCTGGAGGCCCATAGTATGAATCCTTAAGGTCCAATTTACCAATGGATATGTTTTAAGAACGCCATCCACACAAATCGTAGTCTACTGATAATTTGAAAACAAGAAGTTGTTTACATAAAAATATCCATTTATATACGATCGAATAAGAAAAATCTATGCCCGTATATCCCTGTTTCTTTCAAAAAAAACTTACACAGGATGTAACAAAATTGGTGTAGGTTCCGTTAACTTGGACTTCTACTCACCATACTGAACAAGTTTTGTTCTATGACTTTGTTGAAATCGCAAAAAAAAACTCTTAATGCAAATCGATCAGCTGATCGACCAATTTTGTGCATTTTTGTATGGAGGGATCCAATTTTTTTTTTGAGAATTGACTAGCTATGTATTCCTTGGAGAATGTTGATTGGTTTGATTTGTAGAAGGTCCAATTGACGGCTCCTAAACCACTTCGTTACACCCTGTATATGTAGATATAATAATGTCACAATACCCCTGGAAATAGTATAATTATTTTTCCGCAATCACCTTTTGCCGATAACACGTTGTAATACTAATGTATCACACTACGAAAGTGCCATAACGTACTCGTAATAAAAAAAAAGCTTCGTACACGTTTCCAAGTCACAGAATTGTAACAAGAAAACCTTTCTACTGCCTCACTCAACAATATGAAATACACAACACCAAATGAATACAAATCCACGTCACAAATTGGTATAATATATCAGGAAATATAAATTACGTACACCAACTAATTTGATGTCTCAATTTTGTGCACAGCTCATTACGCGCAAAATAGTGACACGTCCGGCGCGCCGGCGCAGCGGGCTAGAACAAACGAGGAGCAACTGTGAGCGATCGTCACCATTTTAAATTGTGACCACTTGAACTGGTCACGTGTAATTGAACAGTAATTAAAGAGATGTGTTTTGGTAACTTCACATCGATACCGAAACCCTAATTTCATCTCTAGCTAGGCAACATTATTTAGCAGCTGGTTAGAGCAAACTAGGAATGACTGTAATCGATCGTCGCCATTTTAAATTGTGACCACTTGAACTGGTCACATTTAATTGAAAGAGATATGTTTTGGTATCTTCACATCGATACCGAAACCCTAATTTCATCTCTAGCTAGGCATCATTATTTAGCAGCTGGTTATAACAAACTAGGAATAACTGTAATCGATCGTCGCCATTTGAAATTGTGATCACTTAAACTGGTCACGTGTACTTGAACAGCCATTAAAGGGTTTTGGATTGCTATTAATATCTAATTCCTTGAAGATATCTCGTAGCCAAACCTTATAACTTGGTACTTATCTTGCCAGAATCAGCTGCTTTAGGGCTGCCGAAATAACTGCGAAGCACCTCAGTTAGGATAGTGGGTAGTTATTTTATTTCAGGAAAAACCCCTTTACATAAATGATAACTATTTTAACAGATAAAACTGCCCCTTTTTTGTCTTATCGTATCGCACAAGATTCAAGAGATAAACGGCAGTTGTTATATTGATTTATAAAACGGAATATAATATCGCCCAAAAAAATTAAATAAATCACAAAAACCTTTTTACAATTGGTAGGTACCCTTCACTTTTTTAACAAAATTAGCGGACTTAAACAAAACTCATAAGTTTGTTATTTAGGGCTTATACCAATTGTGGAGAACAATGATAATTAATTAAAAATTCAAAACCCGACTGCGTCTCTCTTGTTTTGCCAGTCGGGTATCTTTGATCATTCACGCGATCAAGACGAATCTAACCACACCTCGCAATCCATAATCCATCAAGTGTTTAAGGCTACAGAGCGCGCCAAAGAAATAGACATACATACATACATTGATTACATACGGTGAAGGAAAACATCGTGAGGAAACCTGCATACGCCTATGAATAAACTCTAAGGTCGTGTGTGAAGAAGACCAACCCGCACTGATGGACTCGCGTGGTCGACTAAGGCTTGATCGCCCTAATTCAGGGAAGGCTCGAGCACTTCGGTGAGGACGTCTGTGAGCTGATATGACGATGATGATATGCATACAACATAACCCTCCACAGTTGACAGTCACAGTGACAGTGACAGTGACAGTTCACAGTCGGATAAAAAGAGACCGAAATCTGACAATCCAACACTACTATAAGTAATGCATCATAATATCAGCCGAAGGACGTCCACTGCTGGACATAGCCCTCCCCCAAGGATCTCCACGACGACCGGTTCTACGCTGCCCGCATCCAGCGGCTTCCCGCGACCTTCACCAGGTCATCGGTCCACCGAGTGGTACATCAGTAATACACATTTAATAATTTGACAAAGTATCAAATACGATGTAAGGTATGTCAGGGCTAAAACAAAATATTTTTATCAACTCTGTGGTCGGGGCAATAACACGTGCTTGATAATATGATTGCTAGTTTACTAGCGAATTTATTAATGATAAGGGTACACGCGACTGTGTGATATTACATATCATTATTAGAAGACTCACTAACATCAATCTGTGATTGAAATAACATTTTTACTCGAGTTGCAAAATACCTTAAAATTCATTTAACTTTACTTAACTAAGGTACCTCCGTGGCGTAACGATTAAGTTTGTTAGCTTTACATCAGAAGGTCGCGAGATCGATTCCCAGCGGAGTGTGACTTTATATAACTTGGTTGGTTAGTGGAAAGGCATTTTCTAAGCCCGCCTAGCTAGTTTCCACCATCTTATCTAAGTCTTGCCGCTAAACTTCAATAACAGCATTAATGTGTTCCGGCTTTGAGATAAGATAGCCAGTTCCCCATAGCTTTGGGGAATCTTGGTAAACCCGTTTCCATCAGGTCTCCCCCAAGGATCCTGTAATATACTTATGGTAAATTAACAATGTAGTACGAACCTGTGTAATGAGAGTGGAGTCTTCCAAACACACCGATTTTAATCAAAGTACTTGTAAAGCAAATATTACTCATTCAAACACCGCGCCGAAAAAAGCTGGCGGTAACTAAGCATGAAAGCCCTGTAAGGAGACCCTAATAAATGTTCAAATAAACACGATCAAAGGCCCGCAGCATTCCAGGTATGTAAATAAAAAGCAGAAGCAATGATTAATAGTCGCGTTTTCCTTAAATAAATAATATTAGAATAAATTAGGAGGGTGCGTCCGCTCGTCGCGACTCTGCGCTACCAACGTGACAAATGGACGCCTTTGGAGCTGTGGCGGAAATTGTCCGACCGACTCCGGCGCATCCTACTAATTACTGCGATTGTGATCTTTACACCTCTCCCTCAAGCGACTTTCAACCACACTCCGCGAGAATAAGACTTCAATAGCGCCGCGCGCACCAATTTATTATTGTCACAGAAATGTACTTAGAAAATAAAATTATATACGGCCAAATGTCGAGGTGTGACCATCCGGTACTAATTGCGGGGCATACGCGCTCTCCCGCGCATAATATCATCTATAGCATCTTTATAGCGTTCGATATAAAAGCGTGAAAACGCTAAATAAACGGGAAATCCCCTCCAAAGTAAGAATTGATTTGAAAATTGATCTTTGCAAGTAGATATAATGAAGACACTAAACAGCTAAACTATCTGGACGATATTACAAAACAGGGCTTCCACTAGTGATTTTGAAAAAAAAATATCCCGAGGAGCCTATAGAGTACAATACAACAGATACAATAGATTGCCTGAGGGGCAATCTATTGTACAGACAATTCGATAAAAATATAAACCTTTCGATGAGATCGCGTCTACTGAAAGTAAAATGAAATTATTTTTGAAAAACCGAAAAACTTTTTATTTGAAAAAAGTTTTTATGCTCAAAAATACAAATGCTCAGTGTCCTAAATGTGAATAGATATACACGTTACCAAATTAAAAAAAGCGGGTTCCACATTTTCTACGATTCTATTGAAAACAAAAGACGATCTTGAGACCTTGATTTCACCTCCAAAGTTCATCGTCAGATCAACTTCAAAATACTAAAAGGATCTATTGTCTCCGGGAATACGGCTTCATACTAAATTTCAGATCAATCAGACTATGAAAGTCGCTTCAAAATCGATTGCAAGATTTGAACTTATCTAAACAAACTAACTTACAACATACAAACATAGCAACTTAACTAAAAGCTCTTAAAAACGGACTTTTCATTCAAATCGATCAGCTGATGGATGATAGACCAACTTTGACTTTTACTATTCGGCCATGTGAAAATGTTAAAAATTAAGTAAGTGTTTGTATAAGTATTGGAATCTTGGGAAAAGTAGAACATCGTAGAAGTGAATCAGTACCATATATAAAATCCCTTTTTAAAGGTGCTATTTTACCTATATACTCGTAATACATAATAAATATAAAATGGCCTTTTTAAGCGAGCTAGTAATAGTAGTTGATTGGACGATTTATCCGGTAGCGTTTTATTGAGTATAGATTGATAGCGCTATAAGCGGGAACACGGAAAAGTACTTTTTCACCGACTAATTACTCTTCCACTTGAACTGGGGCCATTTTTCAGGGCAGAGACGAGAAAAAGAAGTGTAACGAATGACAAATCACGTAATTGCGGACGCCGCGAGAGATATATGGCGCGGCATGTTCTAAATGTGCGCCTGCGACGGTGCATGGCAGGGGTTTGAGAACTTGTACACTAAATTAGACTACACTGGGTCAAACAAATATTATAAATCTTAGGTGAATAACTTCAGGAATTCATTAAAAATTAAAAAGCCAACTGCGCAAAAACTTAAACCCTCTTTTTGGCCAGTCGGGTAAAAATAATATTGTATGTCACTCTCGGGATCAAGACGAATCTAACGATACCTTATACGTTAAAATTCTTCAAGCCGTTTCCGGTTTCCGACTTGCCGGTTTCCGTTTGAGCTGAATTTTTGCATGCATATGTATATCACGTGACAATACAATATTATGATAACATGGAGCTGATCTCATGCTGGAGCTGGAAGGTGGCCATAAATAGGAACTCCGCAATAAAACGACACAACCCCATCGAGTTTAGGCTCGTTTGATTCGTATTGACGAGTACTTTGATCCTATATTTTTATATTCATTTGAGCATTTTGGGTTTTTGAGCATAAAAACTCATTTCAAATAAAGTTTGTACCATAAAGCTTTTAGGTTTTTCGAAAATTATTTATACACTAGAGCAATAATCAAGGATTTGCGAACATAAACCTAACTAAGTATCTTTGTTGAAAATCAAAATACGTAACGGTATTTTTTTTCTTTTTTGCATAATTGATAAGCCCTTAGCATAATAAGTGACGATGATGGCGCTCTTAGATCCTCCGCAAAAACATCACGGCTACTAATAAAAAACCGGCCAAGTGCGAGTCGGACTAGCACTCCGAGTGTTCCGAAACACCACACCTCTCCTCACAACTAAATAGTATACTGACAATGATAATTTTTCACATTACAAACAAAAGATATCAACGCGAGCGCCAAAAATATGCTTTTTTTTGTCATGCAGTTCGGACCTCTTAGTGCGAGTACCTACGACTCATACATGGCCGATTTTGATTACTTTTTGTTTTACCTTAGTATTAATACTATAATCATAGTAAGTTTCATGTATATGTTACCGTTTTTACGATACAGCTATATCTAAAATACTTCTAAAAACCTATAAAAAATACGTTTTTTGAAGAAGTTTTTGTATTTGCTATAATACCGGCAACAGAAATACACATTCTGTGAAAATTTCAACTGTCTACCTGTTACGGTTCATGACATACTTTTCTTCTACATGCATGCGGAAGCCATTAACTTTGATGGGAATGGCCTATTTTGTATGGGAACTCTATTTTTTTTTACCTGCGCAACAAAAGTTTTTGGCTTAGGGACATAAATAGCCTTATTCATGTCTATCTTAAGACGTACTTAGATATAGATTACAAAGGTACGTTAGGTACAGAGGCAATGGTATGGGGTGTCTGGTAGAAATCTCTCTCAGCGATAAGACCGCCTAAATTGTACGTCAATTAGTTTTTAATTTAAATTTTGCATATGTATTTATTTTGATGTACAATAAAGAGTTATTTGTTTTTGAATTTGAATGGTACAAATTCCAAAGTATCTAGCTTAATGTACTGGCCCCTGTACAATACAAACCCTAACTCATGACTGGATGTTTTGAATAAATAAGCAGGTTTACATATCCTTTGTCCAGCCCAGCATTCCAAATCCGAAAACAAAAACAAACTTTGCGTGCAAAAGTTGCCACAGACGCTAGCGAAGCGAAAAAGAAGAACAAAGTCGTCCATGGTCGTGGCAGAACGGTGTCGCTGCGACTGGATTTTGTTAAAAAAAAGGCTTTCGATCAATATTCGGAGTTCGCTCAAAGGAGGGGGAAAAGCCTTATAATTGGTCCACTGGGCGGAATTTATGCGTTCCTGCTATCTTGGCCCTGCACGATGATGTAGGGTTGCCAGCCAACACCGCTTTCGTAACACTGCCCATTGTAAGACTAACATAAGATGTGATTTTGAAGGTTTTATATATGGTGTCACAATATTATTATTATTTATTTTTCTATATATTTTTTTTATATTAATGATAATTGATTGACTCTGAAATAGTCCCTAGATTTGGGGATGTGGGCCGTGTATGTACATAAAACATTTTTGGAAAATTATACCTGTGGTAGACATTGCTGACGATATAGAGGCCAATACAATAACTTTTGGAATGTTTGTCAGTCTGTCTGTCAAAAACTACCAGGCCGATTTTGATGAAATTTTGTATGGTGGTTCCTTGTAGCTCGGGTTAACATATGGAATACTTTTTATTCCGGAAAATTCAAGAGTTCCCGTGGGAAAATTTAAAACCTCCACGCGGACGAAGTCGCGCGCACAGCTAGTCATTAATATTTAAAAAAAAAAACATGAATAAGTAAAGGTTTATTAATCTACTTCACATTGATAATAAATATATTGTGAATAATAGCCGTGGTCGCGACCCATAATAATTGGTACTTATTATTTATTTTAGGAAAACCATCAGTTTTGATATACTGCCGCCCACCAATGAACAACTTGGTAACTACTTTTTACTTCAATTCAGATTTTTTTTATAGATTTTTTTTTGTAATTTACAGAATATGAGGAGTGATTTTGATTTCCCCGAATTCTATTTTAATTGTAAACATTTGCCTAAACATAATCCTCCTTTTTTGTAGTCGGGTAAAATCATTCTACTCATTAAAATGAACAACTCTAACCGCCTCTGTGGCGTAAAGGTTAAGTCCGTTAGCTTCACATTAGGAGGTCGCGATTCGATTCCCGGCGGAGTCTAACCTCGTAAGACTCGGTTTGGTTGGAGGGAAGGTATTTTCTAAGCCCGCCTGATTAGCTACCACCATCTTATCTAAGTGATGCCGCCAAACATCAGTGTAAACAGCATTGATGTGTTCCGGCTTGAAGATAAGCTAGCCGTAATGACAAATGAAAATGCCAAAGTCCATGTATTTTGAACTTTTCTAAGATTTGCCTAAACGATGAAAATTGTTTGGTTCACAAGTTGACAACCCTAAGAGATATGTGGAAGCTATGTATAGGAGGACAATGGGACGAAGCTCCCTTATGCAGCTGTAATATTCTATAGCGCATTGTTTCAACCTTCGCCGTCGGCTTCCTGCAATGTTCAGAGCTTAAGCTTGCTATTATACTACTACCAGCTTTTGCCCGCGGCCTCGCCTGCGTGGACATCCTTTTATGACTGTCTTTGAGGATGAGTGGTGCGAGCGGCTCGCAAGCGTGGACATTAGTTTTCTCTAAATCCCAGATCGAGCTATTGTGATTATTTGTAGTCTATGTCATTTCTAACTCCCTCAGCCATATCTATGCAAAAAATCACAACGATCCATTGATCCGTTGCGATGTGAAAGAAATGAACCAAAAAAGAACTATTTGTTCAGTTCCTTTAGGAACTACATCGGGCTGTGCTAATTTCACGGGATAAAATGTAGCCTATGTACTATCCCGTGACACCGGCTACCTGCATGCCAAATTTCATTAAGATCGGTCAAGGTGTTGAAGCGTGAAAAGGTAACAAACAACAAACAAACACATTTTCACGTTAATAATATTATATTAAGGGTGTTTAGTTATGGCCGTTGTTAGGTAGTACGTGAGACGGAGACAGTAGCGAAGCGGAGCCGGGTAGTTCCTCCCCTATTTTAAGTTTCAGGGGGACTCTCGCGTTATACCAACCTTCGCATAATAATTATATGATCGGCTCATGTCATGAAAAACTAATATTTTTTTTAGTTATTCTTTCTAGTCAGATTATTGAAGTCCAGGACTTTTAAGATTACAACAATAGCTTGTCACACGACGGAAGGAGTAGGAGATATAATTTTGATATAAGGGCGTGGGTTAAAACTCCATCGTGGACATATAGTTAATCTATATATGTATGTAAAAATGAATCCCTATTTCCCTTGGTCACGGCATCACGCGTGAACGGCTGGACCGATTTCGCTAATTCTTTTTTTGTCGAGTTCGTTATTTTCAGGAGAAGGTTCTTATTCTTATGTAAGGTATGAAAGGGTAGTGTAGTTTAGTGTAGTGTAGGGTAGGGTAGGGTAGTGTAAGGTAGGGTAGGGTAGGGTAGGGTAGGTTAGAGTTGTGGAGTGTAGGGGTAGGGTAGGGTAGGGTAGTGTAGTGTAGCGTAGGGTAGGGTAGGGTAGTGTAGTGTAGGGTAGGGTAGTATAGTGTAGTATAAGGTGGAACGTAGTTCGCCGGGACAGCTAGTACTATATAATTATGGAAATAAGACCCGTAATGGGTCTTTAAAAGGTATCGAGGGATGAATTTATTAAATTTATTATAATATGAGCTGATGATGATTATGATCGAATTTTTGGTTTCTTAATGAAAAGTCACATGTGTCAAAACATGCGCGGAAAAGAAGAAATAGATGGGATGAAAAGAAGATCGGATGAAAGGAGAAAGAATAACTGCGCACCGCGCTACATGCTGTTCAAAGAATAACACATCACTTACCCTGCTTGTGCCCAACCATCTCAATACAGAAGGTTTTGCCCAAAGCCAATCAGAGAGCGACAGAGATAGCCATAAATTGGGCCAGTAGTTACCCAAGACACGAAGAAAATAATAATTGATAGGGCTGACGCTAAACAATTTATACAATACAAACTATAATCGTTAATTGTATCCAAGTACCACACCGGACACATTAAGAAAATTGTTTTCCATACAAACTTAAAATGATTACTTCTTCAACGGATGGGCTGATTCAAATAAACCTTTATGCACATAAGCAAGTCACGAAATTCTAATTTATGGATGGATTAAGTTTTCGAAACAATTTATTTTAAAAAAAGATTAGCGAATATTAAGGTTACTATAAGAAAACCTTAAATCACTATTATTTAGTATTTTTTTTTCTGAAAACGTAATCTATTGCTTATGTTTACAAGTTTCATTAAAATCGGCACATCCTTTTTCAGGAAGTAGTTAATTTAATTTTGTATGGGAAACGATTTTGTGAATCCGCTCTTAATTAGTATGAAGGGCAAGGAATGGTATTTCTAAAAACAAATAGCGGAACAAATGAAATCACGGCGAAATCCCTTACGTTCGAGTAACGAAGTAGTACCAAAGAGAGCGGAAGGGAGTGGCTCATGCTACAAGAATATGTCGTAATTTTTTGGTTTGTTTTAATTTTATTTTTTAGGGTTCTGCACACCCAAAGGTTGACCAACGGACCCTAATAATAAGCCTCCATACAAAACGTGTTTTTTTATAGGTATTTGAAGTATTTTTGATTTAGCTCTATCGTAAAAATGGTAATACACACAAGCATGAAACTTGGTATGATTATAGTACTAATACTGATGTAGGTAAAACAACAAATAATAAAAATCGCCCAAGTATAAGTCGTGCTCGCGCTAAAGAGTCCGAACTGAATGACAAAAAAAAAGTATATTTTTTTCGCTTGCGTTGATGTGTTTTGTTTGTAATGTGAATAGGTATCATTGTCATTATAGCATAGATGAGATACTAGTTAATTCGTAAATTATATCACAAACGAGATTCTAGTTACTTCGTGTCATACTATGTAGTTGTGTGCAGAGGTGTGGTGGTCTGAACTCTCGGAGTGCCAGTCCGACTCGCACTTGGCCTGTTTTTTATTTCTAATGTCAATGTGTTTTATACCTCAATTTATATAATCCGATTTTATAGTTTTCTGGTGGTAATCTTACCATTTTTTATTTAATTGGACCCTGCCCCTGTCCTAACACTTCACATTATTTCGTCGTGCAAGCTTAGGCGCGCGAGCACGTTGAACGTTAGAACACGTTAACCGCCTCCGTGGCGTAATGGTTTGTCTATTCGCTTCACACCAGGAGGTCGCGGGTTCGATTCCCGTGGGGTTCAACTTTGTAGGATTCGGTTTGGTTGGTGGTAGTGCATTTTTATAGCCCGCCTAGCTAGCTACCACCATCTTATCCAAGTCTTGCCGCCAAACATTAGTGTTAACAGCATTGGTGTGTTCCGGCTTGAAGATAAGATAGCCAGATTCCAATTGCGTTGGGGGTTCTTGGTAAGCCCGCTTCCATCTTCGGCATCATCGTCACTTACCATCAGGTGGGATAATGCCAAAGGCTTATCAATTATAAATATATAAAAAAACACCCACACACAGCAACCGAACCTGTTCGCCATACGAAAGTTAGCCCTTAGCGGGATCGAACCCACAACTCTCAGTCCAGCTAGCACGAGCGCTGCCACCTGGACGAACTGGTCAATCACTTTGGTAATACCCTCGAAAATCCGAAGAGAACCTTTAATACCTTCGTCACACACCGCACGTATGTTGCACAAGCCACAAAACTAAAAGGGCTAATTACCACACAGAGGCTCTTTGATGGGGCCCGCGTTACCAGCGGCCCTTTGCTGGTTCTACTTTTAAAAGGGCCGCAAACAAAACGAATCAAGACCAATATAAGGGTCTAACTGCGCAAGCGTTGCATGTAACCGATCAATTAGCGACCATAGACTATATTAGAGTGATAGAACACGTTCATTTGGTCACTTGAAAGGTATATATGGCGCAGATAAAGATCACAGATCAAGGGATTCGGTGCAAATAGAAACTTATTTCCTCTGCTACGGTGGACCAACGACCTGGTGAAGAACATGGGAAGCAGCTGGACGCGGCCAGCGCAGGACCGGTCGTCGTGAAAAGCCTTTGTCCTCCTTTGTCGCATTGCTTATTTTTTTATATTCTCAATTGGTAAACCCTTGGCATCATCCCACCTGATGGTAAGTGACGATGATGCCGATGATGGAAGCGGGCTTACCAAGATTCCCCAAACGCAATGGGGATCTGGCTATCTTATCTTCAAGCCGGAACACATCAATGTTGTTTTTATATTTTATCCATAATAGCTTTTGTCCGCGGCTTCGCTCGCGTGGGCATCGATTTTATGACTGTTTTTGAGGACTAGTGGTGCGCAAGCCACGTGCGCGAGTTGCAAGTGGCTCTCGATCGTAGATATAGCCTATGCCACTCAAGAATGACGTAGCTTTCTATTAGTTAAAGAATTTTCAAAATCGGTTCAGTAGTTCTAGAGATTACTACAAACAAACTTACAAACAGTACCTCTTTATAATATTAGTGTATCTTTTCATCTGATGATAAGTGACGTTGATGCCGAAAACAGAATTGCGCAACCAAGATTCCCCAACGCAATGGGGAAACTGACTCTCTTATCTACAAGCCGGAACACATCAAATCTTTTAACACTAATGGCGGCAAGACTTAAATAAGATGATGGTAGCTAGCCAGGCGGGCTTAGAAAATGCCCTTCCACCAAACAAACGAGTCTTCTAAATTTGGACCTTCTGATGTGAAGCCAATGGGCTAAACATTACGCCACGAAGGCGGTTCTTCTTATCAGCTCATATACGTCCCCTTCGAGGGGCTCGAGCCTACCCTGAATTAGGGCCTTAGTCGACCACGCGGGCCCAGTGCAGGTTGGTCGACTTCACACACAACCTTCGAGTTTCTTCGCAGGCGTGTGCAGGTTTTCTCACGATGTTTTCCTTCACCGTAAGGGCGTCGGATAAATGTAAATAGGAAATCGAAATTCGAAAACACATTGGTACGTGGCAGGATTCGAACCAAGGCCTCCCGGACAGGAGGTAGCCGCCGTAACCGTTAACGAAGGCGGTAATTGTAATATAAATATGTATTATGATTGTTTGTTCCGTTCGATATTACCTAGGTCCAGGGATCGAAACAAAAGGGATTTTATAAAGGATCACAGCCGAAACACGTACAATGCTGAAGAAATGCCTCCCCAAATCCTTCCACAACGACCAGTCCCACATCCAGCAGCTTGCCGCGACCTTCACCAGCTCGTCGGAACACCGAGTGGGAGGCCTGCCTAAATTAAATCTCCCTGGGTGCGGTCACCACTCGAGAAATTCATTGCCCCAACGGCCATACGTTCTCTAAGCTATGTGTAAGCTCGCCATACTGCCACATAAGTTTAGCGATTTTGTGAGCTATGTCGTTTACTTTAGTTGTCCTATGGTGGTCTTCAAAGGGTGCCAACGGGACCCTATTAATTAGCTCCGTCCGTCCGTCCGTCCGTCTGTCTGTTAGCAGACTATATTTCATGAACCGTAACAGGTAGACGGTTTTCACAGAGTGTATAATTTTTATCGTCGCTATAACAACAAAAAAAATAAGGTTATCCCATACATGAAACTTTTTTTTTCTTGTACGATGGTACGGAACCCTTCGTGTGTGAGTCGAATTGCACTTGACCCGTTTTTTTTGTAACAAAGCTGAGTCGGCAAATTTCACCCACCTAACGTCTAATTTATAAACAGTCGGCTAATAGCCTATTACATTTAAACATACAACATAACATACTTAAGTGTTTATTTTCAATTGCTTCACGTGTGTTTTAAGAAGATGCTATCACAAGTTGTAATTACGATGTTAAAGCTACCCTAAACAGCACTAATAGGTCTCGTGACACGGTTTGTCGTTTCGGGTAGGATCCCTAATTTCGGTCGCCAGATAATAACACGTGTCCTGTGCAATTTTTGTATGGAAAATTATTGTTTTTTTTTGGGCCAACCGCACGCAACTTCTGCGAAGGTGTAATGATATATGTTGCGTTGACAGTGGCGTGTTCAGAGCCTTGCTTTGGTCATTCGCAAAATTATAATGGAAATGTATCACGGATACAACAATGTAACATGCTACTGAATTTGCGAACGGATACCAAAACAGCGACGACGGTGATATCATAGAATTGTTTTTTTTTATTCTTCCTTATAATGAGATTATTGCATTGAACCAAGTTTTTGGACATATACGTTATACAGGTGTTGCAAAATTGGTGTGGCACCCGTTAACATTGGACTAAGTCTTTGGACATATACATTATACAGGTGTTGCAAAATTGGTGTGACACCCATTAAAATTGGACCAAGTCTTTGGACATATACATTATACAGGTGTTGGAAAATTGGTGTGACACCCGTTAACATTGGACCAAGTCTTTGGACATATACATTATACAGGTGTAGCAAAATTGGTGTGGCACCCGTTAACATTGGACCAAGTCTTTGGACATATACAGGATGTTTCAAAATTGGTGTGGCACCCGTTAACTGGGACTTCTACTTAACATACTAAAAAAAACCCCGACAAAAACCTAACCGCTTCGGAAGTGCCGACAGCAGTGAAAACTTTTTACAGTTTTACAAGCTTTGACCCCCTGAGTGTTCCTGGCGAACGACTAGGTTGACAAAGTTTTGACCCTGCGAGTGTTCCTGGCACGGTGTCGGTTACGTTACAGTGTATGGTTTTTTCCCATCTCAAAAATGCTCAACGCGCCTAAAGAAGTTTTCACCTCAAAAAATCTTTAAAACTCGTAGGCAATTGGAGAAAAAAATCGGGTGGGGCTGTGTCGGGGCCCACGGCATTTCGTTTAACGTGAAACGTTTATGTCAGCGACTGATTTTTGTGTTAACGATTAAAATAATTGAATTAACGATATGTCTACAATAAACGGTCACAGAGATATAAGCATCCAAATATTTAACCACCAATGAGATCTGGTCGAGATTATTCATATGAGTCGAAACATAAGGGGTCTACGATGGATAGTTATAGAAATAGGGTAAAATCCGGATAGTTGCCACACTTTTTGAAATCACTCTATAATATTTCTCAGTTCAAAAAGCAAAATTATTTATTTGTAAAACTGGCCGTTACTTTAATTTTTGAACTACAAATTCATGAAGAGTAAAAACATTTACTTTAATATTTACATAGTATTAGCAAATTTTGCGAATCTCTACATTTTGGAACATCTATCCCACATAAGGGATATAGTTGCCTAATCCATGTAAATTACGTTTGGGATAGATGCGTCGCCGAGAAACAATACATCTATCCCGCAAAAACTTTGATCACATTTTGCCTTTCCATGCGCTAGCACAGAGACACGCGACATGGTCAACTTAGTGGTAGTTGGAGAGTCTTTCGATAATTTAATAAAATAGCATGCGATTCATCCGCGAAACAGAGTAATTACAATCGGGGCAGCTATCATCATATAAGCCGAAGGACGTCCACTGCTTTACATAGGATTTCCACGACGACCGGTTCTGCGCTGCCGGCATTCAGCGGTTTCCCGCGACCTTCACCAGGTCATCGGTCCACCGAGCAACTATACCCCTGGGGCACCTATCCTGGTTTTACCCTATTCGCATGTAAAGTTTTTGACGTCAGTGGCCTTGCAAGAGGGACGCTACGGGCTTCCGTTAACTTTACTGTACTATTTTACTTGCTCCTATACCGTAACAGCGTGCCACAAACGTACACCTGCAAAAAATCGGCCTGTCAAATGACCCGACCTGCAAGGCCTGTGGTGAAGATACAGAATCAATGGAACACTTACTGTGTCATTGCGATGTTCTGGCTAGCAAGCGTATGTACTTCCTAGGTGATGGCTACCCAAAACCGGAGGACTACAAGCACCTTCCAATCAGCGGAATTACTACATTGATTCAGTACATCTTCGAGTAGGTTGGGGTGCAAAGGTTATAGGGGTAGACACAAAAGATCCCATTGGGTCGAAGTGTCGCTGCAACTGCAGCCCCCACTTATAAAGATAAGATCTGCTTCCGGTAGCGATATCGTATAGGATAATGTAGAATCGATCTTGCCATACGTAGTATAATTACCTAGTCAAGTCAGGTACCCCAACCTTCTGAAAGAAGGAGTTCGTATGTCTTTAATCCCGTTCACAGCATGTGTAAAAACCTGACAGTTTTTCTTAACAGTCCAGAAGAATATCTTATCTGTGGGACTAGGCATGAAAAATATGTCAACTTACAAAATCGTGTATTAGTAGCATTGATATGATTCTCACCAAGTAGATTACGGGTCTCATACGAAATCAGTGATAGAGACTGTACGCCTTACCCACAGGAGGCTCAAGTTTCCATACAAACGTAGTTCCGCTTCAAAACAAAAACTACATGTCGGATTAAATCCAAACTTTGCGAATATATTGAGTAGACACGTATCGATGTTTGTAATTAGTTTTATACGAGTACATCGAAAACTAATTGCAAACATCGATATGTGTCGACTCAATATTTTTGCAAAGTTTGGATTCAATCTGTCATATAGTTTTTGTATTGAAGCGGAACTACGTTTGTATGGAAACTCGAGCCTACTGGGGACCCTTTAGTTGACATGTGAAGTTGCAATTTGCAAAGAGTTTTAGATTTTTTTAGAACGAGTTCATTGTAATTAGTAGTTACATGAGAGTTGGACTGTACTTACCTTTAGACTGAAAACATTGATGTAGGTACGTACGTACCTGAAAATCTAACTTGTTGTAATCAGTTATATTTTACATATAAACATTTGTAAGTGCTTACTCGGTTACTTACTTTACTTACAAAATCATATATTATTTAGGAGAAATAAACAAAATTGGATCGTACTTACCTTGAGACTGAAAATATTGAAGTAGGTACGTACCTGAAAATCGATCTTGTTGTAATCAGTTATCTTTTACATAAAAACATTTGTAAGTACTTATTTAGTTACTTACTTTACTTACATTAGTAGGAGAACTAAACAAAGTTGGATCGTACGTACCTTGAGACTGAACATATTATTGATGTACGTATACCTGAAAATCGAACTTGTTGCAATCAGTTATCTTTGACATATAAACATTTGTAAGTACTTACTCGGTTACCTGCTTTAGTTATAAAATCATATACAGAGTAAACTCTATTTAGCGAGTCTCAAGGGACCGGCCATTTTGTGACGTTATTGAGAATTTTCGTTATACAGAGAGAAATTAGCATCAAAGTAAACCAACTGGAGCCAGAAAATTTTGACGTTTCAAAGAGTGAATCGTTATATCGAGTGACGTTTTACAGAGTTTACACTGTAATAATAAGAGAAAAAAACAAAGTTGGATCGTACGTACTTGAGACTGAAAATACTAAAGTAGGTACGTACCTGAAAATCGAACTCATTATAATCAGTTATCTTTTACATATAAACATTTGTACTTACGTGGTTTTTACACCTCATCACTGAAATAATCAAATTAAAATACAAAAGTGCATTAAATATTAGGAGCAGGTGCAATCAAAAAATTTGCATATTAAAATTCGCGGTGCGGCAGTTCGCGTAGCCGTATCGGAGTACAAGATATTCGCATTAGCAATGTATTTGGGCCCATGCACACCTAGCATGAAAACCACTGCGAGCAGCCAGCCTTCTCGCGTCAAAGTTTTAGACAACGGCTTATTCAAAGCCATAGGTGACGTTGGCCGATCTTAAGAGGAAGTTTTTAAAGTGCGCATGTCTATAAAAGTAGGCACTATTCATGAAACTGAATAAATTTTGTTTAGAAACCCATACTGAATTTAGGAAAAAAATGGACTCTGTATAAAAAATAGGTATGCCGATCGAATGACAATTTCTCATTATGTTCAACTTTATGAGTAGAGTCTTCGCACTATACTGCGTATAATCGTCTTGAACCGGTAGAAAATACCTTAATGTCAACGCAATAGAGGCATTAACGACGTCGACTGAGCGAAAAATCGGAGGTGGGGTGGGCCGGGGCAGACGACAACGCTCTTAGGGCTCGTACACATAAACACGTTAAGACCTCGTAACGTGTCACGACACGGCATCGTGATGTTGAAATGGAAACTATGTATATACGTGGATAGATGGATACTATGATATTAAGTGATTTCCACATCACGGTGCCGTGCCGTGACACGGTACGTTGTCGTAACTTGTTCTTGTGAACGAGCCCTTATTGGCATATGCCAAGTGTGCGCGAGAAGCCTTACACACTTTCAAAGCACCCTGAAGGAATTTCTTCTATTGTTTCCTAAATAAGCAATAGGTTTAAGACTTGATACTGCATTTTTTGTATGGAATAATTTAAAAACTGTTAAATAATTATATACTCAAAACAGAATCAGCGATGAGCGAGCTGCTCACAGAGTTTCGATCGCTATATGTGCATGAAACTTCATGAATTTTATGCTTTGTTACACAGTGGCGTAAATTGTATTACTTGCTTCCAAAGCTCCGTTTGTTTAATTTAGTTTTATCAACAACGCTAAAAAAACTAGTCAGTTAATTTTTCGTATGATTTTGATAACTTAAACTAACTGATTTGGAAATAACAAAGATCGGCATAAAACATTCATAGCTGTACCCTTTACCACTTTATTATTGTGGCTTCGATACACTCTAAAACCGTAAATTAAAACATTAATGAAACTTTTTTCGAAACAAATTATCATAGTTTTCGAAAATAACAATAATAATTAGGTGTATCAAAAAAAAGTTAATATTAAAAAAAAGAATAGGGTACTAGTACAACGAATTCCTATGTGAAGGTAATGCATTTTGTTATTGTTATACTCTTTGGTACTCTTTGCTCTCAATAAAAGGTTTCTATTCTATTGTTCTAAGTGACAAAATTTGAATATTACCTGTAAAACTCTTTTCGGCAGCCCAGTCTTCTGACTCAGCTGTTTCAGGTCCTTCGCGTCGGGATTATGATTGATCGCGAAGTAGGACTTCATGGTCCTGAGCTGGTGGTGCTTGAAACTTGTCCGCATGCGCTTGGTGCGCGAGGTGCCGCCGAGCCCGCCGCCGCCACGGAACCCCATCTCCAAGTATTCCGAGTTCAGATCTGAGTAGAACAATGAAACTGCTAAATGCTAAAAACATTCATTAGTAAAACGGTAAAGAACAAAGGTTAAAACGTTTTGTTGTTTGAATCAAATTGACCTTGGAGACTTGAGGATATCTAAAGCCTCTAAGTATAGATTTTGTTGAAACCATCCACAATCTGTGGCAAACTTTTTTTTAATTTAAAAAAAATGATATTTTATGTAAGTTAATATGAAATGTGATCCACACTTAGACTGCACTTTGACCATGCTGCACCCCATCTTTTTGTAATGTATGTGCATAAAGTTACGAAAATATATCTTTTAATTAAAGAAATGGGATGAAATTACGAAAAAAACGCACTAAGAACCTCAAGGATCTTTAAATATACTTTTTAATGACTTTAGGCACTAAATGTATATAATTAAATAGTTTATGTAATTTCACAATTGTACATAAAAACAAGCAATGATATCTATATTCATAAAAAAAATCCACCAGTAAAAATTAATTCGCACTGCTAATTCGCACATACAGTATACAACATTATAATATTTTACAGATCATAACAGCACCCTCACCAAAAAAGTTATTGTGTTAGGGTAGGTGGTGTGTGTGTGTGTATGTGTGTGTGCGTGCGTGTCTGTGTGTATGTGTGTGCGCGTGCGTGTCTGCGTGTGTGAGTGTGTTATAGAAAGAGAGAGAGAGAGAGATATATATATATATATATATTATTTTTATTTTTCGTTCCCTTTTTGTAAGTTTTAATTACTAAGACCGATTTTTTTTTATAAATAAATTTATTTATTTATAATAGTCATTTACAATTACGAATTATGATAACTTAATACTCATACTTTGTTCTATGTAATATTGTTCATATTAAGGATTATCCGTACCAAAAACATTGTGCTTTTCGTACTAAATCGATTGGGTAATAAGTCAAAATCTTTTTAGGTTTCGTCAAAATTTTAGAACACTAATTCTTAAATTTCATGAGTAAAATGACCAAGAGACTTTGGGTTAATTATGAATATCCCTGTTTAGGTCAGTACCTAAATGATAAGACTTTAATT
Source organism: Coleophora flavipennella (assembly GCA_947284805.1). Taxonomy (NCBI): domain Eukaryota; kingdom Metazoa; phylum Arthropoda; class Insecta; order Lepidoptera; family Coleophoridae; genus Coleophora; species Coleophora flavipennella. Next base: position 11,258,844 of record OX369308.1, read on the forward strand.
ACAAACTTTTTGTACTTTTTTACAGACCAAACTCTTTGCACGTTCCTGGTTTAAAAAGGTTTTGTTTTCGATTCTCAGTAATCAAGTAAAAGGACACGCAATTTCCTTTTCCTTACAAAAAACAGTCCCGAACTCTTGACCTCATAACCCCAAAGCTTGCCATCGGCGTCGTTTTGCATATCGACCGGCCATAACACAAGGCAGTAACAGTTTTATACCATTTATACCACAGAATTTATACCATGTTACACCACCATTGTTTTACGTTCCAATACTTCTCTACCGTGCCGGTGCTTGCCGCCATTTTTATGACCAATAAAAATGGCCGCCAATAAAATTACGCGACAAAAACGGTGGTCTTGTGATTTGCGACTATTTTCAGTTGCAAGTTTGTGGTGCGTTCAATGTTAAATCGTTACATGCTGCTATGAAGTGTTTTTTAAAACTAATACTGGAATAAAAGGTTAAAAGTTAAAACCCCAAATGTCTTTTAACATAATAAACATTGACATATAGGTACAGTACACACTTTTTTTTATTAAAACTTTGATAGATATTGACTACATCTCACGATAAGTAAGTGACGATTTAGTCGAGGATGGTACACGCAAACTCAAATAATAACTATTCACCTCGCCTTGATGAACCCCAATTTTTGCCTGATGTACAAACTAGGGATTTATGTACTTAATATTTTATGTATTGCTGTTAATCCCAAAACCAAAATATTCTTACAGTTTGTGTCTATATTTTACAAAGCCATAAATGGTTACAAAAACTTCGTAACGCCCTCTAACTGGCATAAAAGTGCTAAGCCGTATTTACGCTCCGCACATTAACCGGTTGATCCAAACACCGATTGTGTCAAGACTTACTATAAAATAAAATTAGGTGTTGAATTATATTTTAGTGCTCACTAAGTTTCTTTTGCGGGCAAATAAATACGTTTCGCGTCCGAGGAGACCGTTCCGTAGGCTTAGCGCGAACAATTAGTGCAAAGGCTAATTATGCAAGGATTCGGTGGAGCATTTTACCCGGCGTTACCTTAGCTAATGGCCACGTATGCGCTCGATTCGCGTAAATGCATTGCTCCGAGCCGCTATGTGTGACTCACTCAAGACTAGTGTGAGCCAGTGACTTTGTATTGAACATCGAGTTTGAAGATTTTACAGTTATGTCATACGTTACCGATAGTATTTTTAAAAGGCAATTTTTTTTTGTCACCAAAGTATAAAGATAGAAATCGATTCATCTCAATTGAATGTTTTCGTTTTAAAATTGATAGATCTGTTACTAAATAAAATATGGATCAAAATGGAGGTCGAAGATGGAGTTTATGGTTAGATTAGATTAGATTGCTTAGATTTGTAGTTAGGAGCGAAGCAACAAGCTGTTAGGTTTATTATGACAGAAAACGCCGAGCAAGCGAGGCGAGCGTGCCGCGGCAGCGGCGTCCGGCGAAGCGCAAGAAGCAAATTTGTTCATTTATAGTAAAAAACAAACCTATTCAATCCAGACAACTTTCAGTTCCATTCCAAGCAGATAGTTTGACTCTTAGCTTTTGGAGTTTACTCCTTAAGAATCGATCTTCATATGAGGCGCCCGGTATGAAAAAAATATGAGAAGGAAAATCTAGTGATCGAATGACCGTGTCACGTTTTTTGAAACACCTATGTTTTTGAATTGATTTTCATAATATATAAGGTGTACTAGCTGTCCCGGCGAACTTCGTACCGCCTAACATTACATTACACTGCCCTACCCTACACTACACTACCCTACCCTACTACATACACTACACTACACTACCCTACCCTACCCTACACTACCCTACCCTACACTACCCTACCCTACCCTACACTACACTACCCTACACTACCCTACACTACACTACCCTACCCTACACTACCCTACCCTACCCTACACTACCCTACCCTACACTACACTACACTACCCTACCCTACCCTACCCTACCCTACCCTACATAAGAACCTTCTCCTGACAATAACGAACTCGACAAAAAAAGAATTAGCGAAATCGGTCCAGCCGTTTAGGAGGAGTTCAATGACTAACACACGGACAGAAGATTTATATGGAATAAAATCTTTTTGTACCTATCTCTATAAATACAAACAGCTGTGTCTTAAATAAAAATGTTTTTGCATTTTATAAATAAAAAATAATCAAATCTTTTTTGTCATATGGAGGTATATACAGTTTATGAAAAGAGTTTTATTATTCTCCGAAAATGATCAAATCTTCTTATATGTTTGTTTTGACAACCGATATTGTTGCCATGGCAACCGAGCGTGAAGTTTTTTTCTTCGTTACGGAATTTCTGGATTCTTAATTAAAATTGCGACTATAATTTGAGATTTAAACTATCCTATCTCTCAAGTTGGATCGAACTGCACATGGTGTGCGAATTTTATTATAATCGGTTAAGTGGTTTAGGAGTCCATTGGGGACAAACATTGTGACACGAGATTTATATATATAAGAATAATGTATGTAATTTGTCTGTATTGTGTGTGTAATGTGTATGTAATATGTGTGTAATGTGTGTATGTGTGTAAGGTGTGTGTTATGTCTGTAATGTGTGTGTAGTGTGATTGTAATGTGTGTGTAATGTGTATGTAATTTGTGTAATTTATGTATAATGCGTGTGTAATGTGTGTAATGTATTTGTAATGTGTGTAGTATGTGTGTAATGTTTGTGTAATGTGTGTATGTGTGTGATTTGTGTGTAATATGTGTAATGTGTATTTTATGTATGCAATGTGTGTAATATGGGTGTAGTGTGTGTGTGTGTAATGTGGGTGTAGTGTATGTGTAATGTGTGTGTCATATGTGTGTAATGTGTGAAATGTTTGTGTAATGTGTGAAATGTGTGTGTGTGTGTGTGTGATAGTGTGTACATACGTAGGTATGTGTGTATGTCCTGTAGCCTGTAGGCTTGTCCTGCAGTCTAAACGGCTAGATGGATTTTGAAGTGTGAGGTGTCTTTAGATTTGTCTTGTCAGAATTGAAAAAAATTGTTTGCAATTTTGAAATTTTTAGTTACTGGACCGCTTGCTTCCAAAATTTGGGGTCCCAGAGGTCCTTTTTCACGAATCCGTTGTCAGAATTGAAGAAAAGTGGCCGCCATTTTGAACTTATTAGTTACTGGACGGAATGCTTCCAAAATCGATATCTGAGGGTCCCTGAAGTCCCTTATAACGAATCCGTTGTCAGAATTGACGAAAGTGGCCGCCATTTTGATTTTTTTAATTACTGGACCGATTGCTTCCAAAATCGATATCTGTGGGTCTCTGAGGTCTCTCATCATGAATCCGTTTTCAGAATTGAAAAAATTGGCCGCCATCCCCCAACACATTTATAATCGTTAGTAAGGAGTAAACTCCAGTCGTGCGTCGGAGCTGACACACACTTTTTTTTAATAGATATTCTTTTAAATTAAGTACCTCTCTATGGTACACATCAATACTTCAATAGATACTTTTTTGCTCTTCTTCTAAAAATATTGTGCATCTAGTCTCTTTTGGATCTTCAACTACATATCAAATATTTATTTAATTTATTATTTTCATTAGCGATTTGGTGTTATTTTGGTGATAAATCTTTTTTGGGTATTGTTTTGGTGACTTTATTTTGATGACAGATCTATCGTATGTGGTGATATATTATTCCAATGTCTGCGTGGTGGGTGATAGAAAATCGTACTGTTTTTAATTAAAAGTCTCGTTTCGTTTTCAAGGCGAGCGTTAGGCTCTGTGACGATCCTTTGAATAATTGAAGAGGAGAGATAGCTGATCTTTTACAGGCATTTATTTAACTTGCAATGTATGTATGTTTGTTCGGGTGAAATCTTGCAAGTTAAATTTGACCCACTTCCAGGTTTCCGATTGAGCTGAAATTTTACATGTATATGTATATCGCGTGACAATGTAATATTAAAAGCTTGTACCTAAAAGTTTTTAGGTTTTTCGAAAATTATTTCCAATAGAATCGTAAGAAATACTGAGCTCGTCTTTTTTTGAATTAGGAAACGTGCCGTGAGCATTTGGCTTTTGAGCATAAAACCTCTTTTCAAATAAAAGATTGTACCTAAAAGATTTTAGGTTTTACTTCGATTATTTTATACATTAGTTACACTTGCACATCTCTTTAATCCTACGTAATTATGTTAAATGGGGTTATTGTTTTTCGGGTACATGTATGTATTTGTGTAAACAGGGTGTAACAAAATTGGTGCATATCCTGTATATACACCAATTTTGTTACACCCTGTTTGTGACAAAATTGGTGTAGGTCCCACATCCTGTAAATGTACGTATATGTCTTGTTTATTTGGCTGAGATGAATACATTTTTACCCGACTGTCAAAAAAATGTTAATGTTATAATGCAGTAGTTTTTTTTTATTTTTAACTAAATTGGTTATGTTTTTATTATTACTCGTATATTATTTGTTTATTAATATTTTAGTTGTGCATAAGTTTGAATCGTAAAACTTGAATAAAGCGGTCGAGATTCAGCGCGTTGACGGCGCGTCTGTTTACACGCCATGATTTACGTTCTCCTACCAGATAACGTTGTCCAGCTTACACTGACCTCTCAAAAATAGTACCTAAATCCAATTACAACCTAAATGCTAAGGCGCAATGGGATCAAGGAAGATCAAACAAAAATGGTGGTCAAGAAAAAGCCTCCGGCGATCATGAACTCAGCTCAAACATGAAATAAATGCAATATTTTCGTAATTTTAAGAGCGTCAAATCTTTTTTACTTTCTTGCTTCTTTGGCTTAACAGGGCATGAATGAATTTCAGAACAAAAACTAAAATACGGTAGATACCTTCTACAGTTAATTAGAATTACCTAATTAAAATACTTTTATGTTAAACAATAGTATTTTTTAAATGCGTCAAAAATGAAAAGAAAAAATATTGAGTATGTAAAGCTGGGCCCGCGCTGATCGCCCTGATTCAGGGTAGGCTCGAGCCCCTTGGTGAGGACGTATATATGAGCTGATATGATGATGATGAAAGCTAACACTATTTTTTTTTTATATTAACTACCTATTTTTAAAAATACAGTGTAAATTCTATATAGCGAGACTCAAGAGAGAGGGCATTTTGTGAGGTAATTGAGAGTTTTCTTTATACAGAGAGAAATTAGCGTTAAAGTAGACGCGTTGTTGAAAGTAGTGGCGTTGAAGTAGTAACTGGAGCCGGAAAATTTTGACGTTTGAAAGAGTGAATCTTTATATCGAGTGACGGTATACAGGGTTTACACTGTATGTCTGTCTATACTACACAGCTAGAAGTGATGTTCCGGTGACAACAGGTTATCGATAAATAAGATCGCAGTATAAAAACGTCGCGTCCACTAAAAGAAGACGTTATTAATAGATTGAGACACAAAATGTACCGAGATAACGTTTGGGTTCGTTTAAAAAAAGCAGGACAAAAACCGTGTGGGTCGCAAGGAGATCATTGTGATCCCATAAATCGTGTAACACCATTCATGTTTTAGACTCGGCAAAAAAATCGAGATTTCCTACATGATACCGTTTCGTCCGGTGTCCTATAAAAACCGCTGCTATTTAATTATTAAATGTCACGAAGACGTGATATTCATGTTTGAATTTGGTATTAAAATATCTAGTTCTTTTTTTTTGCACTTACAAGTTACGAATTCATTTTATGAAGCCCTAATTTCCAAACTAGTCAAGATTGTAGCTTAGAAACTAGTTTTTTCTCTTGTTTAGCGTTCCGAAGTCAACAAGGATGTCTGTCCGTCTGTCCGCGGCTTAGCTCAGAGACTTAGTACTAGAAAGCTGTAATTTAGCTTGGGTATTAAATATTTTAAAAAAATTCGAGCGAGACCTACAGTACTCGCATATGATGTGTAACATGTGACAAAATACTTTAGGTTAGTTAGATTTGATGACGATATTGTACCTGGGTGGCGGATCTGACAGTAACGAAAAAAACCGACCAAGTGCGAGTCGGACTCTCGTAAAGTAGAATTCCGCGCTTTCGCGACTTCCTGTTACACATTTCCGTCCCATGTTACACATTTCCGTCCCATTTCACGAAATCACTCCCACAAATTGCAGGAAAGCGAGAGCAAAGATGTTACACATCAAAAATATTTTAGGGTACCTCACCTGCATATAAAGAGGAGTTATTTTTTTTTGTTGCGTAGGGTCTTTTAAAACTATTAGGTAAGGGGTTGGCTAAAACCATTTTTGATCGAAGGATCGGTTTGCGATTATTAAGCTTTAAAGTGCAAATTTTTGTTACAGTCGAGTATCGTCCCTCCCCCTACCCTTACCAGCAATCTAAACCGCTTTTTCAGGACATGGTCGGTTTGTTGTATATCATGGTTATGGAGTACAATATAGTAAATACCTATACTATATTCCGGTAAGTAACTATACTTTATTGTTACTTTAAAGCTAGTTTTGAATTCCAGTATTCTTATTTATTATAACTTAATTAATATGTGTGCGAGTGTGTGTGTGTGTGTGGTGTGTGTGTGTGTGTGTGTGTGTGTGTGTGTGTGTGTGTGTGTTTGAATAAATTGACATTTCTTACTGTTTTCATCATATCAGCCAAAATATCTGTACTGCTGAGGACAAAGCACTTCCCCAAGGATTTCCACAACGACCAGTCCTGCGCTGCCCGCATCCAGCGGCTTCCCGTTTCCGCGACCTTTACCAGATCGTCAGTATACTTACTTTGGTCATATTTTTTTTATTGTACTTAGAATTAAATAATGCGAGCGTGAAACTTGATGCGATTATAGTGCTGACACTATAAACTCAATTTATATTGTACTTGAACGAAATCAATCAACTGGTTACTTAGATACTAAGGGTTGTAACGCGGTAACGCTGCATTATTTAAAATTCTTCTTTTCGATCTATTTCTACTGTGTCGCATGCGCTGGCACATAGCAATCTATGTGTCATCTCATCTCTATGGCACATGTGTTTAAAAAATGAAAATTCTTACTATCCTTCAATATTTCACATTATTTTGTAAAATAAAATATATATAAAATAAAACAATTAGAAACTGATTCTTTACAACTCAAGGTGTTAATGTTATAACCTTGTTCTTTATAGTTCAATAAAAAAATCTTTGAAATCTTTCTTTAAGACCCATTCCGGGTCTTATATTTTTCCTATATTCCTACAATTAAATATAAATTCAACTGTGCACATACGTTTTTAACCCACGCCCTACCTACCTACATACTCGTACCTACGACGTGCTAGAATCGGTGGCAAAAGTATAAATCGTTTCAAGTTGGCTAATGATTTAGAAATCACTTAACATAGAACAAACCTGGGTCGGACTTTACCTTTAATTTTCCAAATTTTTGTCGACTGTACATACTACCTGTTATTGATCATACTATGTAGTTACAATCTAATTCGATATTTACTCGTTAATCCATCAGGTGAGTTGTAGTCAAACGCACTCAAATAACTACTACCTTTTATTGATCATACTATGTAGTTACAATTTAATTCGATTTACTCACTATTCCATCAGGTGAGTTGTAGTAAACGCACTCAAATACCTACTACCTGTTATTGATCATACTATGTAGTTACAATTTAATTCGATTTACTCACTATTCCATCAGGTGAGTTGTAGTAAACGCACTCAAATACGTACTACCTGTTATTGATCATACTATGTAGTTACAATTTAATTCGATTTACTCACTATTCCATCAGGTGAGTTGTAGTCAAACGCACTCAAATAACTACTACCTTTTATTGATCATACTATGTAGTTACAATTTAATTCGATTTACTCACTATTCCATCAGGTGAGTTGTAGTAAACGCACTCAAATACGTACTACCTGTTATTGATCATACTATGTAGTTACAATTTAATTCGATTTACTCACTATTCCATCAGGTGAGTTGTAGTCAAACGCACTCAAATAACTACTACCTTTTATTGATCATACTATGTAGTTACAATTTAATTCGATTTACTCACTATTCCATCAGGTGAGTTGTAGTAAACGCACTCAAATACGTACTACCTGTTATTGATCATACTATGTAGTTACAATTTAATTCGATTTACTCACTATTCCATCAGGTGAGTTGTAGTCAAACGCACTCAAATAACTACTACCTTTTATTGATCATACTATGTAGTTACAATTTAATTCGATTTACTCACTATTCCATCAGGTGAGTTGTAGTAAACGCACTCAAATACGTACTACCTGTTATTGATCATACTATGTAGTTACAATTTAATTCGATTTACTCACTATTCCATCAGGTGAGTTGTAGTCAAACGCACTCAAATACATACTACCTGTTAATGATCATACTATGTAGTTACAATTTAATTCGATTTACTCGTTAATCCACCAGGTGAGTTGTAGTCAAACGCACTCAAATACATACTACCTGTTTATGATCATACTATGTAGTTACAATTTAATTCGATTTACTCGTTAATCCACCAGGTGAGTTGTAGTCAAACGCACTCAAATACATACTACCTGTTTATGATCATACTATGTAGTTACAATTTAATTCGATTTACTCGTTAATCTATCAGGTGAGTTGTAGTCAAACGCACTCAAATACATACTACCTGTTAATGATCATACTATGTAGTTACAATTTAATTCGATTTACTCGTTAATCCACCAGGTGAGTTGTAGTCAAACGCACTCAAATACATACTACCTGTTAATGATCATACTATGTAGTTACAATTTAATTCGATTTACTCGTTAATCTATCAGGTGAGTTGTAGTCAAACGCACTCAAATACATACTACCTGTTAATGATCATACTATGTAGTTACAATTTAATTCGATTTACTCGTTAATCCACCAGGTGAGTTGTAGTCAAACGCACTCAAATTTTTAATAAAACAAATAGATTCAATATTTAATTATTTAGTATTTATTTATTTATATACGTCAATCCTAAAAGAGGCCAAGTGCGAGCCGATGGTTCCGTACCGTCACTACTCTCCAAGTACAACACAGACTTTTTTATATTCAGTCCGACTCACACTTGGCCGGTTCTTCTTTTCATGTTTTATTGTGTTACTATCTGTTGCCCGCGACTTCCTCCGTAGATATCGATGGTGCACGGCGCGCGAGCAGCAATTGGCTCGCGGGTTTTTCAACAAAAGTTAGTAAAATCGATAATTTCGTTCTCAAGTTATGGCGTGACTAAGGGAAACAGAGACTTCATTATATTAGATTTTAATTATTACTCGTATGTTAACTATACTGTTACTATTTGAAACTGTTATCTTGAGTAACTATGTACGTTCACTTAGCATTCATCTACTAAAGGAGGAAACTTTGTAATATCCCACGTTCATTTGCTATTTACTGTATGTAAACTTTGTAATATCCCACGTTCATTTGTTATTTACTTTATGTAAACTTTGTAATATCCCACGTTCATTTGCTATTTACTTTACGTAAACTTTGTAATATCCCACGTTCATTTGCTATGTACTTTATGTAAACTTTGTAATATCCATTTGCTATTTGCTGTATGTAAACTTTGTAATATCCCACGTTCATTAACTATTGACTCGATGTAACCTAGTTTTCCTTAAAAAATAAAAATGAAATATTGTTTTCTCAATTATTCACATTCAGGAATAGACACTGAGGTTGAAAATAGTATTTTTCAGTTCCCTCAGGAACTGCATCGACCTTGCTATTTTCACGGGATAAAAAATAGCCTATGGCCTTCCCCGTGACAAAGGTTACTTGCATTACAAATTTCATCAAGATTGGTCAAGGTGTTGAAGCGTGAAAGGTAACAAACAAACAAAACATTTTCACATTTATAATAATAAGTAACCGACATAGCTTTCAGAATTGCAGTGGGCGCGCGCGGCACATCGCTCGTAGAACAGTTGGCCGTTGGGGTAGTAAAGTTTTCAAGTGGCTACCGCGCACCGGAAAACGCAGCGTAGGCAGGCTTCCCACTCGGTGCACCGACCACCTGGTGAGGGTAGCGTGTAGCCGCTGGGTGCGGGTAGCGCAGAACCGGTCATCGTGGAAATACTTGGGGGAGGCCTATGTCCAGCAGTGGACGTCCTTCGGCTGATATGATGATGATGATGATGATGAATATTAAGTAATGATTTGAGTATGTTACATAATATAGTTTTAATTTCAGTGTTTTTGATCTAGTTGTACCTACAACTACATGTATCTTCATAGAAGACGATAACTGGCTTACCATCCAGTCTTGTTAATGTGCACTCGTGCGTGACCGGCGTCAAACAAATGTTTAAATTAAGTTATTACATTTATACTAACAGTATCAAACTAGCACCCAAAGCTTAAGGTCGTCCACTAATGTGATATCCATGTTACTTTGCTACGCCGCTATCGTTCTATGACATCTGGGACGGTGGCGACTCCGACGCACTCTGGGTTGGACAGCTCTATCGATCGACATTATATTTATTACACCGCTCACCTCTAGAAGGCGCGGGAATCGATTTCTGGGATTCGATATTTGAAAGTTTAAAAAGTTAATTACGCGAAATGCAAAAGAGAATGTTTGTTTGGAACTTTTTTCAGACCTGAATAGACCTTGATAGAGTCTGTGCAGAAAGTGAACCGTTGCGGCGTAAAATGGAACTAACATTAAATACATTAATCTTAAGGCATTATATTCTAATACTAAGATGATATAATGTATTATTATAGGATGTTACAGTCACACAATAATGACGTAAAACAGTGTTGTCAACATGACTAATACAGTAGTTAATACAGGAAGCTCTAGTATCCATACAAATGTAGTTCCGTTTTTATATAAAAAACTACATTCCGGATTGAACCCGAACTTTGCGAATATATTGAGTAGACACATATCGATGTTTGTAATTAGTTTTCGATGTACTAATATAAAACGGAAAGATGGAGCATTTTCAAACTTTCAGTACAAAACAAATTTAAGCCTTTATTTAGTTATGTTTTATTTACTACGATGAAAACTAATTACAAACATCGATATGTGTCTACTCAATGTATTTGCAAAGTTTGGATTCAATTCAGCATGTAGTTTTTATATTAAAGCGGAACTAAGTTTGTATGGAAACTCGACCCTCCTAGGGACGCAAATCTTACGACTACGGTTCTCTTTCAGCACAGACTCTAGCAGTCTTCAGGTCAAGCTACAGGTACAAGTTTGTTAAGTTAGAATTCTAAATTACATAGAGATCCTTATTAGCAAAGTAAGCTACTTTTAAAACACCTAAAAAAACTAAACTAACCACCTATAACAATCGTCAGGAAATTCAAAATGAATAATGTTAAACCTATTCAAAATATGTATGTAACGTTACTCACTGGTAATGGGTAAAAAAATTTTTTAGAAGTGTTGAAACTTGATTACAAAAACTGAACGCAGAGATTTAAAATACATTGGAAAACAAAATAAACAAACGAAAGATCGGTGTCCCCAAATTGCTCTTTGTTGGAGACTGAAAACGAAAAAGAAATGATAAAAAAAGGGAAAATAAATAAAAACCTTTAAACCAACTACCGTCGACGACGGAACGCGGCCACCCTATCAGTATGATCGTCGGACGCTACTCGTACTGGCCGATACCGATAAAAAATAAAACAAAAAACAGCCACATATTTGGCGGGAAATAAATCACTGGCCGACTGTAGACGCGGGCTATACGAAATTTATAGCGGCACTGCTGCGGTAAACCCGAGCGAGCGCCGCGCTGTAGAAAAGTGCCCTAAAAGTTTTAAAACAAAAAAATAAGGTGAGGTGATACCACGTGACGCGGCAGATGCGACATCTTCATTACGACCTACAATAATTTACTTCGCTCCCGTTACTGAAGTAGGAAACGTTCGCTTTTTTTTCGCCCGTTAGCAACTAATTTATGGTAGTGCTTCGGAAACCTGGGGAAGTCGAGCTCGTAAAGAAAAACAACAAAAATGCAGTAATTATTACGTGACTGGCTCGCAGTTCAGTAACCTCCTTATAATTGTAACAATTATGCATTTAATTATTTTTGTGGAATTCCCTCAATACCTTGCACGGAAACGGTGGGATGGGTTTGAATTTGCTCCCAACTCACGTATGGAATGAATGACATATTAATATGAAGCTGTGTTTAAGATGCGTAAGGGGTCCAATCGTCTTCGGCGTTTCTCGAGCAAAAAATGTTCTTGCAAAGTATTAAAACATGACGGTCCGAGTATTTACCGATATCAATCCTGAATAATATTACAAACTCGAAAGTTTGTATGTATGAATGTATATGGATGTTTGTTACTCTTTCACGCAAAAACTACTGGACGTATCTGGATGAAATTTGGTAGGTAGCCAGAATAGGACCTGGATTATCATTCAGGCTACTCTTTTCCTCGTTCGCGAGCCAATTGCGGCTCGTGCACTGCGCACCCTCGGAGACAGTTGTAGAAACAGGTTCACGCGAGCGAAGCCGCCGGCAAAAGCTAGTATGATATAAAAATACAGCATTTATTAATGAAATGTCCATTTGTATTTACATAGTTTTTAAGTAACTTGGTGTTGGTTGTGCTATTATTAACCGACTTCATAAAAGTAGCAGGTTCTCAATTCGACTGTATGTTTTTTGTATGTATGTATACACGATTTCTTTGCCGATTGTGACCTTATTTTGGTGTTTTTTTTTTGTTTGATAGGTTATGCCTCCAGTGTGGTCGCATATAAAATTTATTAAAATTGTTTCAGCACTTTAAAAAAAATAGCAAAATTGTACTTGATTGTTGCCATATATAAGTCTAAATCATCTGATTTTAGGGCACTTTACAGTAGACTTGTACATCTCGGATAGGCCAACAGAAGGTGTTATTTTATTATTATTTTAGAAAGGGCTTCACTTGTGGTTCTCAAGAACTGTCTCCAAGGAGCCTGCATAGTGTTTAGTGTGTCGGTCATCAATGCCCGACTCAGGGGTGTTATAATATGGCCAAAAAAATTTAAAAAAGGCATTTTTAATGTTCTATTGGCATTTATTGGTTTTACACACAACCTTCGAGTTTCATCGCAGGCGTGTGAAGGTTTCCTCACGACGTTTTCCTTCACCGTAAGATCGTCGTCGAATAAACGTACATTTTTTTATTTTTTTTTATTCACAATTGGTAAGCCCTTGGCATCATCTCACCTGATGGTAAGTGACGATGATGCCGAAGATGGAAGCGGGCTTACCAAGATTCTCCAACGCAATGGAGAACTGGCTATCTTATCTTCAAGCCGGAACACATCAATGTTGTTAACACTGATGTTTGGCGGCAAGACTTAGATAAGATAGTGGTAGCTAGCCAGGCGGGCTTAGAAAATGCCCTACCACCAACCATAATATGAAATCTAAATTCCAAAACACATCGGTACGTGGCAGAATTCGAACGACGACCTCGCGGACAGGGGGCAGCGGCCCTAGCCGTTACGCCACCGACGACGATCTTAAAAATCTTGTACCTAAAATTATTTAACCTATTATTTTATAACGTTGTTGGCAAGCAATAAATTAGGCGGATTGATTCATAAAGAAAATTGCGAACGAATTTTGCCAGAATTAAAAAATAAATACTGACACTTGATAGTACATACATACATCATCCATCATCAATTCATCATATCAGCCGAAGGACGTCCACTTCAAGACATAGGCCTCCCCCAAGGATTTTCACGTCGACCGGTTCTACGCTGCCCGAATCCAGCGGCTTCCCGCGACCTTCACCAGGTCATCGGTCCACCGAGTACCTGGCCTGCCTATGTTATGTTTTCCGGTGCGCGGTCACTACTCGAGAACTTTACTGCCCCAACGGCCATTCTTATACGAGCTATGGTTGATAGTAAATCTATACTAATATTATAAAAAAGAAAGATATGATTGTTTGTTTGTTTGGTTGCATTGAATAGGCTCCGAAACTACTGGACCGATTTGAAAAATTCTTTCACCTTTAGGAAACTACACTATCCGCGGTACGAAGTAACTATTTAGTAATCTGTGCCGCGGTTGCTACAGGCTAGGTATATTATATTTTCAAAAAAATTAGGGATCCTTACTAAAACTCTAATAATGTAATCCAAGGTAAAAAAAAAACCTAAAAAGTCTTGTATTATCTACAAAAAGTAGTGTAGTGTAGTGTAGTGTGTGTCGTGTGCGGTGGGTGGGGTGCGCCGGGACGGACAGCTTCGAGTAAAATTATTATTATTACTACTTGAAAAGTGTCTTTATATTTTTGTTTTATTATTTCATTCGCTTTGTTCGTAGGCCCACCCTTTTTCATTTTCTCCCCTCCTTTGGGTCCGGACAGAATTTACACAGACATCTATGGTGGTAATAACAATAAAACCAGAGCACCCTGTTGAGTTTCGGATCTATTCGGCATAAAAAGTTTATATTAGTTTTTAGTTATAATCTTTTGCTATAGTTTGTGTAAATAAAGTACCTACCTAATATTGTAATTATTTTTCTATTTTGCCGAATAAACTTCTATTCCTTTTTTTTAATTTTCATTAAAATGGTAAGAGCGTTTTCTTTTCATCATAATTTATCTTATTATTTTTCTATGGCAGCTACTTTTGAATGACAACGCAGCCATAACCCTCTCGGTATAAGACAAAAATACATAAAACTCCTAATTTCAAAATTTCATGGCAATCGGACCATTGGTTTGACCGCCACGGAAAGCATGACTGTCGGAACAACAGCCGGACGGACGGACGTTTTTGGCAGACATGTTTTTATTGTATGTGCTAGTGATTTTTTTCTATTTCTACTAAAAAACTTTAATTATGCACGGTAGCTATTATGGAAAAAAATAGGATAAAATTCCTGTACGAATACTCTCTCGTTCGGTCGCTGGGAAGTAAAAACAAGATAGGCAGGTTCATAATTATCAAATTTCACGCGGTAAGTACTTGCAGTAGCCCTTACGTTCCGATTCATGCATCGCTTTACTCGATAATTTGCGGAGTCCATTATTCGATTGCACGAACAAATCGATTGCCGCGATAGATCGACGGTAGCGCAACGCCCCGGACCGCCCCTTGCCAGGGCCGCATCGAGGCCGTGGAGGCCCTTAAATTTAGAAACAGAGTATCCCGAAATGTGATAAATCAATTAAAAAATACAATTTAATTAAAAATATAAACCACAGTGCATGAAAAAATTTACTTCTCTTTTTTGAGCAGAAATGTATCCTTTATCAATCACGGGATCAAAATCAAGGCTACAAGCTCAGCCAAAAAAGAGACATACCTATACGTGCATACATACACTTAAAACACATTACCCTTCTATTTGAGCAGTCGGGTAAAAATAATAATCCGACACCCATAGCAAGTCATACAAAACAACCGTGTTTATAAGATATTTCCATTTGTTTTACATAAGTCACTTTTGTTTTATTTTTATCACTTCTACGTTTAATGCTGGTGACGGTCGAGTAGGTAATCAAACTTCACATAACCTCTTGTTAGCTAATCTTTTACCCTAAAGTTAATACTTCCGTTTTATTTACATTATTTTTATCTGTTTTTAAAGCTTTTATTTAACTTGCAATGTTTGTTTGTATGTATGTTTTTTCAGTCCAAATGTTGCCATCGATTTTAGAGTGACTTCCAGGGGGCCGATCAAGCTGAAATTTGGAATTAAGCAGTATTCCCGGTGACAATAGATCCATTTGTTATTTTGAAGTTGATTTGATAATGAACTTTGAGGGTGGAATCAAGGTCCCAGAATAGACTTTTATTTTCAATAGAATTGTAGGTAATAGAACTGTGCTCACCTTTTTTTAATTTGGAACCGTGCATTTTTATATTCATTTGAGCATTTGACTTTTTGAGCATAAAAACTCTTTTCTAATAGCTTGTACCAAAAAAAAAATAGTTTTTTCATAAATGATTAAAAATGATACATATGTTTACCCAAATTACTTACGCTCTATAAATTATTTTAGTGACGAATTCATATTTTTTAAAGAAGTATAAATCAAAATCAGGTGAAATTGAAACAATGTGTAGGAGTGGGAAATACAATCTCGTTTTGTCTTTATAAGGCCCCGTTTTTTTCCTTAGTCTGGACCTGTTGCACGCGTAGGATGGAACGTAGGCACGCCTGTCGCTAAAATTATGCACGGTAGCTATTATTGCCCACGTCGTCGGTACAAAATAGGCCGCTTTTATTAGCCATTGAAAAAAATGTTTAGCGATAATGTAGAGCTAATTGTTGACGCGTGATGGGATGATAAAAATTACGTATCTAATTGTACAAGCCTATTGTTGTAAACCCAAGTTGTTTACAAGGAAAATACGAGTAAGTGATGTAATTTTTAATGTAAGGTAAATAAATGATTTATTTATTACAAGCTTTTATTTAGTTTTACCTGTCCCGGTATCTGCAGGTAATGAATTCTTGCAAGTTAAATTTGACCTACTTTCTGGATTCCCATTGAGCTGAAATTTTGCACGCATATGTATATCGCGTGACAATAAAAGCTTGTATATAAAAAAAAAATAAGGTCTTTCTAAATTGTTAATTACAAGCGTTTATTTAGTTTACCTGTAACGGTGTGTATAATGAAGTCTTGCAAGTTAAATTTGACCCACTTCCCGGTTTCCAAATGAGCTGAAATTTTGTACGCATATGTAGGTATATGGCGTGACAATAAAAGCTTTTACCAAAAAGCTTGTAGGTTTTATGAATTTTTTTTATTACAAGCGTTTATTTAGTTTCACCTGTCCCGGTGTGTGTAATAAATTCTTGCAAGTTAAATTTGACCATTTGACCCACTTCCCGGTTTCCAAATGAGCTGAAATTTTGCACGCATATGTAGGTATATCGCGTAACAATAAAATTTTGTACCAAAAAGCTTGTAGGTTTTATGATTTTTTTTTATTACAAGCGATTATTTAGTTTCACCTGTCCCAGTGTCTGTAATGAAATTTTGTAAGTTAAATTTGACCCTCTGCGCGGTTTCCGATTAAACTGAAATTTTACACGCACATTTCATGTATATTGCGTGACAAAAAAAGCTTTTATGTTTTTCAAAAATTACTTCAGTAAGTATAATATTTTTTGAATCGGTCGTAGGTCATTGAGAGTTGCATGGTCTTGTCACGCACGCAGCGTTAACTGACCTTGAGCACGGTCATTTAACTAGCAGTGACATATGTCATATTTTATGCGCCTCCGTGGCGTAATGGTTAAGTCCATAAGCTTCACATCAGGAGGTCGCGGCTTCGATTCCCGGCGGCACATCTTAAGCCTGACTAGCTAGTACCACCATTTTATCTAAGTCTAGCCGCCAAACATCAATGTGAACTGCATAGATGTATTCCGTTTTTTTTTATAATCCACAATAGATAGCCCTTGGCATCATCTCACCTGATGGTAAGTAACGATGATGCCGAATATGGAAGCGGGGTTACCAAAAATTCCCCAACACTATGGAGATCTGGCTAGCTTATCTTCAAGCCGGAACACATCAATGATGTAAACATTGATGTTTGGCGGCAAGACTAAGATAAGATGGTGGTAGCTAGCCAGGTGGGCTAAAAAAATGCCCTACCACCAACTACACCGTGTCTTACAAAGTTGACCCCGCCAGGAATCTAATCCGTGACCTCCTGGTGTGAAGCGAATGGACTAACCATTAAGCAACGGAGGTGATAAGATAGACAAGTAACCTGTTCCCCATTGCGATGGATAATCTAGGTAAGCCCGCTTCCATCTCCGGCATCA
Organism: Coleophora flavipennella; assembly: GCA_947284805.1. Taxonomy (NCBI): domain Eukaryota; kingdom Metazoa; phylum Arthropoda; class Insecta; order Lepidoptera; family Coleophoridae; genus Coleophora; species Coleophora flavipennella. The sequence continues at coordinate 11,276,643 of OX369308.1, forward strand.
TCGTCACTTTACCATCAAGACTTACCATTGTAAATTTAAATAATCTAAAACTTTTTTGTGCTTCGCAAAGCACGTTAAGCCGTTGGTGCTACTTACTGTCGTGACATCTTGTGAGATGTCAGCTTACAGGCGGCTTGAAATTTCAGACAGTGGAGTTTGCCAATACTCCTACAACCTCTACCAACCTAGACTTGGCCTATGCCGTTATATTTTCTAAGTATTGTATGTTCAAAATATATATGCCACCTACCGGCCCAACCCGATTTTAGGACAAACTAGTTTTTCCTAGGCCAAACCAGTTCACCCTCTATGCGATAGGATAAACTGGTACAGACTAGGCTAAACTGGTCCGTCCTATGGCTGATAGGAGAAACTGGTTTAACCTAGGCTGAACTGTACGCAGCATTTTATGAGGCGCCGCTTTGTATAAAAACTACTGAGTAACATATTTTAAATGAGCGAGCGAAGTGAGCGAAGTGAGCGACGTTAGGTTCGGTCAGGTTTGATTCATTATACAATACAGTCAAAGAGCCTCGCGAAACGGGGCTCCTCTTCATTGGAAGCAGAATGCTTCCCAGAAGAAGAAACTATCGGCTTTTACTCACTACGAGTACCTGGTTTACAAAGCGACGCAGAATCTGCTGCTTTACATAACGGCGCTGTTTTACAATCCGGCGCCATTCCGCGCGCCGTTTTGGAAACCGGCGGCGTAATCTACGTTACGGCTACGACATATAAAAAAGGTGCTCTGCTCAGCAAGTTCAGTCTAGGTTAAACTAGTTTCTCCTATTGGCCATAGGACGGAACAGTTTTTCCTCAGCTACGTCTTACCTCATGGGAGGTCGTGGTTCGAATCCTGCCACGTACCAATGTGTTTTCGAATTTCGATTTCATATGTACGTTTATACGACGCACTTAATCGTACGGTAAAGGAAAATTTCGTAAGGAAACCTGCACACGCCTTCAAATAAACTCGAAGGCTTGAACAACTGGACCCGTGTGGTTGACTAAGGCCCGATCGCCCTGATTCAGGGTAGACTCGAGCCCCTCTGTGGGGACGTGTATGAGCTGATGTGATTTGAATCTGTTACTTGAGTCCCTTTCTTGGTTGAGTCGTGATATAAAATCGTATCAGCTCATATAATGTCCCCACCGAGGGGTTCGAGCCTACCCTGTAGTAGAGTGACCGGGACTTAGTCGACCACGCGGGCCTAGTGCGGGTTGGTCGACAATATATATTATGTATAAACTAACCTATCTGTGATGGCGATAAACATGTTCTTCCAAAATCTCGCGCGCTATGTCAAATATGCATTCAACTCTATCACTCAATCGTCACCCAACACGTTCAGACCCTGGTACGTGACCATTCCAACATCCCAGTTCACGTGCCTGACACCAAGGTAACCCCACATCATCTGATATGAGGATTATGCTCCTCTTTGCTCCCATACGCAGGCAGCAAAATCATTCTACTACTATATAGCGTAGAAGTGGAAAAAATCAGTAAATATGTTCCATATGGATTTTCAAGAAAATCTTCGTAGCGAGTATGACACGAAATTGTTAAATATATTTTCCCTGGCTTAACAGACTGTAGCGTGGTGCGATGTTATTCGTTCTCCTTTCATCCGATCTTCTTTTCATTCCATCTATTTCTTTTTCACGCATGCGCTGTCATCCATCTGACAATGTCATTCCAAAATCAAAATATTTTCATCATCCTTCAAATTTCTTAATAAATTAAATTAAATAACTAAGTAATTCTCTCTTATAAAAGACCCATTTTGGGTAAGTTTTAGTTTGTATTTTGTGAATTGTGTTTTAAATTACAGTGTATATTGTTTTTCCTAATTTTTATGTTGTTTTCAGGTCTTTTACTCCTTTTTTTTACCAATTAACTAAATTGTTCACGAACTTCTTTTTAAATCCACGCCCACTACCTATGAAGTCGTGCTACAAGGTCCTGCGTCATTTCTTGTCAGTCGAATAAGCTATTAGAAATTTGCTCAGAATTGTTGAAATGATTATTTCATGCAGTTGCTAATTTTAGAGTGAAAATATCCAAATTCAGCAAAGTAGTATATTTCTTTAACTACCTTTTACAAGCTCTTATTTAACTTGATATGTTCGTATGTATAAGTTGTCCGCATCAACATTTGCAAATTGAATTTGAACCACTTCCCAGTTTCCGATTGAGCTGAAATTTTGCATACACGTATTTTTGATGACAAAGCATGATTAGCTAAGTGACTTTATTCTAAATTCAAAATTGCGGACTCCCAAAAAGTCGGACCAGTTATTTTATAAGCACCCACCCCCATGATATGGGTATCAAATAAAAAAAATGCTTAGAAAAATACGTAATAACTAAAATTATTTTCAAATGAAAGCTTGTACCTACCAAAATGTTTTTAAGGTTTTTCTTGTTGAGCTTATTTTTATGCAGGTTTTTGTCTTTTTTAATCTAGAACACTTATTTGGGGTTAAGTGACCGTGTTTTGTTCTCTTATTATACATTTTTAAAGACGAAGAGTGCTGGAGCGTAGTGGAAGTCAACATTGCTCTTGCGCACCCGTCCATCCTGGGAAAATTGTAGCCGCGATATTTGGCGCGATACGGCGCCGGCGACGGTACGCTCTGCACTGTTTTATAAACTACGCTCCCTCAAGTTCCGTCCAACAATAGAGTCGTGCGCAACATTTTACTTGTGAAGTTAACAATGCCGTGTTGGTGTTTTAAAGTTTATAGGTTTACAGGGATTTACAAAAAAAACTAACTTGGAGTCAGTTTAGAAAGCATAAGCTAAGCAGCTCTTTTATAAGCTAAAATATGATATACATATAATAGGAGCGTCGGTATGGCGTAATGACTAGGGTCGCTTACTCCTGTCCGGGAGGTCGTGGTTCGCATCCTGCCACGTAACAATGTGTTTTCGAATTTCGATTTCATGTGTACTTATCCGACGCACTTACAATGAAGTAAAACATCGTGAAGAAACCTGCACTCGCCTGCGAATAAACTCGAAGGTTTAGTGTGAAGTCGACCAACCCGCAGTGGACCCGCGTGGCCAACTAAGGCCCGATCACCCTAATTCAGGGTCCAAGGGGGGACGTATATGAGCTGATATGATGATGACAAGACTGAGTAAGGGTTCTGAACCTTAAAAACATAAACCAGCACCTACACAAAAACGAAAGACAAGCAAAAAATGACAACAACAGTGATGAAAAAAAATTTTTTTTCATTCAATTTGGGGTCCTTAGTCCGAGTACGACTACTTGTTCCCTTCTTTATTTAATTTTTTACTTTAAGGTTTGCGCTACAATAAAAAAGACCACTAATTTTGACGCTTGTCTGTACGGTAATATGGTTTTTACCATAAGTAAGTAAGTAATTCTTTATTCGCTAAAAAACAAAAACAAAACTTTAAGACAGCACTTTTAGTGTTAATATTTATTTTTATTATTATTTGTTAGTAAACCCGCCATAATAACACAAATAATAAAACTAATCGCCCTGATTCAGGGTATGCTCGAGCCCCTCGGTGGGGACGTATATGAGCTGTTATAATAATAACACATACCCTTTTAAAATTTCAGGGTGTTCAAAAGATACAGACAGCCTTTTAAAAGCCGGAAAGACGAGTGCACAACTTCGGCTTAGTAGTAGGGTCCTGTTACCTTTTGTTACACGACGCTAAGGGCGAGCGCGCACGAACAACTTTTGTCTCCGCAACATTTTCGTCTTTCGCAACAAGTCTATCTATGGGTTTTTATGAAATGTCTTCCGGTTGCGCGTCGTACATAACATGCGCAACAAACCCACTTGATGCAAAACCCGTTGCAGAGACAAAAGTAGCTCGTGTGCGATTCCCCTAAAAAGAAAAGAGACGCAAATGCAATTTAAAATTTAAAAAGCTTCGAAATCAAAAATGGAACATCTACATTTCATATTCGTTTGTTTTCGGGTTACCGCTACGGAGGCGTGGGACTCCGCTTAGCTGGGCAGAGCCTTTCACCGTTGTTGGACTGTTACGCAGAAACCACGTTCTTCCATAATTGATATGGCTGCCGTGTCCAAACCTGGCTCCAACAAAAACGAGTCAGTTGGGCCGACGCGAAAATGGCCGTCGAGCAAAAAGTGAGATGACCCAAAACGGGAGACTTGGACGCGACGACGGCGAAATAAAACAGAATTCGAACTGTAATTGCCAAAGTTCACCTTAGCCTGGTGTACTTTAAAAATACTTCATCCAATAACCAACACATTGACTTTGTAAAGAGAAACCGGTCAAGTGCGAGTCGGACTCAAACATAATTTGTTTAATTTTGTGTATTTACCAAAAAATTGTTTTTCACTTCAAGGTAAGATAGCCAGTTTCCCATGTATCTATCAGCTCACATATACGTCCCCAACGAGGGGCTCGAGCCTACCCTGAGTTTCTTTTCAAGGAGTGGAACTCCTTGCCTGCGTCAGTGTTTCCCGATTCCTATAATTGGGGGATCTTCAAGGCAAAAGCACTAAAATATTTTATTTAAAAAAAGGCGTGTGTAGGTTTTTCTCACGATGTTTTCCTTTATCCTAAGACGTCGGATAAACGAACATACGAAATTGAAAACACATTTGTACGTGGCAGGATTCGAGCCACGACCTCCGGTATAGGAGTTAGCAGCCCCTGTCATTACGCCACCGACGCTCTTCCAACTCTCCCCCAGTTACCCATTGCGTTGGGGAATGTTGGTAAGCCCGCTTTCATCTTCGGCATCATCGTCACTTACCATTACTATGTATCATCAATTTTATAATTGTTAAATGAGGGTAAACCTAAGAATAAAATCAGTTTAATCAATCGTGGTATGCTTCAACAATCAGGTGTAGGTGAGATGATTCCAAGGGCTTACCAATTGTGAATAAGAAAAAAACAGTTCGGGATATATACAACAGACATTAACGGGACCGACAGTAACCGGCCAAGCGCGAGTCGGGCTAGCACTCCGAGGGTTCCGAACCACCACACCTCTCCACACAACTTAATAGTATAATTTCAATGATACCTATTCACATTGCAAACAAAAGACATCAACGCGAGCGGCAAAAATATTTTTGCATTGTATTGCCGTTTTCACGATTGAGCAAAATTAAAAATACTTACTTAAAGTCCCGAAATTGTAACGTCCGTTGATGTCTTTTGTATGAACCTATGATAAACAAACTCTTATAGAATAAACGAATTAATTAAAAAATAAAATCCCGACATCATAAAACTCTTTTTGGGTCAGTCGGGTAAAAATGTATACTTACTATGTCGAATCTAACGACACATAGCACTTCAAAATTCATCAAGTGGTTTAGGCTACAGAGCGTGCCAAAGATATACATAAATAGGTATATACTGTCGATAAACATAACCCTCCTTTTGGTGCAGTCGGGTAAAAATTGAATTGAATGAGTATCTTTCTACTCTTCGATATTGTAGGGTTCTTAGTCCAAAGGTGCGGTGGTACGAACTTGCACTTTGCAGGTTTTTACTATAATCGTAAAAAAAAGCATCAGACTTGGTTTAATTATAATGCTAACTTTAAAGTAAAGCGGTAACACAAACAAGCACTAAACTTAGTGTGATTATCGTGCTTAATGTTAAACAAAAAAATAATAAAAACCTACCAAGTGTGACTTGGAATTTGGAATCGCGCTAAGGATGCCTAATTGAATAAAAGAAAAGTATTTTTTAGGGTTTTGTACACCCAACGGGACCCTATTACTAAGCCTCCGCTGTCTCTTCGTCTGTCAGCGGGCTGTATTTCACGAATCGTGATGGGTAGATAGTTGAATTTTTTACTGAATATGTATAACTGTTGCCACTATAACAACTAATACTATAAAATTAGAAAAATAAGCGGGGTCTATATACAAGAAACGTGTTTTTATAGGTCTTTAGAAGTATTTTTAATTTAGCTCTATCTTAAAAAAGGTAAACAAGCATGAAACTTGGTGCGATTGTAGTACTAATACCGAAGTAAAATAACAAATAATAAAAAACGGCCAAGTGTGAGTTGTACTCGCGATAAGAAGTCATAACTAAATGACAAAAAAACGTACTTTTGTAGCTTTTGTTTGTAATTTGAATACGTATCATTGCAATTATACTATGTAGTTGTGTGGAGAGGTTTGGTGGTACGTAACCCTCGGAGTGCTAGTCCGACTCGCAGTTGACCTGTTTTGGAGTACTGGTCTATCCAAATGTTTTTTTTACCAATAGGTATTTAGCTACATAAGTTTTTCCACCGAGTATATACACTCGTCTTAGGTATCTATTTATAATGATATCTTTGAAGGGTTGTCTTGGCTCCCTTTCCACCCTAAAATAGTCTTAGGTAACTTGTAATACTATACCGTAATTCGAGTGTCGGTTGAGTGCCCCCTGCACATTAGCAAGTTATCATAAATCTTACTCCGGAAAGGGGCGGAGGCACTTTTTAAATTTGTCGTCTAATATTTAGGGGGAAATAATTCTGCGTAGGTTACTTCGAGAAATTAATAAATAAAATGAGAATAATCAAGTAGTTAATAATTTTTTAAATAATTTATTAACCAAAAAAAAAAAAGTTTACAAAATGATTCTCCACTAGTGTAATGCCATCGAAGACTTTAAAAGGTCATCATCATCATCATATAGGCTGAAAGACATCCACAGCCTCTGTGGCGTAATTCTGGTTAGTCCATTCGCTTTACTCACATCAGTAGGTCGCGAGTTCGATTCCTTTCGGGGTGTTCCTTCGTAAGACTCGGTTTGGTTGGTGGTAGAGCATTTTCTAAGCCCGCCTGGCTAGCTACTACCAACTTATGTAATGTATCTCTTGCCGCCAAAAATAAATGTTTAGGCATAAAGATAAGATACTGCCTATTTAGTTGAGGAATCTTGGTAAACCCGCTTCATATTTGGCATTATCGTTTTTTTCTATTAGGTGCAATAATGCCAAAGGCTTATCAATCGTGGATAAAATACTGTTATATTAGTACATGTAGGCTCCCTCCAATCGGGAGGATTCCGAGCCACCAGCATGCAGTGGCTTCCTTCGAAGCCTACTAGATCATCGGTTCACCTGACGGGAGGCTGTCCAACACTACGTCTTCTAGCCCGTGGTGTCCACTCGAAAACATTTCTTCTCCATCGGTTCTGCAAGCTACATGTCCTGCCCATTGCCTTTGAACATGCTTAATCTATTTGCAAGTCACTGGGTGACCGATCTTTGCTCGTCGTCTAGTCATGTAGCGCCATCTGTAGTTGAGTAGCAAAACTTAAACTAAACTAAAGAATGTAACACCTATCTACTCGTAGATAAACTCGGAAAGTAAAACATTACCCAAACAGTTTGAGCAGTTCCAGAAAAACCAATTTAAGAACAGCTTATAATGCCGGTGACCTTAGTTCATCCTCTGATCTCCGCGTTTTGGATTCACGTAAAGTCAGCAATTTTACCTAATATAGTAATAAACATGAAAAATATTTTTCAGCTGAAACGCTCGAAAAGTTTTTGTTTGTCATTCCATTTTAGCGCGCATAATTGGGTTTTTTCCGCTAGCGTGTAAAGAGTTTGTAAAATTAAAACCAAATAACAACTAAGCAGTTTTTCTTGCACCTAAAAATTTTTCCCACTGTAGTTTGTAGTAAAAAGTTGTGTGTTTCGCTTGACAGTAAAGTTATTTTGTGTCTGTTAAAGAGGTAACTTAAGCCGAATAACAAATTTGCAGCCTTGCATTACAAATAACTATTGTCGAACTTATATGTTTTTTTTTGTTAAGTTATTTTGTGTCTGGTATAGAGGTAACTTAAGCCGAATAACAAATTTGCAGACTTGCCTAACAAATAACTATTGTCGAACTTATATGGTTTTTTTTTAAGTTATTTTGTGTCTGGTATAGAGGTAACTTAAGCCGAATAACAAATTTGCAGCCTTGCATTACAAATAACTACTGTCTAACTTATATGAATTTATTTGTTGACGATTCAGTTTTTGAAAATTTTTCATAATGGCGGAGCTAAGGGGGTTGGAAACGTAAAAACATCATATTTCAGCCATTTCGAAAAACTCACGAAGTCTACCAGCTCACAGAGCCACTAGATTTATTCTAACTTATACTTATACTCGGTAATGTACGGGTAACAAGGGGAATTTACTACTCGTATGCCTGCAGTTCCTGGAAGTGTTTGCGGAATGAGATGAAACGTCCAGCCCAAAAGAACGAAAAACCGGCGAGAACGAGTCGGACTCGGTCACCAAAGGTTCCCATACAGCCACACCTCTCCGCACGAGTACAGCATACTTTTTCATTTCAATCAAAGGACATCAACGAGATCGACACAAAAATGATGAATTACACGTGGTCGGTTTTTGTTATATTTTGTTGTTATACTTAGAGGTACTAATATTATTACAACTCAATTTTCGCTTGTTTGAATTACAAAAAAAATAAACTTAAACACATGAAACTTATTTTTGTACTTTTATTATTTGTTTGTAAATCCATAATAATAACACATATAGTGGGAAAATTTTAGGTATTACGGTTCAAACATACATCCTCACTAGACGGAGGACAGCTTAGGCCAAGCAATAGTGTTCTTAAAAATATAAAAAGGTTTTAATGTCTTTTTGAGCAATCCAGCGATCCAAACATAAGCGAAAAGTAATAAAATGAACACCATCTCTACTCCATACAAAGTACTCCGTATCGCAAGCAATTAAACCATACCCTGGAAATATACAGTTAAAACAATTTTATTGTCTCGCTCGTTGATATCTCAAAAACTCGTGTGACTTCCGAAATGTTTCAAATTAACGAGTTTCAAGTTGCAACCCAACGTAAAGTTTTATTTAAAACTATAAATCTTCTCTTCAAAAACTATAAAATAGTAACGCTTTCACATAGCTGATGAGCGGCAGGTAGACTGTGAATCCAGGCGTAATTTATAAACGACAGTAAAACACTCTAGTTTTTGATGTAATAAAATCTTGTTTTTTTAATTCTTTTTAGGGTTCCGCACCCAAAGGTAATGGGACCATATTAATAAACCTACGCTGTCCGTCGGTTCAACCTTTAAAGGGCTGTATCTTTAGTGCCGTAATAGGTAGGTAGCGGATTAAAATTTTTACAGAATTTTTGTTATTAAAGCGGATTGCCTAAAATTTTAAAAATTAACAAAAATAAAAAATAACGAAACATTTTTTTCTTTTTTTTTTGCTCTAACGTAAAAAAGATAATCCGCACAAGCGTGCTTAAAGTGCATACTCTTAATAAAATAAGTTAAATTAACAAACAATAAAAACCGGCTAAGTGCGAGTCACACTCGGGCTAAGGATCCCGACATTATTGAAAAAAAAAAACATTTTGCTGTCGGTCTTGTCTTTTATATTGAAATGAATATCATTATCGTGTTCGTTAATGTCTTAAAGATCTCCATTCAAAGGTGTGGTGGTAGGGGTCTAACTCGTAGGTACATGACCGGTTTTTTAAAACCGCAATTGATCATCTCACCTGTCGCCCCTGGTGGTAAGCGACGATGATGTTGAAGAAGGCACTTCCATCTTCCAAGGTTCCCCAACGCAATAAATAACCAACCGGCTATCTTATCTTTAAGCTAGAATTCATCAATGCTGTTAGCATTAATGTCTAACGGCAAGAATTAGATAAGATGGTGGTAGCTATTTCCTTACCACTAACCAAAAGGAGTCATAAAATTACATAGTTATACCTCGCAGGATATCGAACCTGCGACGTCCTGGTTTGGAGTGAATGGACTAACAATTGCGCCACGGAGGCCGTAACTTACAACTAAAAGCCTACACCGAAGAGTTATTATTGTGGTTCCATTTTCGTTATCAAACCCTATCAACTTATTCCGGTAAATATATCTACTCATCATACTAAATAACTTTCCCCAAGGAAAGTCAATTCTCAAAAAAAATTGGACCCTCCTTACAAAAATGGACAAAATTGGTCGATCAGCTGGTCGATTTGTATGAAGATTTAAAATGTTTTTTTTTTGCGATTTCAGCAAACTCATAGAACAAAAGTTGATCAGTATGATGAGTAGAAGTCCCAGTTAACGGAACCTAAACCAATTTTGATACACCCTGTATAATCAAAAGTGTTTGAGCACTATAACCTATCATCATTCATTAGCAGAACTGCACACGCGATCATTATCGACGGCTGTTCCACAAATATACTGATTTAGAACTGTTACTGTAACACCAGTTGCATTAAGTATCGGCTTTTCTATTTAACAGGGGTAACGCCGACTTGTCACGCGAAGTTAACCTATTGTCTGCTTGATATTATTTTTTTTAAAGTAGGCATTTTCACAAATAACTGGGCATTAGAAATGGCAATTTGAGGCGTTATTGATACAACACTAATTGTGAAACAATAGAAAAACTGGTTTGTAATGAAAATAAAACATTTTTAGCAAAGATATTATAGCTTACTGGACGAGTCATTCTGAACGTTGAAAATTCCACCATTTTTAGGGTTCCGTACCCAAATGGTAAAACCTTGATCTTATTACTAAGACTTCGCTGTCCGTCCGTCTGTCCGTCTGTCACCAAGATGTATTTCATGAACCGTGATAGCTAGACAGTTAAATTTTCACAGATGATGTATTTTGTTGCCGCTATTAGAAGAGGTGCAGGTCTCCATACAAAAAACGTGTTTTAATTGAAACTTGAAGAAACTAGCGCCATCTAGTATGATGGTACGGAACCCTATGTGTGCGGTTCTGACTCGCACTTGGCCGGTTTCTTTGGAGCCCCTTTGTGAAATCATCGTACAATCAAATCAGTAATAATGAATGAATGAATCACTGGAACACGAAAATAACGACACGAGAATTTATAGAAACAGCATTAAAAATATTGATTTTTTAGGATTCAGTTCACTCGTGTGTTTATTAATCTGTCCGTCCATCTGTCACAGCCTATTTGCTCCGAAACTATGAACCGATTTAGTTGAAATTTATTATTAGTATTATTACACACATATAAGTCGGTGATTCAAAGACGGACGTGTTAGATCTATAAATTATCCCCCTCCCCCTTATCACCGAAAATAATAGCCCTAAATTCTTGAAAAATTTCAGTAAATGGGTTTGAATGCATCGATTACAGGAAAACCTTAGAGAAAATCTAAAATCCTTCTGTTCCCACAGGAAAATAATCCAAAGTACAGAATTTAAGTAGACCCCTATTTACAGAGCTAGGGCAAAGTGTGTACTTAGAGGTCTTGTTCTGTTAGAAGTTAAAGTTATGGAACCCTGTTTGTATGAACCCGAGTCGCACTTGACCGTTTTTTATTAATGACTAGCATTTTCCCGCGGCTCCGTTTTTATGACTGTCTTTAAGGGTGGTTAGTAAATTATGTCGTTTCCTACCTACCCAACCATCTCTGTGCAAAAAATCACAACAATCGAGTATTTTTTTAGTTCCCTCAGGAACTGCATCAGATTATGCTATTTTCCCGGGATAAAAAGTAGCCATGTCCTTCCCCGTGACACAGGCTACATGCATGCCAAATTTCATAATGATTGGTCAAGGCGTTGAAGCGTGAAAAGGTAATAAACAAACAAACTCATTTTCACATTTATAATATTAGTAAGAATATTGAAGTAGCGAGTAAGTATAACGCGAGAATCAGCCATCGCACCCCTTAACCATATTAGAGGAAAAGCAAGTATATCCGGCTCCCAAACCGGCGCTAACGTGTCATCAATTATTTCTGGTAATATTTCATTTACTGTTCTTGTAAGGAGCCATTATTGTCATCGTACGAAGAAAAATCGTCGGTGGCTCAACTGGTAACGACTCGGTCTGCCTAACCAGTGGTCCCAGGTTCAAATCCGGAAGGCCAATGTACCAATGAATTTTTCGAAACATACGTACTCGTAGATATACAAATACTTAACCATTGGTTTAACGGTGAAGGAAACATCGTGAAGAAACCTGCACATCTGATTCCAGATGTGTATGAAGGTCGCGTAGCCATTTGTTGTACGAGCTAGCTTTTTGTCCTGCCAAAATTTTGAAATTCCGAGAATAGCTCATTCCTTTGGGTGACCTTGAGACTTCGTATGAGGCCCATAGTAAGCGACCATGTCCCTGTTCCGTATGTTATCACTGGCAACACACACTGGTCACAGACCATAGTCTTGAGACACTGCGGTATTTGGGACGTAAATACATTGTGAAGCTTTCCAAACGCTGCCCAGCCGAGTTGGATTCATCGATTGATCTCTTTTTTAAAGTTAGACCTACCTAGCTGGACTGTTTGTCCCGGGTTTAAAAATTTGTTAACAACTTCGAGTGTAGAGCAATTTAAAATATTTTTTTTTATTATTCACTATTGGTAAGCCCTTGGCATCATCTCACCAGATGGTAAGTGACGATGATGCCGAAGATGGAAGCGAGCTTGCCAAGATTCCCCAACGCAATGGAGAACTGGCTATCTTATCTTCATGCCGGAACACATCAATGTTTTTAACACTGATGTTTGGCGGCAAGACTTAGATAAGATGGTGGTAGCTAGCCAGACGGGCTTAGAAAATGCCCTACCACCAACCAAACTGAGTCTTACAAGGTGACCCCACCGGGAATCGAACCCGCGACCTCCTGTGTAAAGCCAGTGAACTTTGCCTCTGAGCTAAGGAGGCGGTTGAAAATAAATTAGCTGTATTGTTTTATCTTCTTTTCTTTATGAACAGACCTTATTATATTTACGACACAATATAAGTGGTTCTCTTATGGATTTTGTACGTAGTAGTTTTTATTTATTATATTTATCTGTGGTTTTTTTTCAACGAAAATAAAGGTAAATTATTATAAATATAATTGGGAAATAAGAATAAAACACACAGCTTCTCGTCAAAATCGCCATTGTCCAATGAGTGCACAGGAACAGAAAATACTAGCAAAAGGCAAAGAAAGGGGGTTAAAAGAATGTCTTTATAAGAGGACCAGATTTATCTTTAAAAGAAATTTCGTTAAAAGTAAGCAGTTAGTTGACTGTACGAGTATGTATATCTACACTAAGCGCTCTACATTAACTGCCCTTGTAAAATATTTTGACACTACTACAAGGAGATTGTAATTTGCTGGTCAAAACTCATTAGTAGACACTTTATGTAAGAGATTTGACCTCGGACCTTAAGGATTTGGATTATTAAAAGATTTTTCAATACAGTTGCTCGAAAAGTGGTCCTTTATATGCCAGTCAAGTGTGCACAAAATTGATTTTACCGCACAAGTGCTTTTACCTTATCACTTTTTTTATTTCTAGCTGAGAGGAACAAGACATTTCTAGCAAATAAAAAATTCGAGCGAGACCTACAGTACTCGCATATGATGTGTAACATGTGACAAAATACTTTATAAAAGGACGGCAAAGATACGGCAGACTAGGCTGTATGGTCATCGATACCTTTGCCTTTTCCGCGCTTTTAAAGCCTGAAAAAAGGACGGCAAAGATACGGCAGACTAGGCTGTATGGTCATAGATACCTTTGCCTTTTCCGCGCTTTTAAAGCCTGAAAAAACGCGACTTCCTGTTACAATGGGACACATTTCCGTCCCATGGGACACATTTCCGTCCCATTTCACGAAATCACTCCCACAAATTGCAGGAAAGCGAGAGCAAAGATGTTACACATCAAAAAATATAATTACCAAAGATACAGAATCTTCTTTAAGACTTTTGAAAGGAGAGTTTTAAAAGAGATAGGTTATTTCTCCGTGAGGTTAGTACATAAAGCTAGCTGGTTAGATTCTCTTTGGGTTATATCTTTGTGAAAAAGAAAATAAATATGAACGAAGCGCATTCTGTGACGTACCCTAACAAAACTACTGAGTGTTTGCTAAAATTATTTATCGGTTCAGGGATTCGTTTGTGAACTATTAAACTTTAAAGTACTGATTTTTGTTTCCTTACAAAACGTTCCATTTCCACCTGCAAATAATATTTTGTTTTTAAAATATTCCTTTATTTTTTGAACAAACTACGGAACCCTTTCTTTGTGCGAGTCCAACTCGCACTTGCCTATAAATTGGTCTTTAACGAATGTTGAGTTACATTGCTTAAGTTTTCGTTTTATTTATTAAATTTAACTTTAAATTTGCCAAAAAACATACAAACTCAGAAACATCCAAACATCTGAACTTTAATCTAAACTTAGCTTATCTTTAATCTTAGCTTAGGCACCAGTCTCCCACAAACAACTAATGTTTTGACCTTATAATTTCTCCTTTTACTTGTGTATAATTTGTTGCTTTGTTGTGAGAAATAAATGATTTTTATTATTTTTATTTTTATTATTTTAACATTTATAACATTAGTTAGATTAACCAAAATAATGTCATTATCGCTGTCCAGCCTTTTCGTCCATCACACGCCAGGTAATGTGCGGCACTAACTGTATGCACCTATATTATTCATTTTGGTTCGTCGGATTATAATAAAGCTTACTTTTGAGTAAGCACGCCAACTTGAAACGTCAAACTCGTATGCGATGTATCCGATATAGAAATCGATTTAACGGCCTTCCCGCCGAGTGCTTACGGTAAATATTTCGAATGCATAAAAAACCGTGGGTGGCTCAATTGGTAAGGACTCGGTCCTCCTAACTAGAGGTCCCGGGTTCAAATCCGGACGGCCAATGTATCAACGAGTTTTTCGAAACTTGCGTACACTACTTACCGATTGCTTTAACAATAAAGAAAATATCGTGAAGAAACCTGCACATTTGATTTCAGATGTGTATGAAGGTCGCGTTGCACACGTCCGTACACGTGACCGCGGTTGAAGCTAAGTGCAACACCAGGCAACCGCCTTCTATCCCTTGGATAGCACGGTTAATTTTGCCACACGATAAGAGAGGGAGAGAGAATATTTCGAATGCTTTATACCTATGTAAATGATAAAGAGCACCGCCTGTGTGGCGTATTTTTTGTAACATTCTTTTTATCAATTAAAAAAAAATGGTTATTCCCTTAGCTTCAGATCAGAAGGTTGAAGGTTCGATTCCCGGCGGAGTCCCACTTAGTAAGACTCAGTTTAGTTGGTGGCCTATGGCTAGCTAACAAACTTTGAACAAAATAGCTTGCAAATAGATTTATTGTCAGCTTTTACTGCAACGTGGCTGATACGAGTATGTCTATCGCTGCGAAAGAATAGTGCGAAAATTGTGGTTTTATTTATTACAAATAAAATAAGGCAAATTTCCAAAAAGCAAGAAAACAAAATGATTTTAAATTGTATTGTTAAGATGTTTATAAATTATCATAAGTAGGTATCTGAGCGAAGCCCACGAGGCTCGAAGTCTCTTAGTTATGTGATTGTTTTTTTTTGGCGAAAACGTCTTTGTGAAAAAATAAGCTGAAAATAACCCATAACATAAAAATCTCAGAGGCCAAAGATTTTTTTTCAAATTTGATGGATTTATTGGGGAAAGTTGTTCAGTTTCATGAGTACCAGTCACAGTCAAAATTTTCAAAGATTATTCAAGGTTTTTTTTTTTTATTTTGATCTATTCTAAAAGCTGAAATACACACAACAGTTAAACTTAATGTAATTATAGTAACTATACTAATTTCAAAGCAAAATAACAATTAATAAAAAGCGGCCAAGTGTAAGTCCAACTCTAGCTGAGGAGTTCGAGCTGAATTAAAAAAAAAATTCGAGCGAGACCTACAGTACTCGCATATGATGTGTAACATGTGACAAAATACTTTAGGTTAGTTAGATTTGATGACGATATTGTACCTGGGTGGCGGATCTGACAGTAACGAAAAAACCGATCAAGTGCGAGTCGGACTCTCGTAAAGTAGAATTCCGTGCTTTCGCGAATTCCTGTTACACATTTCCGTCCCATGTTACACATTTCCGTCCCATTTCACGAAATCACTCCCACAAATTGCAGGAAAGCGAGAGCAAAGATGTTACACATCAAAAGAAAAAACATATTACTGTCGTTTGCGTTGGTATCTTTTGTATGAAATTAAGAGGTATCTTCACACTAATATTATAAAGGCGAAAGTTTGTGAGTGTGTGAGTGTGTATGTTTGTTACTTCTTCACGCAAAAGCTACTGAACGGATCTGGCTGAAATTTGTTAGGTAGACAGATTAGGACCTGGATTAATACATAGGCTACTTTTTTTCACGCTCGCGCACTGCGCACCCTCGAAAAGTCTTAGAAACGTCCACGCGGGTGAAGGCGCGGGAAACAGCTAGTTGTTATATAAATTTGTGTGGACAGGTGTGTTGGAACGGAACCATCGGTCCGAGAGTCTGACTCACACTTGGCTGGTTTTTTTCTGACACTTGCTCAAATTATGTCAAAACAACACATTTAACATTTTCATCCTCTACTTGTAAGTAGTTTCGCTACTTTGTTATTATACGAGTAGTTCATTTCATTAATTTTAAGCTACTGCTAAGTGTGAACTTGCATTTAAAAGGATAATTATTGACTGCAGTCTTAACAACAGTCGGAGCTCCTAAAGGCGCCGCGTGCACCAAGAAATTTTTATGCGAATTCAATTAATAATTTCTGCTTCATTAAGCCGTTAATGCAGCTTAAAAGGTGTTATTTTACTTGTTAAGTAGACATCTGGATAATGTTATTGCCGCAAACACATTGGCTTTTTCTTTGTTTTGAATTATCTGCATTTTAAAATTCTATTTTTAAAACATAAAGATGTAGTATAGTCATTACTTAGTCATCATCATCATATCAGCCGAAAGATGTCCACTGGTGAACAAAGGACTTCCCAAAGGATTTTCACAACGACCGGAACTCCGCTGCCTGCATTAAGCGACTGCTTTTAGCAACAAGACCGCCTACTGTACACTTTATTATAGTATCTCTACGTATTAACATTACAATATTGTTTTGGTGTACTATAAGTGTAAATAAATAAAATAAATAAGCGACTTCCCGCGACCTTCACCAGGTCGTCGGTCCACCGAGTGGGAGGCCTGCCTACGCTAAGTCTTCCGGTGCGCGGTCGCCACTCGAGAACTTTACTGGTGTATAGTAGAATTCTGGAATCCATGTCCACAAACTGCCGACCGCGGCTTTGCCCGCGTGGATATCAAAAGTGCCAGATTTTTTTTTTCCTTGCCAGCCATGCTGGGCTTGCGCACAACACGCCAAATTATATAATTATCGGTCCAACGGTTTGGGAGTCTGTATCTCAAACATACCAACAAAATTGGTTTAGTGGCCGTTAACTGGGGCAACACTGAACAATATGCCCAAAAAATATTGACGCTCCATACAAAACCGGCGAAGTGTGAATTGGACTCCCTGCTCGGAGGGTTCCGTATCACGACACCTCTCTACACAATTATGATAATACCTTTTCACATAAAAACAAAATCAAAAGACATCTACGCGAGTGACAGAAATATGTTTTTTTTTTTATTCAGTTCAGACCCCTTAGCGTAAATGCGACTAACACTTGGCCCGTTTTTATTATTTCAGGATTAGCACCTACTATAATCAATCACACCAAGTCTTACGAATGTACGAGTATGTATTACGTTTAAACGATAGAGCTAAATAAAAATACCTATAAAAACATGGTTTTTTGTATGAGACCCCCTAATTTTTCACTTTTATTAATTTTCAACATTTGTTGTCATATCAGGTCATATACTTCCCCACCGAGGGGCTCGATCCTACCCTGAATTAGGGCGATAGGGCCTTAGTCGACCACGCGGGCCCAGTGCGGGTTGGTCGACTTCACACAGGACCTGCGAGTTTCTTCGCAGGCATGTGCAGGTTTCCTCACGATGTTTTCCTTCACCGTAAGAGCGTCGGATAAACGTACTTATAAAATCTAAAATCGAAATCAAATTGGTACATGGCAGGTTCGAACCACGACCTCCCGGACCTGAGGCGGCGGCCCTTGCCGTTACGCCACCGACGCTCATTATTTGTTGATACACCGGCAATAAAAAAACCCATTTTGTAAAAATAACAGCTGTCTACCTACAAGGCGTATCGTGAAATACAGCGCGCTGACAGAAGGACGAAACTACCAAAGTAACCGACATAGCTCTCAGAATTGCTAAACAGATGGCCGTTGGGGCAATAAAGTTCTCGAGTGGCGACCGCGCACCGGAAAACGTAGCGTAGGCAGCCCTCCCACTCGGTGGACCAATGACCTGGAGAAGGTTGCGGGAAGCCGCTGGATGCGGGTAGCGGAGAACCGGTCGTCGTGGAAATCCTTGGGGGAGGCCTATGTCCAGCAGTGGACGTCCTTTGGCTGATATGATGATGATGATGATGACAGGAGGACAAACGGATAGACAGCGGAGTCTTAGGGTCCCGTTGGTCACCCTTTAGATCGACGGAACCCTAAAAATGCACAAAATTGGCCAATAAGTTGATCGATTTGTACAAAATTTGATCTTATCTAAGTCTTGCCGCCAAATTTCAATGTTGATATCATCGGTGTGTTCCGGCATGAAGATAAGATAGCCAGTTCCCCATTGCGTTGGGGAATCTTGGTAAGCCCGCTTACATCTTCGGCAACATCGTCACTTACCACCAGGTGAGATGTTGTCAAGGGTTTACCAATTGTAATTAAAAAAAAGGGTTCAATTTTTTTTGAGAATTGACTTTTGCTAGAAGTTTTTCAGTATATACTTAAATATGGCAGTTTGTGAGATCAATAGTCTATTTGTATGCAAGCAGACTGGCCATCGAGAACTGAAATTAAAAAAAAAACTTCTTTTATCGACGAGGTTTTCTTTTCCAGCCCAGCACGCGAGGTTCTAATTTCGAAATTGTAATGGAATTCCTGACAGATCTTGTATATGGAGTGGCGGAGCCGATCGCATCAGGCTGCCGACGAAAGCCAGATAAACAGACTGGTTTTGATATCTCGAAAAAAGGTAAGTAAAAGTTAATAAAAAAAAAACAAGGGAAGTCGACAACGATAACCCGGTGAGGTGAATGCAGTTTTGACTTTAATGTGTTAATAAAATTGTAAGCGTTTTGTTTGTGGATGAAACAGAGACCGACCGTCCATGTTCAAGAATTGTACCTACGCAAAATGGCCGCAGGCAAGCAAGCGCCAGATTTCTCTTAGGTATAACTATTCACGACTATTAGGAGAATTTTGAGGCTGTGACTTTTCATACAAACGGCGTTAACGATTTTCACCTTTTAAATGTTAACTGACCAATTTTTAATAGGTTGTCAGAACAAAAGCTAGGCTTATAAGTTTTTGATTTTTCATTATAAGTTTAATTTTATTGTCGTTCACGGGTTTACATACAAAACTAATCGCGACAATTTTTTGTTTATTTCTTATCAGTAATTTATTAAACGAAACGTATAAGCCTAACTTTTGTCTTACTGACAACCTATCAAAAGTTGGTCCAAATCGGTTAACATTTATAAGGTGAAAGTCACTAACGCCGTTTGTATGAAAAGTCGCAGCTTCACAATTCTCTTAAAAAAAAACTTTTACAGAGAGGTTTTTTTTTTAATTTATAAAATTACTTAATCTTTATGCAGCTAGGTGTTATGACCTTTGCACCAGGGATGACGAGGGACGTGTTATTTTATATTTAAGGTATTTTAGGTGTTTTATTTTACCTTTGCACCAGGGATGACTAGGGACGTGTTATTTTATATTTAAGGTGTTTTAGGTGTGATTTTAGGTATTTTCGGGGATTTCTTTTAGTTATTTTAGGTGTAATTTGTAATTACTGTGATATTATTTTTAGGACTGATTAATTTTAATACAGTATTTGTATATTTTCCACTCAATAAAAGTCATGTAATTACCAAAAAAAATTGGTATTTAAAAAATAATATTGGTAATGTTAATGACTGATTTGTGTAATGTGTAAATGTATGATGGTGTTAATAATAAACAACAACTCTGAAAAGTGAGGGTTAGTCTAATACAGTTCAACAACAATTACTAAGAAGTGCATTTCGCCAAAGCGTAAATCTGTCGATAGCAGTCAGTGCCTGCAACATGGCAAAAGCGAAAGACTTTCCCGATTGAAATTCCTGGCGGTCGTTCACCTTTGCCTGTACCTTCAAAGCCTGACTCACCGAGGTTGGCAGTCATGATTTCCTGGTCCTTGGGTTTCTTTTTTCTCGGCCTGCCTTTTTGCCGGGGCGGGGGTGCCGTGGCTCCGTTGAAATAGGTCTTAGGAACATCAGGTTCTACTCGAGAGAAATCTGGCGACGGGTACGGGGGATAGTGGGGGCCTGGTGGCGGCCCTGAGTATGGGCCTGGGCACATTTGTGGGGGGCCCGGGACGCCCATGTGGGGACCGTACTCCGGCATGGTTTCGTAGTGTATCCTGCGAAAATGATTTTCAATTAAGAAAACAGCTTCACATAGTGACTATTATTTTTTTATTGATTTACTAGCTGACCCGACAAACGTTGTTTTGCCATAATGAAATATACTTTGCGACCTATTCCCATTCCTACCAAAAACACAAAAAAAAACCATGGAAATCGGTCGAGCCGTTTCGGAGGAGTACGAACACAGGCACCGTGACACGAGATTTTTATGTATGTAGGTATTAAGTTTCTGTACCATTCTGGACTAATGTATAACTATCTGTTTCATTAAGTCAATCACACAGTACCTACAAACTGGAATCCTTGACGGAATACCTGATAACGTGCACGTGAAACACCAGGTCACGGGCTTTCGCACCAGCTACTTGATAAACTTCATATACGAGCATGCAGTCTTGGTTCAGACCAACCTGCAGTATACAGCTGAATCCCTGACACCAAAGGTATCACTCTTGCTGACGGGTGCGTTGAGGGCGCACTAAGAAGCAGTGCACGTGTAACACCAGGTCACGGGCTTTCGCACCAGCTACTTGATAAATTTCATATACGAGCATGCAGTCGCACAAGGTACTTGATAAACTCTAATGCGAACATGCAGTCTTGGTTCAGATCAACCTGCAGTATACAGCTGAATCCCTGACGCCAAAGGTGTCTCTCTTGCTGACGGGTGCGTTGAGGGCGCACTAAGAAGCAGTGCACGTGAAACACCAGGTCACACGAGCATTAGCACCAGATACTTGATAAACTTCATATACGGGCATGCAGTCTTGGTTCAGACCAACCTGCAGTATACAGCTGAATCCCTGACGCCAAAGGTGTCTCTCTTGCTGACGGGTGCGTTGAGGGCGCACTAAGAAGCAGTGCACGTGAAACACCAGGTCACACGAGCATTAGCACCAGATACTTGATAAACTTCATATACGGGCATGCAGTCTTGGTTCAGACCAACCTGCAGTATACAGCTGAATCCCTGACGCCAAAGGTGTCTCTCTTGCTGACGGGTGCGTTGAGAGCGCACTAAGAAGCAGTGCATGTTAAACACCAGGTCACACGGGCTTTCGCACCAGCTACTTGATAAACTTCATATACAAGCATTCAGTCTTGATTCAGACCAACCTGCAGTATACAGCTGAATCCCTGACACCAAAGGTGTCTCTCTTGCTGACGGGTGCGTTGAGGGCGCATTAAGAAGCAGTGCACGTGAAACACCAGGTCACGGGCTTTCGCATCACCTACTTGATAAATTTTATATACGAGCATGCAGTCTTAGTTCAGACCAACCTGCAGTATACAGCTGAATCCCTGATGCCGAAGGTGTCTCCCTTGGCGAGGGTGGCGTTGCAGAGCGCACATGAGAAGCAGTGCAAGTGAAACACCAGGTCGCGAGCTCTCATCACCAGCTCCTTGGCGGATATTGGGGTGTTGCATCGCGCGCACCGTTTTGCGCCGTATAACCTGTCAAAGAAAATTAAGTAATAAATAAAATGTGTGTAACCAAAGTATGTTGCTAGTGATGAGATACAGAACTGAGACATGGTCGCTTACTATGGGCCTCATAAGAAGACTCAAGGTCACCCAAAGGGCAATGAAGCGTGCTATGCTCGGAGTTTCTCTGCGTGATCAAATCAGAAACGAAGAGATCCGTAGGAGAACCAAAGTAACCGACATAGCTCTCAGAATTGCTTAACTTAGCACATAGCTCGTAGAACGGATGGCGGTTTGGAGCAGTAAAGTTCTCGAGTGGCGACCGCGCACCGGAAAACGTAGTGTAGGCAGGCCTCCCACTCGGTGGACCGATGACCTGGTGAAGGTCGCGGGAAGCCGCTGGATGCGGGTAGCGCAGAACCGGTCGTCGTGGAAATCCAGGGAGGCCTATGTCCAGCTGTGGACGTCCTTCGGCTTATATGATGATGATGATCACTTGAGATAGATACGAATTAATAAAACTTCTAAGAGGGGCGTCACAAATAAATAGACCGAAGTACATTTGTTGTCCGGTTATTTGGAATTTTTACTAGCTTTTAATTACCTGCAATGTTCGTAGGTATATAGGTAGGTATGTAAGGTTTCCTCTTCAAAATTTGCAAGTTATAGACCTGCCGATGCCCTCTTTTGATTGTCACGTTTGGAACACACAAAAGCGCTTCCAATAAGTACTCCGGTCATTCAGTCCGATAGTCCGGTGACCGGAATGGTGTTCAGACGTTTCCCTTTTGAGTAGGTAGTCTTATTGTAAAGCAGGATGGATTATTATTATCCATAACTACACAAATTAATTAAAAATTAAAAACCTTACTACATAAAAACTTAACCCCTATTTTTGCCAATCGCGTAAAAATGTATCCTATGTCACTCACGGGATCAAGACGAATCTAACGACACCTCGCATTCCAAAATCCATAAAGCAGTTTAACCGTTTTCGATTAACATAACCCTCCTTCTGGTGCAGACGGGTAAAAAGAAAAGTAAATTGATAAATAAATAAATAACATTTTTTTATACCAAAAAGTTTAAAGCAGTTTATAGGTACATACAGTGTTCGATAACAGCAAATTTAGTTACAAACTGTGTCAAAAGTATGTATGTTTATTTATTTCTTTGGCACGCTCTGTAGCCTAAACGGCTTGATGGACTTTGGAGTGCTAGGTGTCGTGGAATCGTCTCAATCCCGTGAGTGCCATAAAATACATTTTTAGCCGACTGGTCAAAAAATATAGGTTAAATTTTTATGCAGGCGGGTTTTTAATTCTTAAATAATTCCTAATTTAAGCAGGAGTTAATCGTTACGTGGATTACCCACTAAATAGGTTTTTATCTTCCGACATCGAGGAATAAACCACAAAAACCTTCAACCGCATGTCGAGATAATTAAAAACAGTGTGGTAACGAAGATCACAGATAGCGGGTTCGGGTCCTGAGTGAGACATCCCCGTGTGGTCCTCAACCCAACTAGGGGCATCTACCAGTATCATCCCGATCGCCACATTTCTGAATCACAAATGAGTCTGCATAGCACACAGATTTTATGTGAAACCACAGACATTGAACTTTCTTTAGAACCGAGAGAGTTTAAGTTTTCCTAGGATTTTTAATTAATTATTGTTTATGGAATTAAAAGTAAGAAAGAAGTGTGAAGAGTAAATAAAAAGAGTAGAAGTATGAAGAGTAAATAAAAATAGTAGATGTATAAAGAATGAATAAAAAGAGTAAGAAGTATGAAGAGTGAATAAAAAGAGTAGAAGTATGAAGAGTAAATAAAAAGAGTAGATGTATAAAGAATGAATAAAAAGAGTAGAAGTATGAAGAGTTAATAAAAAAGAAGAAGTATAAAGAATGAATAAAAAGAGTAGAAGTATGAAGAGTAAGTATAAAGAGTAAATAAAAAAGTAGAAGTATGAAGAGTAAAAAAAAAGAGTACAAGTAGTATTATAGTATAATGTTTTAAAAGTCTGGGTGAGGCTTTCAACAACAGATATACAAACTTGTTACAGAAACTTAAAGTACTTAAAACCAAAGACGAATATTTTTGATCCATCCAGGTTGGTGGTAGTCGCTTGGCTACTAATAAAAATATCGGACAAGTGCGAGTCGGTCTCGCGCTGAGAAGGTTCCGTAACGCCCCACCTCTCCACACAACTATGACGATGATAGATACATCATTACAAACAAAAGATATCAAAGCCTGCCTGAAGATGGTGCTGGAAACCGGTCGCTGACAAATTATAAACGCAGTTTTATTTGTTCAAGTGGAATTAGTGTAGATATTGGTATATACCAATATGTGTGAAAAGATATCAACGCGAGCGTCAGAAAAATGTTTTTTTTTTATTCAGTTCGGACTCCTTAACGCGAGTAGGACTTACACTTAGCGAGTTTTTATTATTTTAACTTCATGATGAGTACTATACACACACCTAGTTGTACGCTTGCATCTCATCATCGTATTAACGATTTAAATCAAAAATACCTCTATAATACTTATAAAAACATGTATTTTGTACAAGTTTTCTATTTTTTATTGTTTGTTGTTAATTGTTATAGCGGCAATAGAAATAGATATACCCTGTTTAAATTTCTACTATCTACCTTCTGTTCTTGAAATACAATCCGTTGACTATAATAGGGTCTCCCGGTTGTACGGAACCCTAAAAAAGGCAATAAAGGCCTAAATGATTACAGATAACCACCCACAAAATAGCCTTGACAGTTAAAACAATGACAAAATGAGCAGTAGCACCTACACATAGTCCAAGCCTTTTAAAGACAAATATTATGATAAAAACTATGACTTTCGAGTACGAGTATGTATGACAAGATTGTTGAATCGTTACATCTACTAATATTATAAATGTGAAAGTTTGTATGTATGTATGCATGTATGGATGTTTGTTACTCTTTCACGCTTCAACCACTAGACGGATCGGGATGAAACTTGACACAACCTACTTTTTACAATGTCTAATTTCCATAGGAAAATCGAAAACAACGCGGGCGTAGCCGCGGGCGGACGGCTAGTCCTTACTAGAATTTTTAAATGTGAAAATTTATTTGTTTGTTTGTTACCTTTTCCTGCTTCAACACCTTGACCAATCTTGATGAAATTTGGCATGCAGGTAGTCTGTGTCACTTGGAAGGACAAAGGCTACTTTTTATCTTGTAAAAATAGCATAGCCCGATGCAGTTCCTGAGAGAACTGACAAAACAATCTTTTTTTGGTCCATTTCTTTAACATCGCAACGGAACAATGGATTTTTGTGATTTTTTGCACAGAAAAGTTGAAGGAGTGGGAAATGACAAAAACTGCTAATCAGAATAGCCCAATCTGGAATAGGGATCTGGAGAAAACTAATGTCCACGCTCGCAAGCCGCTTGCGGCTCGTGACCACTCACCACTTATTTCCAGGATCGCGCACGTCGGCGTCGCAACGGATTGAAGTGTTTTTGTACAGAATTGGTTGAACGGGTTGGGAAGTGACATACTCGTAGATGCCAATCCGAATAGCCCGATATAGTTCGTGAAAGATCTGGAGAAAACTAATGTCCACGCTCGCAAGGCGCTTGCAACCCTCAAAGACAATCTTAAAAATGATGTCAGCGCGGGCGAAGCGGCGAGCAAAAGCTAGTATACTACGTGAAAATAAGTTTGTTTGTCCGTTACCTTTTCACAATTCAACACTTCGACCAATCTTGGTGAAATTTGGAATGCAGGTAAACTGCGTCACTGGAAAGGACATTGGCTATATTTTATCCCGTAAAAATAGCATAGTCCGATGCAGTTCCACTGAAAAAATTGGTACCCTTTTTTGGTTAATTTATTCAACATCGCAACGGAACAATGAATTGTTATGATTTTTTGCACAGAGATGGTTGAGGAGGTGAGAAATTACATAATTTAATAATTAGCATATTCTTCATTATTTAGTAGAAACTAAGTCCCGAAGGATCTGAGGAAAACTCATTTCCACGTTCGCGCACGTCGGCGTCGCAACAGCAACGGAGCGAAGTATTTTTTTGTTTAGAATTGGTTAAGAGGGTGGGAATTGACAATTGACATATACTGCTAATCAGAATAGCCGAATATACTTCCTGGAGGGATCTGGTGAAAACTCATGTCCACGCTCGCCCTCGAAGTCAGCTATAAAAACTATTTCCACGCCGGCGAAACCGCGGGCAAACTCTAATAAATAATAAAAATAATAGTTAAACGTAAAGCTTCCAAAACTTTAGAATAGTTACAAGTAGCAACAGACTGAAAAATATATGCCGTGTAGGTATGTTAAAAAAATACACAGGCGTTTTGAAGGTAGTTTTGTCTCAAAGACCTATAAAATCAACAAGTTCGTATAAAATTGCTACTTTTACTGTTCCCAGGCTGAAGCTAAGCTTTGAAATGAAGCTATATAGTTGCGCAGGCGGCACGGCGGTCACGAGCTTGCTATCTGACCATCATCGACGCGCGCATCTGACCTGCCTTACTTCGAACCTATCTATGGTATATTCATTAAAACAAAAGGAATTCTCTATGTCAAGAAAATTGAATAGTGAGAGAACCCCTTTGTCGTTAATGTTCCACCTTAACGCACGAAGCGTTTTGCTTCTTCCTTTATCATGCAAACGGCCAAGGAGTGGAATTCCCTGCCGTCGTCTGTATTCCCCGATTCATATAATTTAGGAATCTTCAAGACGAGAGTAAATAATAAAGTATAAGTATAACATGTAAGTAGATCTAAAGATAGTTACTATTGTTTTGTATAACATTAATCAAGCAATAGTCCAGCATTAGCGTTGTGTTAATAACTTACTTTTGTTTTCATTTAGTTATTTCCATTCCTTATTTTAACTGTATAACTAACACATTAGATACGTAATTTAATATTTTATTATCATGTAACTGTTTGTTTTGATCCTCAATAAAATAAAGTATTAGATGTTTTTAAAAACACAAGTCAAAAAAAGTATTCGCAACATCGTGGTCCGTTGATAAACAGCTTGACATGCAACAGTGCATTTAAAAGCAGCACATTCTGCATTCACGACGGAACGCTTGTTGCATTTAATTAATTTTAGTTATTTTAACCTACCTATAAAAAGCGTCGGTGGCTCAACCGGTAACGACTCGGTCCTCTTAACAGAGGTGTCGGGTTGAAATCCGGACGGTCAATGTAACAATACTCACCGACACACCTGCAAAGAAACTCAAGGTTGTGTGTGAAGTCGACCAACCCGCACTGGGCCCGCGTGGTCGACTAAGGCCCGATCGCCCTAATTCAGAGTAGGCTCAAGCCCCTCGGTGGGGGCGTATATTATGAGGTTCATCATCATACACTTGGCAATTTTTTTTTTTTTTTTATTTTAGTTCAGTATTAGTACTGTAATCACGGCAAGTTTCACGCTTGCATGTATTACCGTTTTTACGATAAAGCTAAATTAAAAACACTTCTAAAGACCTATAAAAACACATTTTTGTATGGAAACCCCCTTATTTTTTCACTGTTTCTAATTTTTAGTATTTGCTGTTATAGCGGCAACAGAAATACTCATTCTGTGAAAATTTCAATTGTCTACCTATTACGATTCATGAAATACAGCCCGCTGACAGACGGACAGACAGACAGCGGAGGCTTAGTACTAGAGTCCCGTTGATCACCCGTTGGGTGTTTGGAACTCTAAAAACAACAATTAGCATTACGCTAAGTATCAAAGAATAAAGTTTCAGACTTGATAAAAAAATACAAATAATCTGGGTTGCATGAGAGGTACCTCATTCAGACTTTTTTTTAAATAATAAACTACGCAGTTTAGTAGGCTATTAAATAATTTCCATTAAAATAGTTACAGCCATTTTTGAGAAAAAGTACCTAACAACCTGGGTTAATATTATTTCGATCGTTCCTGGTGTAATAGCGAACTACGGTGAATTGTAGAGCATATCAAATTATAGAAACGTACAGAGTTTCATCATAATCGTTAGAGCCATTTCTGAGATAGGAAAAACTTGAAAAAACGGCTAGAGATATAAAAATAACGTTGCTCCACCCCAAATTTTAACCAAATCCGTCCAATCACCTTAGGCGCTAGAAAACCAGAAGGACGCACAGACACACGACACATATACTCGTATACATACATTTTTATTCTTTAGTTTTTAGATAATTCACCTATACAATCCGCCATATTGATTTTTTATATGCTTTATATCCTATGACACGCGGAGTGATGGCACGAATCCAAAGACACCACATTTGTCAAGATCGGTTAAGTGGTTTAGGAAATACAAGGGAACAGATGAACATCCATACATACATAGACTGTCAAAACATAGCCCTCCTTTTTTCGTAGTCGGGTAACTATAAGTGTAAGACGATCTATCCCCATCAACATCTCAACTTCGATTTTTTTTGCCATCACAATACCTTGCCCAACTCCTTCGTCGCTCGCTAATGCTCGCTCTTCGCACTCGAAAATACAGAGGCCAGCACATCAAACACTTTGGACTTTCGTTCTTATGCCGTCTGCGTATATGGATCAGAATCGCACTACTAGTACCTAGCTTGATGTGCTGGCCTCTGTACAAACGCAAATCGATGTACAGGATACCCGTTTATGGACATTGTTTTTTTTCTGAAAGCTATGATAGGCCTATAAGAGCCGAATTGAAAACTAGACTACACCGTAATCTTTCAGCCACTTGTATTTTTAAAAATCCGAAAAGTATATTTTTAAGACATTCTAAGTTTGGGCTCCTTTAGGTAGGAAACTGCTGGCTCCTTTAGGTAGGAAACTGCTAATTTTGGGCTCCTTTAGGTAGGAAACTACTAAGTTTGGGCCCCTCTAAGTAGGAAACTGCTAATTATAAGTATTTTTTTGGAAAACATACGCCAAACGTCTTTTTATATCATCTTATCTAACATACAGGAAGAATAGAAAATTTAAATATTTTAAATTTTTAGGGTTCCGTAAAAGGAAAAAAATCTAACCCTTATCGTCCGTCTGTCCGTCTGTCTGTCTGTCAAGACCCTTTATCTCGTAAACGCTTGTGGGCGTATCGATTTGAAATTAAAACCATAAACCGGTCTATAGTCCCTTGAAGCTGTAAAAAATCAAACGTCCAAGTTAACGTAAAAAAGGATACGGCCCACAAAAAAAAACGTATATTTCGACACTCTCAAGGGAATCAAAATTTATAGGGTATTTTTCGTCAACCTAGAATATCCCGGCATATTCACAAAAAATCTACGGCGGGGACACAAAGTGCGTTTTTCCCTTTTTTATTACAAGCTTTTATTTTTTCTTGCAATATATGTATGTTTGTTTGGGTCGAATCTTGCAAGTTAAATTTGACCCACATCCCGGTTTCCGATTAAGCTGAAATTTTACATGCATATTTATATCGCATGACAATGCAATATTAAAAGCTTGTACCTAAAAGTTTTGAAGTTTTTCGAAAATTATTCTTCATAAAAAATATTACTTTAAAAAGAAGTATAGTTAAAGCTCCTAAATACGACCAAGTTATGATAACGAGCTTTGTATAGTGGGTAAAGTGAAACCAAAGGCTTCCACGTTCCGGTTTCGGTTCCGCCAAACGTCGCGAGTTTCACGCTTGAAGCCGATTAGACACGCTGAACGAAACAATGGCGACCGGCAACCTTTATTATGTTCTGAATTATAAGCCAAAACACACAAATACGGCGGCAAAATGGCCCAAAACAGCACTTAAAAGGCTTAAAGTCAAAGTTTACGGTTATGGTATCGGTTTCGGGTACCGGCACCAATATACGAGCTGGAATATGAGACATTCCTTTCGCTGTGCAAAATCAGCATTGTTTAAATTCGCTGGTAATTAATTTGTATTAGCAGGGCGAGATCCTTTTGTATTTTTTTCACTTCTCATTCTATTAACCGACTTCAAAAATAGGAGGAGGTTTCTCAATTCGACCTTATATTTTTTTTATGTGTGTTCGCGGACAACTTCGTCGTTTATGAACCGAATTTGATAAGATTCTTTTTTTGTTGGAAAGGAGATATCCCATGAGTGGTACCATCATAAGAAAACCAGGATCTGATGATGGCATCCCAGAGACATCGAGTGGAACCTTAGTTTCCTGTTTGAAGTCGGTTTTTTTGTTCAAAATTTTTTTTTTCGTTAAGATGACTGTGAACCCACAACGAAAATTGAACTTTTCATACAAACGGCGTTAACGATTTTCACCTTTTAAATGTTAACCGATTTAGACCAATTTTTAATAGGTTGTCAGTCACAATAAAAGCTAGGCTTATACGTTTCGTTTTTTTAATTACTAATTATAAATAACCAAAAAATGGGCGAAAATAGTTTTGTATGAAAACACGTGAACGACAATAAAATTAGACTTATTAACTTTATCGAAAAAACAACAACGTACAAGCCTAGCTTTTGTTATGACTGACAACCTATGAAAAATTGTTCTAAATCGGTTAACACATGACAGGTGAAAATCGTTAACGCCGTTTGTATGAAAAGTCGCAGCTTCACAATCCTCTTACGGTAAAATTCAACATTATAGAAAACTGAATTCAACTTTCGGAAAAGTTAACATTTTAGGATTCAATATTTTTGGAATTACGGAAATTCAATTTATTTTAGGAAGTCAACCGTGTGGACCTAAAGGGGTGGTAGGATGGTAGAGAATCGTGCAGAACAGTGATAGCAGGACTACCGAGGAAGGTTTACCTATTGGGATGACCCAGATGCCGCTAGAAAGACCAAAATCCATGCAGAATGATCTGAACGCCCTCAAATAGCCAACGACAAGCAAATGCGATCGGATCGTACGGGTTGAGCTAAAAATTACGGAATTCAAAATCCTCTTTAGGTCGCTAAGGCAGAAAGCGTATTATTTCTGAAACTCAAAGGGAAACTACATATAGTTTCATCATCAACCTCAACAGGTTAAATGTAATAGTTGTAGAGCTGTTTGTACTATGGTTTCATTCCCTAGTTTCCCTACAAAGATAATATATTTGGCTGTGTATATTCTTTCTACCCTTTGTCAGTTACCAGTAGTAATAAAACCAATAATGTTCTTTTTTAACCGAGTTCAAAAAAGAAGGACGTTTCTCAATTCGACCGGGAATATTATTAGTTTTTTATGTATGTTCGCGGATAACTTTGTCGTTTATGAACCGATTTTGATGATTCTTTTTTTGTTGGTAAGGAAATATCCCAGAGAAATCGAGTGGAACCCTAGTTTCCTGTTTTAAGTCGGTTTTTTTTTGTCGAAAATTATCGTACTATTTTTTTGTTCATCAAACACTTGGACTAATATTTCGTTCGTGATATGGTATACTAGAGGCGAATGTTAAGGGTCCCCCGAGTTTACTATGCGCACAAACGTTCAAGCAGCTGAAAATTCGAACGAGGCTGTCCGTCTACTATCTGCCAACAACAGATTTTTGCATATTTTGGTCATATAATGGTCATATAATAAGACGTGGTAATGACAATCTGGAAAACTTGTTGTAATGGCAAGAAGTAAAGGAGACCGTCTTCAACAAGATGGACCGATCAGTTGAAAGAGACGCCATCTAATAAAATATGTGATGCGGTAAGCTGGGCAATGAATAGAAACAGATGTAGGCAATTCTGTTCTCAAAAATGTGTGCAACACAGTACGATCCTCAGTCATGAGGGAACGACTACAGATAGTTCTTTCTCGGCAAATAATTCTGGGGCAAGTCAGACCAATTAGTGGAGAAATTTTAATTGTTTTGTTTCAAACTCGACCAGAACAGTGCAAGCCTGAAGCACTGCAGGTAAACCATCAATCCATCCTAATTTAAGTATGGCGCGGCTAAAATTATGAGTCCTAAGAATAAATCCGTCACCACGCCCCTACCATTGGTCTATTTCCGTTTCGTTTCGTGATCGTACTAAGCTAATTAATAGGCATATTTTAATAAATCTTTATGAAGGTACATCAAAGAGTTGATGTTTGGTAGATATGTCCTTAACTTTCTCATTTGTTAATTTTAAACTTGGGAGTAATTATGTATATTCAAAAATACAGGATTTCCAAACTAAAATTTACAGTAATGAGCAAAATGTCTGAGATACACTAATCATAATTTAAGTCATCATCATATCAGCTGAAAAACGTTCACTGCTGGACAAAGGCCTCTGCAGGGGATTTCCACGAAGACTGCTCCTGCGCTGCCCGCATCCATCGGCTTCCTGCGATCTTCACCAGGTCGTCGGTCCACCGCGAGGGAGGCCTTCCTACGCTACGTTTTCCGGTGCGCGGTCGCCACACGAGAACTTTACTACCCCAACGACCATCTGTTCTATGAGCTAGCAGGGCACATGCCCACTGCCACTTCAGTTTGGTAGCTGCTACATATTGTCAATTATTTATTAAAATTTGAGTGAGTTTGGCTGCACCGCATGTGATGGTAAGTGCCAATGCAGCCGAGGATGTAACACGCAAGCTCAAACAGTGCTTATTCACTCTCTTCATGAATGTTTCTAAATTATACGAATAGGGGAACGCAGACGCTGGCAGGGAATTCCAATCCATGGCCGTTCGCATGATGTAAATTAAAGCAAAACACTAACATTACTCGTAACGACAAAGGAATGGAATAGCCCCCCGCGCCTGGTCATCCGATAAAGGAACTGAGAAAAGGGTAGGTATGAGGTCGAAAAGCTCCAGGGCATACTCTCCGATATTATTGCTGTAGAACACCGATAGGCAGGCGACTTATGTTCCTATGAAACTTTCCAGCACCTAGTACTAACAGAAAACAAAGCACTAAAGTACTACAACTCCTTTCATATATTATACCTACCCCTTTCAACTCTTCTTCGAATTTCTAAAACACCTCCAGTTATCCATCATCATATCCTTCTGAATTATAAATAAAATTTATTTACTCTCATATCGTAAAGTTCGCATTATCAACTTCAAAACAAGTTTGTATTGGCATACTTTACCAATACCGTACTAACACAATACCGTTATTTAAAAAAAATACATTTTAACATTATTTTGTTAGAGAAATAATGTTATAATGTATTTTTTTCCATAACGATACAAGTTAAACCAAAGAGATAATATCACCAACGAAGTTCCATATCCATTTTTTTTTTGGAACGCACATGCGGTTCGCGCCATTTTTACAGCAATACAAAAAGTTTTTATTCCTATTTTTACTTGTCTGTGACAGCGCCCGCTTTTACGCATGCGCGGGGATGTGTTGGTTTTTCATTGAATTTTGTTGTAGAAACTGAAGTTCGTGGATAATTTTCATTCTTTTTTAAAAATGTCTGAGATCAGTGAAAGCATTGTTTTTACCTGTCTGTGACACCGTCCGCTTCAGTGCAAGCGCGGTGATGCGCTGGGATTCAGCGCTATGACACGTTTTGTTGTAGGTACTTACTGAATTTCGTGGGATTTTTTTCTTACTCTTAACTTTGATCTTTGTATTTTAGTTGATTCAATCCCAATGTATGAAATTAGATAAAGTAGTGTATGAAACTGCACATAATTTGGTCTTAAAACACTCGTGTAATGCTATAAAAAAACTCACCTACGGCTCGTTTTTTTAATTTACACTCGTATTTTGAGAACCCTTACTATGCAACAGTTTCATAAACTACTATTATTTAATACTTAGTGTTTTTAATTAATTCATTAATTCTACAATACCTAGCATCCTTCGTGTGTTCGCTACTAGCCTTACAGCTGTCAGTAATCCAAATGTAGAGAATGGATTAACTTTCCAGCATTGGGGACGCTTACTGACACTTTGTCAAATCAAGTAAGTAAGTAATTATTAACGAGTATGTACATAAAGTGAGATGTTCTTAGCAGCATTACCGAATCACTTGTTTAACAATTAATACAGCACACAAATGTCATCATAGTAATAATAAAAATATCAGTGTATTAGAATATTTTATTAGAATTCTACATCACTAACTTGTGACCCAAAAACTCATCAAGAAAAATATAACATATTTTGAAGCATCCATTCATGTAGACATTTTTAAACTTTTTTAAAGGGATAACATAGAACTCGAATCAAGCTTTGAATTATCTCTCAAATATTTCGTTCATTCGCGAGCTCTGTCTTGCCGAAAGTGATAGTAATAAATGTGAAACATAGGAAAGGAACTTTTCCGAGTGGCAACTTCTTATATAATCTAAAAACGCCCAACGCATCCTGGTAGCAGAAGACTGGGTATCGCCGAGTCTTTGGCCAAACCTTTCACCACAGTGGAAACCCAAACAATTGACCGGCCCTTATCACTGTCAGTGTTATTTCGTCGACACGAAGAAGATAGTTAGTATTATATTATTTCTGTCAGGGGATTGGATAGCGCTTGTAGAGGATATTCCGGATATTGAAGATAGGGTTGAGTACTTGCTATTAGGATGGTATCCTTGCAAGATCTATCCACAAATAGAGCGATATTCGAGTTCCACTAGTAGCGCTTCCGAGCCGGCGTTCCGGGCGATTGGCGAGCGACACCGTGGCGGCTGGGGCGCGCCCGAGTCAATTAATAGCGACACTGCCATCTATCGGAGACGGACGATCAATCTCGCGACGGCGTCAAACATTTGTCGCTCTAGTATTTGGGGCGCGAATGTTTCGAAGTACAACGTTAGGCCTTTGAGCTGTGCAATGGTTATAATCTATTTGCATACGGGATTTCTCTAATAAACGTACTAAAAAGCGTCGGTAGCCCAATGATAACAACTCGGTCTTCCTAACCAAGAGTTCGTGGGTTTGGATCAGGAGACGTACATTGTGAGTCGGACTCTCGCTGAGGATCCCAAACTGAATTAATTAAAATGTATAACACATTCAATCAATACATATCAATTATTGTGGCGTGGTACGGAAACTGGCAAGTCCGAAATTTTATTTACGTCTTCAGGCAAATTGAGATAGTCATGTGAAAATGTATACGTGAGATACTCTCATCACATGTTTGTCAGGTCGAGGTTTTTCGCCAAAAACCGCATACAAATACGTTTCATACAAATAGGTCCATTGCGAGGTTAAGACGTAGGATGGTTGTGTAAAAGGCATATTTTTAGGCACGTAGAATATTGTACACGTGAATAACTGAGGTGAATAAAAGAGATAAAAATCGTTCGCCCACTTATGAGTTAGGCAACAAGGCAACAAAAGGATGAAAAAATATTTTTAAAAACCGGCCAAGTGAGAGGTGCTCTCGCGCATTAAGTGTTTCCGTAAACATCTTCATAAATCAACTGTATAGAAGATATTACTGGAGCCTACAAAATGTGGCTAGTTTCTTCACGTATTGAAAATCACGTTTCTTTGTAGCTCCCTATAATTTTCTCCGTATCTTCACACCTCCCTACACGAGTATGATACAAGAATGATAACTACATATTTATTTCAAACAAAAGACAGCAACGCGAGCGATAGAAAAATGCTTTTTCATTCAATTCGAGCTCCATAGCCCAAGTACGACTCATAGGTTTTCATTATTTCTTAGGGTTCGGTAGTCAACAAGGAACCCTTATGGTTTCTCCATGTCTGCCTGTCTTGTCCGTCTGTCCATCTATCCGCGGCTTAGCGCACTAGACTATTAGTGGTAGAAAGCTGTCATTTGGCATGGGTATACAAATTATTCAAGCCAACAAAGTGGTACAATAAAATCTTGAAAAAAAAATTACACGATACCTCCCCTACATGTAAAGAGATGTTTTTTTTTTCTTGACATACTCTATCGTGTGGGGTATATAGTTCTTTCAAAACTACTGAGGGTTTACTAAAACCGTTTTTCGATTCAGTGATACGTTTGCGAAATATTAAGCAATAAAGTTCTTATTTTCGTTAGAGTCAAGTTAGAGCGAAGCGATCAGTTCAATGAGTAGTTGTGAATATCGCAATAGGGGATCGGACTGCATCAAAAATAAATTCTGAAATTTATTTTCTTAAATTGTTCTCCTCTTGAAGTTTCAAAAAACCTTACTTGTTTTGTTTTTCCATCACGTCTTCAATTTTTAATTGATCAAATTCACAAAATAAGTTCGTCAATGACGCTAAAAAATCTATGACGTCACTTGTGGGTATTTCAAACATTTTTAGAACAAAATTTCGTTTTTGACAGATCATATAAAGTAACTCAAATGACTAGCAGTCCGATCCCCTATTCTACTGCTCTCGATTCCTATAAAAATCCCCAACTCCAATCCACATCAATATCCAGCAGTAATATTGACCCGTCGTTTATCCCCATCAACTGTTAATAAACAACTAAATTACTTTTCTTGTAGGCTTATGCCTTATATGGCCATGGGCCGACTCCTGAAGGCACCCGACTACACTGCAGACCAATTTAACCGCACACCCACTTACACACTCTGACAGTTTGCTTAATAACCGTAGTAATATAAATGTAAACGGTTTTTTGCAATCAGTCTTCGATGGTGCGGAAAATCAAATTGTAGTGTATTCTTAATCAAATTATATAGTCCACAATTTAGATTCTTGTTGCCGATCGCGAGCTAGGTGTGTAGAGGGGGATTTTTTTTGCAACCCACTGTAGATAATAGAGCAATTACTAGTAACACTGTCAACGAGTTTTAATTTAAAGGTTTAAATTATTGTTTTATTCTTAAAATTACATATTTATAAAGAAAATGCCCTGTTTTATGTCTAACTACATACATTAATATATGAAAACACTATTTTAATTAATTGAAGCGCTTTGTTCTTGGTAGAAATCGAGAATGGTTTCGTAATATGTTTTGAGACGAAAGTGAGGGTTCGTGAGTCCGATTCACAATCGGTCGGATTTTTGAACAAATGTGGCTTTTTTTAGGTCAGTCTACCATAGACTTGTTCAAAAATTACTACATTTGTTCAAAAATCCGACCGATTGTGAATCGGACTCACGAACCCTCACTTTCGTCTCAAAACATATTACGAAACCCTACGATCATCAACAAGTACAAAACTCGGATAAGACACAATTAAAAAGCCCTTGGCATCATCTCACCTGAAGGTAAGTAACAATGATGCGGAAGATGGAAGCGGGCTTACCAAGATTCCCGAACGCAATGAAGATCTGGCTACCTTATCTTCTAGCCGTAACACTTCAATGATGTTAACACTGATGTTTAGACTGTGGTGGATAAGATGGTGGTAGCTAGCCAGGCGGGCTATGAAAATGCCCTACCACCAACCACACCGAGTCTTACAAAGTTGACATGGCCGGGAATCGAACCAGCGACCTCCTGGTGTGAAGCGAATGGGCTAACCATTACGCCACGCGGCGGGTAAAAGGACAAAAAATAGTTAAAAAAAGGTAAGAGGCAGTTAATCGGGCACATACGAACACCAATCATTAATGTTAACAGATTTGCTGAGTTCCGGCTTGAAGATAGGACAGCCAGCTCCTCATTGCGTTGGACAATCAGAGATAATTAAGCCCTCTTCTATTTCGGCATCATCTTCACTTGTGATCTTCACTTACCATCAGGTGAGATATGGGCTTTCGGCTGATAATCATCATATCAGCTGAAGGACGTCCCCTTGTGGACATAGGCCTCCCCCACGGATTTCCACGATGACCGGTTCTACGCTACCCGCATCCAGCGGCTTCCCGCTACCTTCACCAGAACATCGATCCACCGAGTGAGAGGCCTGCCTACACTACGTTTTCCGGTGCGCGGTCGCCACCCGAGAACTTTACTGCCCCAACGGCCATCTGTTCTACGAGCTATGTGCCCCGCCCACCGCCACTTAAGTTTAGCAATTCGGAGAGCTATCTCAATTCGCCATTTGAAGTTGGACCTACCTAGCTGGACTGTTTGTCCCAGGTATACATATTCGTCAACAACTTCCAGTGTAGAGTCTCCAACCTTTAGAGGGGTAGGTGCGACATTGACATTTAACATTATTTTCGTCTTGTCCATGTTAATTTTAAGACCCACTTGTTAAGAGAGGTGGGTTATGTACTCGCCGTTGATATTGATGCGGAATCCACCCCAGTCCAGAAACTAGAAAACACCTTCCAGGGCGGAAGTGAACAGTTTTGGACATGATTTGGAGATATAACGTCTCCCTGTCTCACCCCTAGCTGCAGCCGGATAGGTTCCGAGTTTTGATCCTGGAGGCGAACGGACATGGTGGCGGTTTCATATAAACACTTCAGTACCTCGATATATCGATAGTCAATTTGGCACCGCTGGAGAGACTGTAACACAGCCCAAGTTTAGACCGAATCAAAGGCTTTCTCATAGTCCACGAACGCTAAGCATAGTAGCTGATTGTACTCTGCGGTTTTCTGTATAATCTGCCGCAGCGTATGCATGTGGTCTATGGTACTAATTTTTTTTCGGAAACCGGCTTGTTCGGGAGGGTGGAAGTCGTCAAACCTGCGAGCGAGACGATTCGTAATGGCTCTCCAAAAACAGCTTGTAGACATGGCTCAGAAGTGAGATGGGTCGTTAGTTCGTCAGCAGGGTATTGGCCCCCTTCTTGAAGAAAAGAACGACCACAATTCTGTGCCATGCCTTAGGCGTTTGTCCTTCGAGTATAAAGGAATTAAATAACTTCTGAAGAGCTTGATAATGAAATAATCAAACTGCTCCGTTGTAACAGTGAAAATGAATATATCAAGCAACTACCTTTCTACTCGTAACACGTTGTCACTGCCTAATCATTTTCTATGACAAACAGAGATAATATTCGGACACATTCAGAGTCGCGCCTCGTTCCGAGATTAAGAGAGCCACTCGATCAATCTGTGAGAACGAATAATATACTTGTCGCGCGCTACGTACAAGGGTGTGGAGTGCGTCGGAGATAATTAAAAGTTCGTCAAATATAGTACGATAACTGTATAATAAAGATCTCAGTACATGTGAGAAAACGTCCGAGCTATACCGTGGTTTGATGCTGACTCCGTAAGGAACGTAGCTACACAATAATCGCAGCTAGCTAACGGTTTTCATCGGACGCTTTCTAAACGGGACATACACACAAAAGAATATTATACAAACAGAAAAATAGTGACAACATAACAATTAAAATTTACGCGAAATTAGAAAGCCGACGAAATACAA
The DNA here is from genome assembly GCA_947284805.1 of Coleophora flavipennella. Lineage (NCBI taxonomy): Eukaryota > Metazoa > Arthropoda > Insecta > Lepidoptera > Coleophoridae > Coleophora > Coleophora flavipennella. The sequence continues at coordinate 11,315,628 of OX369308.1, forward strand.
AAGCAAGGGTTACATTCGTTACGGCCAAAGAAGTTATATTAGACAATGCCTGTTGTTATTTGAGAAACATATATATTGCACAATACCAATTATTACTAAAGGATCTAAATAACGGTTGTCGACAGAATACCTAATGGTTATTTAGAAATGACAAACATCGTAAAACTATACTGTTAAAAATATTTCTATTGACACAAAAGTTAGGTTCGCAACAAAAGAAAACATTCATTTACAATTTACAGTTAGGTGCATACTAGAGAAAAACATTACAAGATCGCTATTTTATGACAGGCGTATGTGAGACAAAGTCACCACAGTATCCCCTCTCCAGTGGTTTAGACCATGAAAAAAACAAAAACAAACAAAGATACAGATTATTTAATACACACAATGGTCTAAATCACGAAAAAAAAATTAATAATAATAACGCCATGATATAAATCACGCAAAACCAGCTTGGTAAAAATCTGGAAAGCGGACACACCTGTTTGTGCGTCGAGGAATATTTGACTGGCTAACACCTGTTGAATCTGGCGTGGCGCTTGGCGTGTGCGCCTCAAAGGCACCGCTCTCATTGTTCTCATTATTACCCTGTTGGGGATGCCTATTGTACCGTATTACGGTGTCTTCAGAGTCGCTTAAGCTATTCTCGGGGTGATGTGCCGTTTCCCTTAACACGTAAGCTGGCTTTAGCCTATCGACTGAAACCGCGATCTCGCGACCGCGCATGTCTAAGACAAACGTTTTTTCTTTTCGGCTAACCACCCTAAAAGGTCCGTTATATGGTTGTTGAAGACCTGCTCTGATTGTGTCATCTCGAACAAAGACATGACTAGTCGTAGCTAAGTCTTTATAGATAAAGGTACTTTTCTGGCCGTGGCTCGCTCCAGCTATGGGTTTAAGCTGTCTGAAGTTATTACATAGTTCTTTAACGAATTCACTTTGCGACGGTCTAGGTAGTGTATCGGTTCCTAAGAACTGTCCTGGAAGACGTAAGCTCTGTCCATAAACTAATTCTGCGGAAGTAGCTTGGAGGTCATCCTTCCATGCGGTTCTAACGCCTAGCAAAACAGTCGGTAATATTCGCGTCCAACTGGTACTGTTAGATCCGTGACACATTATAGCGCTTTTTAGCTGTCGGTGAAAACGCTCTACCATACCGTTTGCAGCTGGGTGATAGGCAGTAGTCTTAAAGTGTTGCGTACCTATTAGGGCATTTAGATCTCTAAATAGGTGTGACTCGAATTGCCGTCCTTTGTCTGTCGTTATGTTAAGCGGAACACCAAAGCGCGCTATCCAATTAAAATAAAATGCGCGTGCGACTGTCTCCGCCTCTTGATTCATTATCGGAATGGCTTCAGGCCATCTTGAAAACCGATCTACGCAAGTTAGGCAATATCTGTATCCCTCGCTAACGGGCATAATAATTATGTCCAGATGTATGTGTTCAAAACGCGATGATGGCAGCGCGAATGTGCCAGGTGCAGTTACGACATGTCTATTTATTTTTGACCTTTGACAGTCTATGCACGCTTTTACCCATTGTTTGCAGTCTGAGTTCATAGAAGGCCAGACAAAACGTTTGGAAACAAGCTTGCTCGTGGCTCGCGCACCTGGATGTGAATTCCGGTGTAAAGTATCAAACGCGATTTTTCTGAACGGTTCTGTTAGGTAGGGTCTCGCAGTTCGCGTAGAGACATCGCAATAAACTGGCTGTTCGCTATCGGGCAAGTAGATAAGTTGTAACTGCAACGAAGAGCTATTGTTTTCAATTAATGACTTTAATTGTGAGTCATTCTTTTGTGAAGTCGCGAGTGATTCCCAGTCTATGCCCTTCTGTATCGACTCAATTCGTGACAATGTATCAGCTGGAATATTATGTTCCCCGCTGATATGTTTAATGTCAGTCGAAAATTGGCCTATGAAATCTAAATAACGGAATTGTCTAGGCGAGCATTGTTGGTCTTTCTTACTAAACGCGTAGGTAATTGGTTTATGATCAGTAAATATGACAAAAGGACGCGCTTCTAAGTAATGCCGAAAGTATTTTATTGCAGCGTAGATAGCAAGTAGCTCGCGATCGTATGTCGAATACTTTTGTTCGGTGGGCGTTAATTTCTTTGAAAAGAACCCAATCGGCTCCCAGCCGTTATCTGTCCTTTGTTGCAAGGCGGCGCCCATTGTATTATCCGAGGCGTCGCAAAATAGGGCTACTTCAGAATTAACACCTGGGTGGGCTAATAATGTCGCTTGTGCTAAACTATTTTTACATAAACAAAAATCATTTTTTGTTTCTTCAGTCCACGTGACTGGCGTTTTGCCTTTTTTATCGCCCAGAAGCTTATTAAGGCTAGCTTGGCTGGCGGCGGCATTAGGTATGAACCTCCTATAAAAGTTTAGCATACCTAAAAACCGTCTGAGGCCCTTAGCGGTTTCGGGTAATGGGTACATGCGCAAAGCTTTGACCCTCTCAGGTAGCGGGCGGGTACCGTCGGCCGATACTGAATAGCCGAGAAAGTCGATTTCGGTTCGGCCGAATACACATTTTGACGGGTTAATTACTACACCGTATTGTCTTAATCTATTGAATACTATCTCTAGGTGTTTTAAATGTTCGGTTTCATCATTTGATGCGATTAATATATCGTCAATAAAACAGTAACAAAACTCTAACTCACTGAGCACTTCATCCATAAACCGTTGGAAGGTTTGCGCTGCGTTGCGCAAACCAAACGTCATAAATTTAAATTCGAATAACCCGAACGGTGTTATTATCGCCGTCTTCGGAATGTCTTCTTCGGCTGTAGGTATTTGATTGAAGGCGCGGATTAAGTCAATTTTTGAAAACACTTTTTTACCGTTTAGACACTGTGAAAAGTCGTGTATATGACGCACTGGATATTTGTCAGGAACTGTTCTATTATTTAACCCGCGATAATCTCCACAGGCACGATGCTTCACAGTTTGTTGTTCCCCGGTTTCCGGCCCGGTGAAAGGTGAAAGGTTTTCCGGCTTTTCTCCATTTGTGGGTTTCTGTACCATAACTAGTGGTGCGGCCCAGGGGCTTTTTGAAGGCTGGGCAATTCCTAGCTTTACCATAGTTTCGAATTCTTTTTTAGCCGCTATGAGTCGATCTGGAGCTAAGCGGCGTGGTTTTTGTGCCACTGGCGGTCCCGGTGTGGTCAGTATGTGGTGCCTCGTATTATGTTTGACCTCTTTCACGACTCCATCTGGGCGCGTGATATCTATAAACTTAGCCAGGAGGTCGTGATACGGTGAAGTACCGGTCACGGTTTTTACCGTAAACTGCTCACACCGTGTTGTCTGTCCGTTGGACTTGAGACCAGTGGTCGCGTCTACAAGGCTTTTATTTTTTGCATCGACCATCAGGTTATAATGTGCTAAAAAATCCATACCGATGATCGGTTTCTCAACATCAGCCACAACAAAAATCCATGGGAAGTCTCGCCTTAAACCTAGGTTAAGTGTTAGAGCGACTGTACCATATGTAGGAATTGGGGTTCCGTTGGCCGCGACTAGCTCATAGGCAGACATGTTGCGAGCCGTATGAACTAGCGCTTTCGGGTACACGCAAAGATCTGCGCCCGTATCTATCAGAAACCTCACCTTGCTGTCCACGTCTGTGAGAAAAATGCGGCGTGATGCTGTGTGGGAGTTGACCTCATCCGCCGTTAATGGCTCCCGCTGGCATTTCCCGGCGGCGGTTTGTACCCGCACGGCTGTACACAGGTGTTGGCCTTTGATCCAAATTTGTAGTGGTACCAACATAACCAATTTTCCGGTCGGGTCCTTGACGATGAGCGTCGCCTCGAGTGACCGCGCGAGCGGGATTGTGTACGTGGCCTCGCGTCCCTTACCGCGTTAGAAGCTTGCAGCTGACTTGACACATTTCGTATTAACCCTTTTATGGCAGATATCTCCTCTTCTAACCGCCGTATATGATCGTCAGCAGAGTCTGTAGCAGTAACGTCTGCTACCGTAGGGACTGAACTCGCGCATCGCAGCCTCGCATTCTCGGCAACGAGGTCGGCGATCTCGGCGAGCGTTTCAAGCGATGTGTTGCCTCTCGCCACTGAAGCTGCCTGCAGGCCTGTCGGTATATTTTCCGGAATCATTTTCACTCACTAATAAGTTCACTTACAAAGTCACAAAATGTCACAAAGGTTCGTTAACACACGACGCGTATAAAACTAAAACTTCACACACACCTTAGGCGCACGATAACCGAATGGATCACGTCGGGGTCACCACTGTCGCGCGCTACGTACAAGGGTGTGGAGTGCGTCGGAGATAATTAAAAGTTCGTCAAATATAGTACGATAACTGTATAATAAAGATCTCAGTACATGTGAGAAAACGTCCGAGCTATACCGTGGTTTGATGCTGACTCCGTAAGGAACGTAGCTACACAATAATCGCAGCTAGCTAACGGTTTTCATCGGACGCTTTCTAAACGGGACATACACACAAAAGAATATTATACAAACAGAAAAATAGTGACAACATAACAATTAAAATTTACGCGAAATTAGAAAGCCGACGAAATACAAAAGCAAGGGTTACATTCGTTACGGCCAAAGAAGTTATATTAGACAATGCCTGTTGTTATTTGAGAAACATATATATTGCACAATACCAATTATTACTAAAGGATCTAAATAACGGTTGTCGACAGAATACCTAATGGTTATTTAGAAATGACAAACATCGTAAAACTATACTGTTAAAAATATTTCTATTGACACAAAAGTTAGGTTCGCAACAAAAGAAAACATTCATTTACAATTTACAGTTAGGTGCATACTAGAGAAAAACATTACAAGATCGCTATTTTATGACAGGCGTATGTGAGACAAAGTCACCACATACTCGTGCGCAATGTGTTTGTATGTCTCCAGCCATATGGCATACTCGCCCTTGTAATCATTCATCATATCAGCTTATATGCGTCCCCACCGAAGGGATTGAGCCTACCCTGAATTAGGGCGATCGGGCCTTAGTCGACCACGCGGGCCCAGTGCGGTTTGGTCGACTTCACACACAACCTGCCAGTTTCTTCGCAGGTTTCCTCACAATGTTTTCCTTCACCGTAAGAGCGTCGGATAAACGTACATATGAAATCAAAATTCGAAAACACATTGGCACGTGGCAGGATCCGAAACACGACCTCCCGGACAGGAGGTAGCGGCCCTTGCCATTACGCCACCGACGCTCTATATTATGTTGTAATTATTATGTTGCTGAAAGTGAGACAAACATAGTGTATTTTTACCAGTCTGTGCCAGAAAGATGGATATTTTTTTCGAGTGTATGTATTGTATGTATGCTCTGTAGCCTAAACGGCTTGATGGATTCTGAAGTGCGAGGTGTCGTTAGAGTCGTCTTTATCCCGTGAGTGACGTAGGATACAATTTTACCCGACTGTCCAAAAAAAAGCTTATTTATATTTTTGGCACGCTCTGTAGCCTAAACGGCTTGATGGATTCTGAAGTGCGAGGAGTCGTTAGAGTGTTGGCTTGATCCCGTGAGTGACGTAGGATACAATTTTACCCGACTGTCCAAAAAAAGCTTATTTATATTTTTGGCACGCTCTGTAGCCTAAACGGCTTGATGGATTTTGAGTGCGAGGTGTCGTTAGACTCGTCTAAGTGAGTGAATAGCCAAAGAAGATGGGTTAAGTTCAAATTCTAATTAGCCATTTATTGTTCTCAGTTACGTTTTATAATCCGTTACTTGACTCCAATTTTTCGTCAAACCGTGAAAAGACATTGCTTCTCTATTGTAAGTTAAATGACCTCATTTCTCGTACTTGTGTACTTTAAATTACATGAACTGTAGTAAATCTTACAATTCACTTATGTTTAGTTCAGTAAATTGAGGTTGTATTTTAGAGACACGGTTTGGAAATAATAAAATTGTTATTTAAATAGGTATGCATTGATGGCAATTTGTAGTGTATAGACTCCTAGTAAATACTCAAAATTAAAATTACTTTTTAACAAATAAATTATGCTTTAAATATTGAAATATTCTAATTTTAAATCTACCTAATATAGGTATAGATTTTGACCCATTATTATTTATCTCATATCTGCCGAAAGATGTCCACTGCTGGACAAACGCCTTACGCATGACTAAGACTAAAAGACTATTTATTGGTTTTCGCTCGATAATTTTTATTTTGTCAAACTTTTTTATTCTCAATTGATAAGCCCTTGGCATCATCTCACCTGATGGTAAGTGAAGATGAACCTAGGCTTACAAAGATTCCCCAATTAAACGCAATTGGGATCTGGCTATCTTATCTTACTGATGTTTTGGCAATAAGACTTAGATAAGATAAGCGAGCCAGGCGGGCTATGAAAATACCCTACCACCAACCAAACCGAGTCTTACAAAGTTGACCCCGCCGGGAATCGAACCCGCAACTTCATGGTGTAAAGCGAATTGACTAATTGCTATGGCTATGTAGTATTGAGAGATTAATGAATTCTTCTCCTACGTTACATAAGTTAGGCGCATTAAACAAATACCGACAGTAACAAAATAAAGTAATTGATAAAACGGCTAAGACAAAATTTTCCTAGAATGTTTACTAAGCTCACAATAAACGTGGATTTACGCCCGTATTAAAGGACGTAGGTCAGTTCGGCAGTGCCGTATTAATTTACATAGTTTCATTAAAACCTTTAGTTATTTTTGAGAAAAACGAACAAATAACCTGGGTTTGCATACATATATAGGAAGTACCTTAGACATTTTTTGCGTTTTGTACCCAAACGGTAAAATCGCGACCCTATTACTAAGACTTTACAGTCCGTCCGTGTGTCTATCTGTCACCAGGCTGTATTTCATGAACCGTGATAACTAGATAGTTGAAATTTCACAGATAATGTATTTCTGGTGCCGCTTTAACTACAAATACTAAAAATTAGAAAAAGTCGGAAAAAAGGAGTCTCCATACAAAAAAGTTTTTGTTTAAACGTGAACAAGCTAGCGACATCTAGTATGATGGTGCGGATCCCTTTGTGTGCGGTTCTGACTCTCACTTAGCGGGTTTTTTTATGGAATAAGAGATGACCCAGTGACCAGTATTGTAAAGTATACCTATAAAGGTATTCTTCTCTGTCGTTCGCTCTTGGCAGAGCGGTCGTGGTCACTTCGAGGCGTCTACGTCTGTGGTAGAGGCAGACACGGCTCTCCGCACGATCTCCCGCTATCTCTCCCTGTTGGCAGACTATCTGACGCATTCAGACACGCGGTTTCATATTGCGAATTTTACTTGGTCAGTCCAGCGCATAGGTGACCTGCCACGCGATCTGATTCCTTCCACTTTTCCCTGTACCACCAGCCGTTCTATGGAGTCGCTATGCCGCCTAGAGATATGTATGTCCAAAGTACTGCAGTATGCGTGACTGTACTACGGTCTAAAGTACTACTGAATAAAAGTATAGTAACGTACGAAGTTTTATCGAAACTAGTAGAGTTTTTATTAACAATCTTCTTGGTCGTATCCTCATGACTGAGGGACGTGACGCTCGATCTTTATTAACATGGCAACCCTAAAATTAAAGCAAGTATTTTTTTTAATGGCTGTAAATGTAAAAAAAATATCCTGTACCAAAACTGTTAACAACATTGATGTGTTCCGGCTTTAAGATAAGATAGCCAGTTCTCCATTGCATTGGGGAATCTTGGTAAGCCCTCTTCCATCTTCGGCATCATCTTCACTTACCATCAGGTGAGATGATGCCAAGGGCTTGCCAATTGTGAATAAAAAAATAAATAAATAAATAAATGTAAAAAAAAATATCCTGTACCAAAACTGTTAACAACATTGATGTGTTCCGGCTTTAAGATAAGATAGCCAGTTCTGCATTGCATTGGGGAATCTTGGTAAGCCCTCTTCCATCTTCGGCATCATCTTCACTTACCATCAGGTGAGATGATGCCAAGGGCTTGCCAATTGTGAATTAAAAAAATGGTTGGGTCCTAGAGCTACAACAGTCCTTCCCTGACCCTCGCCAACTCCTTGGCTTCATGATATTACACCACGTTTATTTTTGCTTGGTAAATCTAATGGTTGTTTTATTTTTTCCCAACCTATAACGTGACTCTAAAAAAATGAGAATAAAAAATCGAGTGTGGCTCTGTGCGGACACTGCTTGGTATAACGTGAAATAATTTCAATTTTCCTCTGTAAGTGGATAACTAATGAGGTTTAGTTGTTCCAAGAAATGAGGTTGTTATACAATTGGCCGGCTCTACCGGAAACAGATCTAAGTCTCTTCAGTCTTAGACTCTTCAGTCTCTTAAGACTTTTCAGTTTTCTGACCTATTGGTACCCAGAGATATGCTATAGATAAGGGGAGGTTGGTACCCAGTATGTAAGTTTAAGGAAGTTTCGCGTGAAATATTCGATATTTTGTCAATTACACTATAAGTGATATAACTGCTTACTCGTACTTGTAACCTTCCGCTGAGTCACATGAGAGCACACTGTGCGACAGTCAAGTTGTAAAAACACAATATTTATTTATTACCAAGTCATAAATACCTTTCTCCAATCCGTGATCAGACGAGATTTGTCATTTAGATTTTACAGTGTCAATCTAGCTTATCTAAATGTATGTGTATACGTAATACGTTTTATATTATTGTTTTATTTTCTTTCGTTTGCTTCCTACCGATTTTACAGTTTTATTACTCTGTAGCTTCGATAACGTTAAAAGCCTTTTGGAATTACTGTTTTTTTTATAATTTATTGCTAGGTTTTGAATTTTATTCACTAGAAACTGATTTGTAGCTTTCGATTATATGTAGTTAAAATATATGTATCTGTCTAATTTATTAATTTTTTATTTATTTTTACATAACTATTACCTATCATTACAGGCTTACCGCAGTTCAGTAATGACAAAAAACAACAAGCAAAAAATTTACTACGTTAAAAGAAATAACGAGTAACCCGACTTCAATCACAAAATTGCCGTGGTAAAACGGAAACTTATATACTTACATTTAAATACCTACATAAGTATATTTTTAAGTTTTAAATGTTGTCACAGGAATGTTTGCCCTGGATGGGGATCGAACCCAAGACTCTCGGCCTAGCAGGCAGCAGCGCTGACCACTGGACCAACGAGTCAGTCAAACGGCACAATCAAGGGTCTCTTCCGAAGCTTGGGAAGGTTGGGCCATACTCCTACACGCAGAGGCCAAGTCCGGGTTCGTGGAGGTCGTAGGGCTACTGGCGGACCTTCTGTCAGAAATTTTCAAGCCGCTCATTAAGACTTTTGAAACAGCTCACCGAGGGCTGTCCAGATAAAGGAACCAAAACCTAATATTTGTGTAACAAAAAAAGGTTTGCTCGTGTTTGACATGGACATTAGAAAATCGGCTTTTTACTATATATTTTAATGAAAGTTTGAGTGTGTTTGACTACAACTCTCCTAATGGTAAGTGACGATGTAGTCGAGGATAGTACACGCAAACAGTAATCAGCTAATCAGCCTGCTGTAGCATGTCGTGATGATGTCAGCATCGCATCAGCCTAAAGACGTGTACTGCTGGACGTTAAGCCTCCCCCGAGTTGGGGGTTTTGCAGTCATCGTCACGCTTGGTAGGCGGCTTGGCGATCACAAGTGTGCGGCACGCGGAAAGGAAGCTGCTGCCCATCGTCCATCGTACTTTTTCGTCTGTGTGTTGCATGTCACGTGACGGTCGGCCGCGTCAGAGCAACCATGATCGTTTCGTCCTCTGTACCGTAGCTCCAAGACGAGAGCAGCCATGATCGTTTCGTCCTCTGTAAATGTCTATAATGTGAAAAAAAGTTTCACTTTTACCGTGGTTTTACAAAACCACACAATCCTTTTTCATTATGATTAGATAATTAAGGGTTCAAGATGATTTCTGTTATATCCTCAATCCTGTTTTTGTCATTTTACATTTTTTTTTATCCCTGAGTCATCTCTTACGACACCCTTGGAGAGAGATTGAGTGGTACTATCACGCACTATGGTATTCTGATGTCGACAATGTTCAAGTTGCCAACTAGAAATGTAGTCGCACTAAAATTAAGGCGACTTATTTTATCATTGCATCTGCTCAGTCAGAAATTAGAACTACCCCAATGAAATCAAAACTACCGACAATTTATACAACGTCACCGCCCATCGAGAGACCCAGGAACCGAGATCCTGACATAATAGTACCTTGCCAAATACGCAACAAAAATATCATTTGACCCGCGGGCCCCGTATCGTTTTACAGGAATGGTAACAAATCGCGTTGTCTTCCGCGGCCGCTACCGCTAGGGGTCGCGCGCTGCGGGGAGCAGTACATAGTTCCTGTTCGATCCCCCGGTTTTGATCGCCTTTCCTATTCGATCCATTATTTTTATTAACTATCTCTTGTAAACTATATTATTCTTCAATCCCCTGCGGCTATTAAAGATTGAACTTTTATAAAGGATTTTTTTTGGACATATTTAGCTTTTTAACCGTGAGTTACTAGAAACGTCCATTGAATTAAAATTTTTCTTCATATTATCAACAAAAGGGGACAAACTTAAGTGGCAGTGGGCGGGGCACATTGCTCGTAGAACAGATGGCCGATGGGGCAGTAAAGTCCTCGAGTGGCGACCACGCACCGGAAAACGTAGTGTAGGCAGGCCTCCCACTCGGTGGACCGACGACCTGGTAAAGGTCGCGGGAAGGCGCTGGATGCGGGCAGCGCAGAACCGGTCGTCGTGGAGATCCTTGGGGGAGGCCTATGTCCAGCAGTGGACGTCCTTCGGCTGATATGATGATCAACAAAAAGGGATCGAATAGGAAAGGGATCACAGCCGGCGGATCGAACAGGAAGTACTCGCCGCGGGGGGCGCAAGCGCGCTGTTTGCAAATAAACACCCGGCGCGCGCGCACCCCGCGGGCGCGCACAAAGCTGCGCCGCGACAATGGTGGACAGCGGGAAGCCACAACTTGGCCCGCTTTTTTCTCACGTGAAATAGGAAACAAATGAACTTTGCAGCGGTAGGTAGGAAGGTAGGTATGGGAAGTGTGGAGTTTACGTTTAGTTAGTTTATTTAAATAACATGCTTTTGCATGCGGCTTCGCCTGCGTGAACATAGTTTCTATGACAGTCGTCGAGGATGCGTGGTGTGTGGGCCGCAAGTGGTTCGCGAGTATGGAAATGTGTTTTCTCCAGATCCCTCGGGAACTATGTCGGGCTATGTGACTTCCTCCCCCGCAACTAACTTGGTGGAAATTGGTTTTCTACAGATCCTTCGGAAACTATGTCGGGTTATGCTAAATTATTTATCTGTATCACTTTTTAACCTCAACAACTATCTCTGTGCAAAATTTCACGTCAATCCTTTGCTACAATGCGATGTGAAAGAAAGAAAAAATAAAGAGTTACCAAACAGCTATTCCACGGGAACCACTGAAAAAATCAGGATAAAATATTTCCTAAGTCCCTTTCTACAAGCTAAGTCCATGCCAAATTTCGTCAAGATTGGTTGAGGCGTTCAAACATGAAGAGGTAATTAACAAAACCAACACATTTACAATATTAGCATAGTAAATTTACTATGATATTAGTAAGGATAATATTTAGTTTTTTGTACTTAGTAATGAGGTAAGTTCTATGTTGTTGTGTCTGTGGTATGTCCCTCGCCCTCCATCACTTCCCGAGGGTTCGTACGCGGCGATTGAGGGATCAAAAAAGGCGACTAAGGGATCAAAACTGGAGGATGAGGATGTCCTTTCGCGTACTATAAATGAACCACACTGCGATCGCCCACATGTCTGCCAAACGCAGTGATTACGACAAAACCCTATCATTGAAAATTTTCAAAAAAATATCTCTTCATACAAATCGACCAGCTGATTGTGCATTTTAACTTTGCTCAATAATTATATATTTTTTTGAGAATTGACAATGGGTTTCAAAAGGATAGGTGTTCAGTTAACGGGCCATGCAAAAACTTTATCACACCTGTTTAAAAAAAAAACCATCTATAGGTATATTACACTAAGGTATTTCAACATTTTTTTATGAATATTGGCCGCCTACAAACAAATGACATGTAGAATTTAGGATATTTTAATGTAAAATTGCACTTTAAATATATTCAAACATTTTGAATTGGACTTTTCCAAAATGACGATTGTATACCTATTTTCGGTTTGTATTGGGTGCAACAAAATTGATTCAGGACCCGACCCGCTAACTGGGGCTTCTACTGAACTATACTGAACAACTTTCCACAGGAGACCCACGCTTGATTCGCAAAAAACCATACAAATCAATTAGCTAATGACTATTTGTATGGTAAGACCAAAAAAATGAGAATTTCCTCACTAGGCATTAGTTCCTTAGGAAAAGTGGTTCATCTTGATGAGTGGAAGCCACAATTAACGGCCCCTATACTTGTAACACCTTGTATGGAATACGACACAAGAAGTTCGTGCCCCTTTACATTCTACTGCACGCAACTCAAAAAACATAATAGTGGACAATAGATACATGAATCAGAAACATTTTTAAGTACGTCCTCTAACCTTCACAGTGCCGACAGTCAAAACAAAACATGCTCCCATACAAATATTAACAAATGAAAACAAACAAACCAATCAACATAAAACCCTAAAAAACAAGTCATTGACATGTCACTAGAGCACTTGAAATCAACTCAGAAAAGTCAATATTATAGTAAGTAATGTTTTCATTCGTGTCAAGTCAAGTGCTTCCACCCTTTTATGAGTGGAATAAAATTGTTCAAGTATCACATGTGCGCCAGTAGGTACTCTGGAAATCAATTATATATCTACAAATCAATAATAGTAGCATAGTATAAGTGAAGAATAGTGGGTTGTCTTCACACAGTGGTATATCACGCTGTTTGTATGTGTGCGCGCTCCAGTAGGCACCATTCCTATTTATAGCACGCACCATACACACGCATACTACAATAAATAGGAATGACATAAGAGCATAGACCATGCCTATTTAATGTAATGTGCATGCGTATAGTACCGCGCGATGTACCATTGTATGAAGACAACCTACTATTCTTTCCTTTTACTATGATAGTACGTAATTTTCTTAAAAAGGTAAAGAAAACCTGGCGGAAAGGAAACCTTCAATTCTAAACAAGAAAATGACCACAACGACTGCTTTAAAAGAAAATGTTCATAACTCTACATAATGTAAAACACACATTGCATTTCAAATCAAATACATAAAAAATAGGTAAGTAGTTAGTTTAAAAAATATTGAAAAAAAAACCGACTAAAACCAAGTCGGACCACGCGTAGTGTAGGGTTCCTTACGGGTTGGTACTTTATAACGTGAAAGTGTTTGTACCCGAAACAATTTTTATTGAAAGACTTACTTACATGGATGATTTCAAGTTTCTAGATCAAACGCCAGGGTGGACGGACACCTTGTCTACGACCTTGGCGACCTATATCTTGCAAACGGTTCTTTTCATTAAAATATTTACTAGTCGGTGGCGCAACGGCAAGGGCCTATATCTCCTATCCGGGAAGTCGTGGTTCGAGTCCTGCACGTTTTGTAATTTCGATCTCATATATATACGTTTATCCGACGCCCTTATGGTGAAGGAAAACATAGTGAGGAAACCTGCACACAACTGCGAAGAAACTCGAAGGTTGTGTGTGAAGTTGACCAACCCGCACTGGGCCTTAATTCAGGGTAGGCTCGAGCCTCTCGGTGGGGACATATATATATGAGCTGATGGGATGAGAAAATACAAAACATTTTTAACAAACCTATTTTACGATATCCCACATAGAGGGGTTCTAAAGTTTCGAAAAATGTCAGCCATGATAGAAGATACGTCAAGCTCCAAAGATACTCATATCTTCTTATAGAAATAAGTTATAACTATAGCTAAAAGTAGATAAGTACGGACGGCTTCACGTCAGCGAGAGCGGTAACAAAAGTATAAGCTGAATTGCGATGTAAAGAGAACTTCATACACAACGAGACCAGCTCAAGGTCAAAGTGTTTACCACAGACGTACTGCCGACTGTACAATGTTCACGCACCATGAAACATACGAAGAACTAGAAGAAAAAGTAAACATACTTTACTTAACCTGTACGAGTATTTCAATATTATGATGGCTAATCTCACAATGCAAACATAATGACCATATAGATATCAACGGTTCGCAGGGAACAAAAACGGCTAAGTGCGTGTTGAGTAGCACATAGTGTAGGGTTCGACATTTATTTTAAAAAGGATCCACCGCACACTGGCGTCGTCGTCGTCACTTTTGAAATTATTTATTGATTTATTAACGAATTTGCGGTTCATAAGGTGAAGGGTTTTAACTCAGATCTGAGGGTTTTAAGATATCTAACCGGCCAAAAACAGGTAAATTCAACTGCACATCTTAAGTTGGTCGACTATTACCTCTGAAATTAGAACGCCTACTTAGCCGTGACATTATACAGGGTCTTCGGCAGATGGTTGAAAATACGAAAATGGGGGATAGGTGGGGTCGCCTCCCACCTATTTTGAGAATTAAAAAAAATCTAGGACTTGTAATTTTTTTTACAGGATTTTTTTTCCTTTTTTTAGAAATTTTGCCATTTTTATACCTTTGAACACATGTAACTTTTTGTTTTTTAAAGCTAGCTCCAAAATCTTTTTTTTAATAGACTTTTATAAGATTTTCGGCTCTAAAAAAAATTATGTTTGTTTCAAGTTATTGCTAAAAACAAAAATGTGGGCCCCCGAACTTTAAAAAAAAGTTGAACAAAAATTTAAAAGTCAACTTTGCGATGCATTTAAAAAAAAAATAATGGGGCTGGAAGGCTTCTGTTTTTTTTAAAACATCTCTAAAGCTTAGGCTTTTGAATGGTATCTTTTTTGTAACCGGAGTTGTTAATTTTTTTTACTCAATTGGACCATGTTGACGAAATTCCACTAGTTACATGTTTTGTGAAATGTATCAAATGCAAAGTTGAAAATAATGTAAATACTTACTGTTGGGACGGTTACAAAGAGCAGGTACGTTTTTTTACATTCTTGCACACACATAATGGCTATCTTTTGTCATTTATTGGCTTATTGGAGTTAGCACTTCCATATGCCAATAAAATGTCCGCATATTCCGCATTTTTTTTTTTATTCACAATTGGTAAACCCTTGACAACATCTCACCTGGTGGTAAGTGACGATGTTGCCGAAGATGGAAGCGGGCTTACCAAGATTCCCCAACGCAATGGGAAACTGGCTATCTTATCTTCATGCCGGAACACACCAATGATATCAACATTGATATTTGGCGGCAAGACTTAGATAAGATGGTGGTAGCTAGCCAGGCGGGCTTAGAAAATGCCCTACCACCAACCAAACCGAGTCTTACAATTGACCCCGCCGGGAATCGAACCCGCGACCTCCTGTGTAAAGCCAGTGAACTTTGCCTCTGAGCTACGGAGGCGGCTAAAATTGAGCCATTTTAAACCACAACAAAGTCTTAACAAAACGTCTGATAATAACAAAAAGTGACAAACAACAAAAAAACTTAACAAAATCACAAACGTTAATAACGTTAACGTTTTTTTTTTGTTTTCGTTAATTTCACTTTGCTGTGTTTGTGATTTTGTTAAGTTTTTTTGTTGTTTGTCACTTTTTATTATTATCAGACGTTTTGTTAAGACTTTGTTGTGGTTTAAAATGGCTCAATTTACCAATGCGGAATATGCGGACATTTTATTGGCATATGGAAGTCCTAACTCCAATATGCCAATAAATGACAAAAGATCCAGGTGGAAGCAAAAAATACTCAGTGGAAGGGATCCACGCAAAGTGGCGCGAAGATAAGTGCAGTGCGGTTGTTAGGTATAGATCATAATAGCACGTTTATCAACCGCGGCAACTCTGAATAATTCGGGAGACGTTCTTTTTTTTATTCACAATTGGTAAGCCCTTGACATCATCTCACCTGGTGGTAAGTGACGATGGTGCCGAACATGGAAGCGGGCGTACCAAGATTCCCAAACGCAATGGAGAACTGGCTATCTTATCTTCAAGCCGGAACACATCAATGTTGTTAACACTGATATTTGGCGGCAATACTTAGATAAAATGGTGGTAGCTGACCAGGCGGTCTAAGAAAATTCCCTACCACCAAACAAACCGAGTCTTACAGGTATCGGACCCACGACCTCCTGGTGTGACGTAAATGGACTAATCATTACGCTACAGAGGCGGTTCCGTCTTACGCTACGTGACGAAATTGTCGCTACCCTTTTCTTCCGCGACAGTATAAAAATTGATCCTGAGGGTAAATTACAGGACTACGAAACCCTAAAACTTCCTTACTGCTTGATATGAAAATATCTTTATTATTATGACGTTATGCATTCACCTTTTTAGCGCTTCATCGTGGAGGTGGATTGAAGCGTAAAATCGCATTAATTCGCGTGTTGAGTTTGAAGTTTGAACTGCGGGACTTTTTGTTACAATCATTGTTAGGGAGGGATTGAGGGTGATTGGAAATAATAAGTTTAAAAAAACTGTAAAAGATTTTCGGTGATCTTATTATTTGTACACAAGACTGGATAAAAATTACAACGATCCTTTAATAATTCTTGTAGTTTTGCAAAGTCTAAAGTCGAACCTTTAACTTGTAGGTAAGTAATCACGGTCAGCTGCACCGAAATTAAGCTGTGAGAACTACAAACCAGAGACCACCTGAGGGTCAAAATGATACCACTGACGTGTTGCCGACTGTACCTAACCCGTAGTTGTCACAGACCTAATGACTCACATGCCAAGATTTTTTATCACATGATGCGAATTTATTTTTTGTGCATATAAATCAACATTCAAGCCATTTTTTCTCAAAATATAGGTACTCTTATCGCAAAACATAAGGAATAAAAAAACGGCTAAGTGCGAGTTGACTCGCGCACCGAGGATTCCGTAACAACACACCTCTCCTCACAAACACAACAATGATGCCTATTCCTTTTAGCCAAAACACATCAACAAGAGCAACATTAAAACTTTTTTATTAGTTTGGGACCTAAGCGTGTCGAGTACCTGCCACTTACACTTGGCCAGTTTTTATTATTTGTCGTTTTATTTTAAAATTAGTACTATAATTATACCAAATTTGACTCTTCTATGTACTACTAATTTTAAGCAAAAAAACTTCATAAAATTATGTTTCTTAACTTTTCACTATTTGTTATTTTTTAATAAATCCGCCATAATAATACATATTCTATCAAAATTTCAGCCGGCTGCCTATAAAGTTTCAAAAGAGACAGCCACGGAGGAGGTTCTATATTCGACAGTAAAAAAAACTTTTATGTATGTCTACCGATTGCTAAATCAATTGTGGAATTATTTTACAAATTATTTTATATTCTAAAGAGTATACTCCTGAGGTGGTCTGGTACAAATTTTATCAAAATCGGTTAAGTACTTTTTAGAAATATAACATAAACTAAAAAAAGAAAATGTGTACTTGGTTGTTGTGACTGAAGTCGGTTTTTCAACGTGTTTAGTGTGGTCAATTTTAAATAACGGACCGACGCGACAGACGGACAAACAGCCTAGGCTTAGTTACATTACAATAATTTATTGGTAAAAGCAAATTTACACGTCAGTAATTTCTATACTAATAATATTTTTTATTGTTTATATTAGTAATAATACTTAGTTAAGTACATATACTTTACAAAAACAATAAAAAAAAAACAATTTTTCAAAAAAAAATTCAAGTAAATTTTTTTTACAGGGCCCCGTTACCTGTTACGGAACCCTAAAATCAAATTTCATAAAAGAAATCCACAGAAAATAAACAATGTTAGCCCCATTACAACGTTGTTTACAAAACATTTGACCCATAAACGTTTGTGAAGCAGATGGCACTGCGGAAGCTTACCCGACTTTTTCCACATTTAGGGTTCCATGACTATTTGGTAAGAACCTCGGCCAGCCCGATAAGATTTAAAAATTCGTCTGGTTACATACTCAAGTAAGTAAAATATTTATTACTGATTTGTTGCCTTCATCGATAAATATAGAAATATAATGAATAAATATGTTTAGAAAATATAACTCATTTTGAGGGGTTTTCTATATAACCTTAAATAGAACAACTTTTGTTCAAGAACTTTGGTAATTAAAAAGTTACAAAGTTTACCAATCAGCTGATTTTTTCGACGATTGTGAACCGATTTTAATAACCTTTTTTTTATTGGATAAATATATCTATTTCTCACTTACGATATTTAAATAATTGGAAACGCTAAACATGTTAAAAAAACAACTCCTAACCACTTGGTACAAATTTAAATAATAATTTTTGGTTTTTATTAATTTTCTAAATAAGTACTACACAGATTTTGATAAAATTTATACGGGACTGACCTAGTAGCATACTCTATCGAATAAAAAAGAATCGTAGAAATAGGTTTACCATCTGCGAAGACATCGCGTAACAAGCTTACAAAAATTTTAAAAAACATACAATCGAAATGAGAACCTCCTGCTTTTTGGAAGTCGGTTGAAAAGTGAGTAATAGGACTCGTGGTTTATACTTATATACCTATTTGTGTAGGTAAAGTGCAAACATCAACAAAGCAGGCCCGAGCGTGAGTTTAATTAGCGTAAAACGTAACGTTTTCGAAATATTACCAAAACACTAAGAGAAGTGCAAAATTATGCGGTTTTCCCCTCCAAGTTAGCACCGGGTTTTTCGTCCGTAAAAATGGGTATAAATACTGGACTGGACCCACAAACAACATCCCAAAGATTTGTGGCGAAAACTGCAGTAACCCGCCAATGAACCGTAACACAAGCGTCGAGAGGACAAAAGAAATACGATATCTAGAACGCGCTATTAACATTTATTTAGCACTGAGTCTATATATGTCACCGATATATTGTCAAATGTACTGTACTAAATTTAGTGACATTATAATATCACAGTAAATTGTAAATCGGCTTACAATTTCACGGCCTATTCTTGTATCTCCGAATAAAACCGAAGAATTCCTTATTCTGCGAAGCATACTGCTACCCAGGGGGGGAGCCAGTTTAATCAATCAAACCTGACCGAACCTAAGATCGCTCAATTCGCTCGCTCATTTGTTTAGTGTTATTCACTTCGCTTAGTGTTATAAATTGTAATCTCACTAGTGAAATTGTAAGCAGTATGTTACGGTTCACAATCTTTCGACAGTTCGCAATCTCAGGAGACAATTATACGGTGACATATACAAGTACCAACCATCAAAGGTTGGTCCACGGCCGGACTCCAGGCATAGCACCTCTCCGGGTGGAGATATGTATCTCCCTTTGCTCTCGTAGAGTAGGAACACACAGTTCCAACAGATTCTTTTAATTCGGATTATTTATGGTACAAAGAAGAGGGCAATTGGCCTAAAAGAGAATATCGGGTTTTTTTTTTGGTATTGGCATTGATAGTGGGCTTCCGTTTCCACATTTGGATTCTTTTTCGGACCTTTATGCGTGCAAGTGTTGTTGGCTAGTCCAGCCAACCCAGCTCCTTTCAGAAGCACAGAAGTCTCCTGGGACATTCGCAGGCTTCCCGGAGCGACTCCACATCATTGAGTATTTTTACTTCGGGTCCCTTCCCAAACCTCAGTTCACTCTACCCCGACGCATTAGATATTTACCTACATATCAAAAACCGAAACGGAACCCAATAATTTCATCCGCACCCTTGCTTAACCGAACGCCATTATACTTTAGTGGCTGACAAATGAATGATGACAACTTTATTATGCGGTTTTGAACCATTGTGCAATTTTGACAATTCTCCTTGGGGCCCCGTAGTTCGTACTTTGTAGTGTGTGGTGCAGTGGGTATAGTGATTTTGATTTATATCCGTGGGCCTGTTGTTGTGAAACTATAATATAGCTTTCGTTGAATGAGAACGTGTCACTAAAGCAGTTTTTATGGGACTGACTGCGCCTTTACAACAATATGGGTTATATGGGTAATGTTTCAATCGTTTCCTTTACGACTATTTTCTGGAATAAATTTTATTTAAAGCTTGATCATTTGAAATGCTTTAGTGACAGAAAAAATCCGCCTGCGTGCAGAAACGGATACTCAAAACGCTTCACGCCAGGAGGTCTTGGGTTCGATTCCCGGCGGGTTCTCGCTCTGTAAGACTCAGTTTGGTCGATAGTATGGCATTTTCTAAGCACGCCTGGCTAACTACCACTATGTTATCTTAGTCTTCCCGCCAAACATCAATGTTAACAGCATTGATGTGTTCTAGCTTGAAGATAAGATACTCAGTTCCCCATTACGCTAGGGAGTCTTGGTAAGGTTGGCTTAAAACTTCGGCATCATCGTCTCTTCGTCAGCCTCTTTTCTTTTTGGCTACCTTAGACTCCTTGTTTTGAGTGTTTAGAAATTTAAACACAATGTTGAATCTGTCTTTGTTTTTTTTTGTTTCGACAAGGAACAATTTAAAAAAAAAACTTTTTTTCTATTGCGGAAACCGCAGATAAGAACAATTTTTTGCCGCTCGCGGAAACAAACTCTTAGCGTGTTAGAGCAATCCTTAAGAAGGTGAGAATTAGTTCTACAGCAAGGACATGTAAAGAAACCAAAAGTTGGTTTTGAATCTGCATAATCGGGTTTATAGGTACTAAGAGGATATTTTAAGAAGTTAAGTCACTCTCTGTGCCGTCAAATGTTGGATGGGTGGATCGGCAGGCAAAGTAATGCGAAACGGTCACTAATTAACCTACTCATCTTTGATAGCAATCATTAAACAAGTCAGAGGCCTATCGACAGCTGATATTAAGTAGGGCTTGCAAAACCGGATTTTTCTACTATTCGATAAAATATAAAAGTCACCTTGTTCGGATTCTCAATTTACTTCACATACTAATACTTAATGTGTTTAAAATGTAAGGTGTTGAAAAAGTACTGACATTATATAGATGGCGGTTGCCTGGTGTTGCACTTAACATCACCCACGATCACGTGTAGGGCATTTAGATTTACACCTACCGTCGTGTGCAACTCGACCTTTATACACATTTGAAATCAGATGTGCAGGTTTCCTCACGATGTTTTCCTTCACCGTTAAAGCAATCTGTAAGTATATATAACGTAGATTCAAAAAACTCATTGGTTCATTGGCCGTCCGAATTTGAACATCTGGTTAGGAGGACCAAGTCGTTAGCAGTTGCGCCACCGATGCTTATAAGAAATCCATTGTTATATGAGCACACGCTGCGCAAATGAAATTCTGCTGTTTCCATACAAAATTCTGTTGATAAAGTTTATTTTATTTTAAACTTAAAAGTCCAATCTTTAATTTTTGTCCTAGAGGTCGTGGTTCGAATCCTGCCACGTACCTATGTGTTTTCGAATTTCAGTTTCATATGTACGTTTACCCGACGCTCTTACGGCAAAGAAAAACCTTCGTGATGAAACCTGCACACGCCTGCGAAGAAATTTGAAGGTTGTGTGTGAAGTCGACCAACCCGCGTGGTCGACTAAGACCCGTTATTCAGGGTAGACTCGAGTCCCTCGTTGGGGACGTATATGAGCTGATGTGATGATTAACGCTTATATTTACAGCTGGTCTGGATAGTTCAATATTTAAATACTGACTATCTATCCATTTATCAGAACGTAGACCGAAAATAGTTATAGGTCAATGTACTCCTAAAGTATAAGCATCATGTGTTTTTTTTTTTTTATTTTAGTTATTTTATTTTGTTTATTACATTTTACAAACATAAAAAAACGGAGGATTTGCAGCAGTGTTCCTTTCCGCGTACTGTGTCTCCACAGAGCACGCCATGCCCAGCAGTGGACGTCTTGCGGCTGTGATGATGTGATGGATACTTGCAAATAGGACAAAGTGGATCTTACGAGTAGTGTAAGTCGACAGACATGCTGTATCTCGCCTACAAAGGGATTAAGCTGCACCAGAGCAAGAGCCGTGTTCGGCTTTCCTACTAAATTTATTTTTAACTAGCTTTTGCCAGCGGCTTCACCCTGCGTGGACATCGTTTTTGTGACTGTCTTCGAGGGTGAGTGGTGCACGGCTCCCGCGCGTGGACATGAGTTTTCTCCAGATCCCTCAGGAACTATGTCAGGATATGTTAATTAGTAAATTATGCAATTTTCCACCTCCTCAACCAACTCTGTGCTAAAAATCAGAACAATCCATTGTTCTGTTGCGATGTTAAAGAAATTAACCAAAAAAAGAGTATTTTTCAGTTCCCTCAGGAACTGCATCGGACTTTGCTATTTTAACGGGATAAAATGTAGCCTATGTCCTTCCCCGTGACACATGCTACCTGCATGCCAAATTTCATCAAGATTGGTCAAGGTTTTGAAGCGTGAAAAGATAACAATCATACAAACAAAATACCTAGTAAGGATTGTTCCTGTGTATTTCATTATGGCTGTTTTGGCTGAAAATGAAGAATGATTTCTTATTTATTTATTTACTACGATTGAGCACTGACTGATGACCTGTGACCCAATAACTGATGTAATGGCCAATGACCATGACATAAAAAGATGGCACGTGTAACTGGTGCGAGATATCGATTTTCAGTGGGCTCGCGATCGCACGCGCTCGTTGTAAACGATTATGTTCTAAAGATTACCTATTTATATTAAGAGTACCTAACACTAATTGATATTTTCTAATGAAACTAGTGCCTTATACTGCACTACTTACTATGATTTTAAATTATTTTATATTCATTAAATTTCACTTTCACCAAATGTGAAATTTCATATTTTTATTAGATCATTTCATATTTATATAATTTCACTTTAAAAAAATGAAAAATTTCATATATTTATATGATTATTTTATATTTATATAATTTTACTTTCACCAAATCTGCTATTTCATATTTTTATAAGATTATTTCATATTTATACATATAATTTCACTTTCACGAAATGTAAAATTTCATAGTTTTATAATTCCACTTTCACCAAATGTGCAATTTCATAATTTTAGAAGATTTTTTTAAAATGTTTTTTTCGGCTCACACTTAGTTAGGTACTCACAAGCAATATGTTGAATAAATATTTTTTGTCTTTACCTACTTAAACCGTGAACGTTAAATTAGTAACGTATGCTTAAGTCGTTCTTGCTTAACAAAATAAAATTTGAAGAAATAAAAAACATTAGGAGGCAATATGTACAAGTCAAAGTTACCACGCAGAGGGATACCTCAAAGGCTCCTTATAAGGTGTTACTGTATATGGAAGGTATCCTTACTAATATTATAGATGTGAAAATGTGTTTGTTTGTTTGTTACCTTTTCACGCTTTAACACCTCAACCAATCTTGATGAAATTTGGCATGCAGATAGCCTGTGTCACTGGGGAGAACATAAGAGAACATATATTTCATCCCGTGAAAACAGCATAGTCCGATGCAGTTCCAGAGGGAACTGAAAAAATACTCTTTTTTTTGGTTAATTTCTTTAGCATCGCAACGGAATAACGGATTGTTGTGATTTTTTGCACAGAGATGGCTGAGGGGGTGGGAAATGGCTTAATTTACTAATTAGCATATCCCGACATAGTTCCCGAGGGATTTGGGGAAAACTCATGTCCACGCTCTGCGGCTCGCGAACCCAATTAATAACAGTCATAAAAACGATGTCCGCGGGCAAAGCTAGTGAGGTATAAAATTTATTAATTTCCTTGTTAACTTCATTTGTAAAGCTTTAAATAGAGTTGAATTAACCGTATGTAGATAACACTGATGTTTTATAATAATTTCGATAAACAAATCGTGTCATAAATAAAATGAAAGTGTTACTATAATATTATCAACGTATTTTATGCTACCTAGCTAGCCTTGTTAGACTGTGACTGTGACGGTTTAGTTGGTCGAAGGGCATTTTCTAAGCCCGCCTGGCTTGCTACCTCAATCTTATCTAAGTCTCGACGCAAAACATCAATGTTAACAAAATTGATGTGTTCCGGCATTATGATAGCCAGTTCCCCATTGCGCTGGGTGATTTTGACAGGCCCGCTTCCATCTTCCTCATCATCGTCACTTACCATCAGGTGAGATAATTCCAAGGGCTTATCAATGGTAGATAAAAAAACGTGTGGCACTCGGGGACTGCCGCGGTAAAGCTATTGCATAGCATTTTTTATCAACTTATGCAATTACAATTATTTATTTATTTTTTATATAAGCAGTATTTCCCAGCATCATGTAGTCCTTGGGGCGCGGGATGTTTACTTAATAAATTAACACTAAGAAAGTTACACCAGTAAAATTGACTAAGTCCTTTTAGTACCGCAAATCGCTAATAGATGGCACTGTAAGTTTTTTAGAACTCGGCCGAGTGTGGGGTGTTACGTTTTATTTTCGTAACGGAATTTCTTGATTCGGTGGCCGCGATAAAAGCTATGCAATAGCTTAAAACACTTTAAAAAAATTATACTTAGTTTGTTTTCTTTATTTTTCATTAAAAAAACCTAACGTACCTATCGAATTTTATTAAAAGGTCTGATTAAACAGAAAATCATGAGCTCAACGTTTAGTAGCACATTTTCGAAGTGAGCTATCTTGTACCCATTTTGATAGAATAATGTACACTTATAAGTACGAGTACCTACAAATCTGAGCGCTACATCCCTAGTTAGTACTATGAGAGATACGTTATCAGGAGAGGTTACCCGCTCTCGACTAGCCGTCGTCGTCGACTCGACTTTGACCAGCTACTGCGGAGCACGCGTGTTTCGAGAATAGTGCATGCTATTTGAGTTAGTTTAGCTGCTGTACATGATGGAACACTTTTGGCGTCATAGTGATAAGTAGAGGTAGCTGATCGTAAATGGAATATTTTTACTTCATCATATTAGCCGAAAGACGTCCACTGCTGGACATAGGCCTCCCCCAAGGATCTCCGCGACGTTCGGTTCTGCGCTACCCTCATCCAGCGACTTCCTGCTACCTTCACCAGGTCATCGGTCCACCGAGTGGGAGGCCTGCCTATACTACGCTTTCCGGTGCGTGATCATCGCCACTCGACAATTTTACAACCCCAACGGCCATCTGTTCTACGAGCAATGTGCCCCGCCCACTGCCACTTAAGTTTAGCAATTCTGAGAGCTATGTCGGTTACTTTGTTTTACTTTTACTTACTCATCGAAAACCTAATACCGTGAAAAAAAAAAAAGAAAACTGGAAAAGGAACCTTTACGAGATCACTCATGAAGTCATGACGTGTCTGTCCGGCCGAGACGACTCAATCACGAACTTAGAACGTACATGTACGGATTTAGATTTTGGGTGTTAATTTTGGGGGAAACTAAACTAGATGGTTAAAAACAAAATTGTTTTTAAGTGCATCATGTGACATATTAAAAAAAAGGGATCGTTATAAGAAAAACAAACACTTTAAATTTTTTAAATTTTAAAATGCTTAGTTTTAAAGACAGGAAAATCTACGAAAATCTAGAATTCCCCATCTTCAAACCTATTATTTTTTTAAAGGACTTATTTATAAGGCCTTTCTTATAGTAACAGAAAAACTTAAACGAAAATCAGTATTAACGTTATTACCAAAAACGAAATGTTACGGAATCCGCGACCTCTTGGTGTCAATCGAATGGACTAACCATTAAGTCACGGACGCGGTTTTTTGCATGACTAGGGATACAGCTACAATTTAAAATTGCAATAAGAATATTTGATTACATCAAGAACCTTCATTATATAAGGTTAGTAAAGTTAGGTACATAATATGTACCGAGTTCTTCAAGTTTTAAGGTAAAGAATATTTGAAGATGGAGAAGAATGGGAAGCAAACGGATTTATGATCATCGCACAAAGAAATGGACTCAAAGGTACCCATTCTAATGAAAGTTAAGGCGAAGTTGCCTCTGCTGCGGTTCAACTACCTACGTCAACTTACGAGTAGTCTCCGCTCCGGCTTATCTCTTCAATTTTTTTTATCACCCATGATGACGTGTAGGGAATTTTCACCTACGTAATGGAATCAGATGTTCAGGTTTCCTCGCGTAAGTTTAAAAGAACTTACAGGTACCTTTGTAGTCCCCAAATTCGAACCCGGGACCTCTAGGGAGGAGCAAGAATATACCATTGAGCTACCGACGCTTTTTATGTATACGGCTCATCAATCTGAACTTGGAACTTGGATTGCCTCAGGGTCCATTAATGACGCGAGGCGTTTAGTGGTGGGGAGAGGAGGGTCGCGCCGAACTCACCTGATCTCACGTGGGGAAAAGGGGGTCTCGGGATATCACGTATTTTTTTTGCAAGAAATAGTGTAAAATTGCGTAAAAACTGGATTGAATTAAGTAAAACCTGTGAAAGGCTAAGTAATTAAGCATCTTTTTAATCTAACGCAATCAAGTAAAAAATTAACGTATTTACACTAAAATTATGCATTTTGATAAATCGCACGTGGTATTAGGGGGGACGGGATCGAGCCATCTCACGACGTCTCACCAAGGGGAGAAGGGGGATCGAAAAATAGTCAAAATCGCTTCACTTAGGTAACTAATGAACCCCCCCCCCCCCCCCTCTTAGCACTATTATTCTCAATAGCGTCCAAAGTAGTCCAAACTTCTTCGCACGCACGAGACGCGAGTCTCTTTCCATATAGCGAGAAAGTTAGATTACACCACACACGTGTGCCAAGTCGAGATGACGAGGCTGGAACCATGGATTAGATAAACTATTTATCTCTTCCGTAGTTTGAACCATGCCAGAAGTTTGAAAGCGAAAAAAAACGTGTGGCACTCGGGGACTGCCACGGTAAAGCTATTGCATAGCATTTTTATCAACAGAAGCAATTATAATTATTTATTTATTTTTGATTTATGCAGTATTTACCAGTACCATATAGTCTTTGGGGCGCGGGATGTTTATGTAATAAATTAACACTAAGAAAGTTACACCAGTAAAATTGACTAAGTCCTTTTAGTACCGCAAATCGCTAATAGATGGCACTGTAAGTTTTTTAGAACTCGGCCAAACGTGGGGTGTTAGGTTTTTTTTCCGTTACGGAACTTCTTGATTCGGTCGCCGCGCTCAAAGCCCGCGATAAAAGCTATGCAATAGCTTAAAAACTAATCCTAGCGTCGTATCGCCGCCTTCACCTCCTACTAATTCGCCTTAACTGGGCGATAAGATGCGCGGACGCAGCCCTGCGGTGACCCGGACACCGATAGCGGCGTCTGCGGCGCGCGTGACGACCCCTGAGTAAACAAAACATTGGACTCATGCGGTTCCAGCTATCGCCAGCCAGCGTCTGATAGTGAAAGGTGGAAGAGCTTGATTCATCACCAAATTAAAATCTTTTCTTTACCCACAACTTATAAGTCCTTGGCACCTGATGGTAAATAAAGTACATAAATTAAGTACCTAATATTGTAATTATTTTTCTATTTATTTTTTGCCGAATAAACTTTAAATTAATAATAAATAAATAAATATCCTTTATTGCATGCCAAGAAAGCATTACAGAAACTTAATTTAAATATGTACAGTGCAAAGGCGGCCTTATCACTTTTAGCGATTGCTTCCAGGCAACCTTAAGGTAACCGGTAGGAGTAGGTAGGTAAAAGGCAAAATTTATTTAAGGTTTTATTTCTTTCTTTTTTGATGATGATGCCGAATATGGTATGGATAGCTTACCAAGATTCCCCAATGTAACGCAGCCAAGCGGCCTTAGAAAATGCCCTTTTACCTACCACACCAACTCTTACAAAGTTTACTCAGCCGGGAATCGATACCAAGATTCCCCAATGTAACGCTGTTAACATCGATGTTTAGCGGTAAGACTCAGATAGGATAGTGGTGAGAAAAGTTTCTAAGCCAAGCGGCCTTAGAAAATGCCCTTTTATCTACCACACCGAGTCTTACAAAGTTTACTCAGCCGGGAATCGATCCCACGACCTCCTGATGTAGAGATAATGGACTTAACTATTACGCCACGGAGGTGATAAGAGATAGATAAAGCTGCTATAAGAGGTGTAACTCAGTCTAAAGAGAGAACAGTAGGTATATACGTATCGTGTGAGCATTGCATAAGATCCTAGCAATGTCTCTCTTATCGCGTGGTATTATAAAACCGTGCTTTACAAGGTATAGACGGTGGTTGACTGGAGTTGCCCTTAGTATCACCTGCAGTCACGTGTAGGGCTATAAGACTTACACCTACGGACCTGCACATGTGCAACGTGATCTTCATACACATCTGGAATCATATGTGCGGGTTTCCTCGCGATGATTCCATCTAAGTAAATGTTAGTAAGTTTCGCAAAACTTATTGGTACTGTCATAGGAATCAAACCTGTGATCTTTAGTTAGGAGATACAAACAACACAGTCCTTATCGCTATTCCAACGATACTTTCTACCATTTGAGACTACCACTAACCTACAAGTTTCTACGTTTTTTTTATTATTCACAATTGGTAGGCCCTTGGATTATTTCACCTGATGGTAAGTGACGATGATACCAAAGATAGAATCGGGCTTACCAAGATTCCCTAACGCAATGGGGAACTGGCTATCTTATCTTCAAGCCGGAACACACCAATGTTGTTAGCATGAATGTTTGGCGGCAAGATTTAGCTAAGATGGTGGTAGCTAGCCAGACGAGCTTAGAAAATGCCTTACCACAAACCAAACCGAGTCTTACAAAGATGACCCCGCCGGGAATCGAACCCGCGACCTCCTGGTGTGAAACTATGAACTCAAAACCATTACGCCACGGAGGTGGTTGTAGCTGTACTATGTATGTACCATATGCGGTGTTTGCTGCAAGGGCTTGTTAGTAGCTACACAAAACAATACGAGTAAGCATTTTGACATTTGTTGCAGAAGCAGGGGCTTGGCAGGTGAAACATGCAGATGCAATGGTCAAAAAGAATATTAAAGGTCCCCAGGAGGCTCGAGTTTCCATACAAACGTAGTTACGTTTTAATACAAAACTACATACCGGATTGAATCCAAACTTTGCGAATTTACTGAGTAGACACATATCAATGTTTGTAATTAGTTTTTATTGTACTAAATTGAAACATAACTAATCGAAGTCTTAAATTAGTTTGATACTGAGAGTTTGAAACTTCTCTTATTTTTTTTTTTTCGTTTTATTACATCGAAAACTAATTACAAACATCGATATGTGTCTACTCAATATATTCACAAAGTTTAAATACAATCCGGCATGTAGTTTTTGTATTCAATCGTAACTATGTTCCTCCTGCGGACCCTTAAATGTTTCTTTATTGCGTGGTCCTACATAACAATTTAAACTTTCACGATTATTCATTATGATAAATTGCGGGACATGACGCAATTTTTTTTTATATAACATAGGTATTGATGTTATTTTTACCTCAACGTTTCGACTATGCTTCGATAGCCGTGGTCGCGAGCAGACTGGAGCCGCGGTCTCATCGCCGATGGCGCGTCGCAACAACACCTCCATCTACCCTCATTTCATTTTGTGAAGGGTTATATAAACTGACGTCAAGTCCCGCTTTCGATTTGCATGATCCTATTATAAACATTGATGACTGGTACCTAGAAGTAATTCAGAGATCACAGATGCCCAAGCAGCGGTAAAGAACCTTTAGAAAATATGGAGAAACAGAAACATCAACCACACACAAAGACTGAAATTATGCGGACTCTTGTCTTCTTATTATTTTTACAAGAATAAATTTCCGAATCCTAGACGATAAAATCCCAGACTCGTCACAGAATAGACAAATTTGAAACTAGGTGCTGGCGCAGAATGCTGCGAATATCATTGACTGGACGCCATCAAATGAGTGTATCATCGATTAACTCAACGTAAAGACGAGGCTCTCCACGATCTGCATGCAATGAGTCCTTAAATACAACGATGAGCAGTTAGTCGGAAAACTTGGAAAAACTCATCGTCAATGGCCGCATGGAAGGATATTATGCCAATAAGCCCGTTGTCATATAAGATTTTGCCTCAAAATACATGATAGCCTTGCAAAATAAGTACTATCAAATTTTTTTTTCAGACTGTTTGTGCCGCTTGGTATGCATCTCCACACTAATTGAAAAATTAACAGTTATATATTTTGATTCTTTACTTAGTCACAACAAGTCATATAATTCGGTCCGCGACATTGTAGCACAATTTTTCTGCTCTGGTCATCGGCCTTACCTTCGGCGAGTATCGAACCTGAGACTCTGTACCCTGCACTTAAGGTTGGTCTCCGTCAACTAGGCCATGAGAACCACGGACAATGCGATCTCATGAGATAGAGATCGCTTATGCTTATGAACTCCAGATGGCAGGTGCGATATACTTGAGTTAAACACAGGATTATAATTAGGGTTGTCACACTTAGGTTGCTTTTACATTATACATTAGGTATCATAAATGATCTTAGATCTAGTCCAATGATAATTTTTGGCAGCATGTCATTAAATTACTATTATACAGTAGTGATTCTGTTTCAGTTCTCGTATACTGTTCAAAAAATATAGTCCGTTTAATAACCGTCACGAAAACATTTCTCGACTGTCGATAGAATATGCACTGTTCGATTAGTTCATATTGTATTGTAAGTGACAAATCTACCTTCACAATATAATACTAAAACTAAATTAATTACCAAAAAGTCTAAACACATAACCCACAACGCTATTCCACGAGTTTTTTTTTTTAAATCAAATAGTGAAAGTTATATATAAAAAAATCTAAAATATACATAAAAAATATAAACTACAAATATTACAGTAGCATATCTCACTAGGATGAGATAAAAAGGAGATAAAGAAAACATTATTTCAACAGAATAATAAGAAAGTAAGTATGGAAATAAATAGTTAACAGATGAAGTTAACAAGTTTATATTCAAAGCACTTTGCAATGGAATTTCTAAATCTACCAGAAGAAAAAGCAAAGTATCAATTTCATATGAAGTCTTCGTTGTATTCACTGTCAAAACGTCTAAATGGGGATCGTCTACTCACTAGCAACGGTCCTGCAAACAGAGGTGGAAAACGGTTTACCACGCTTAGACTTGGTACTTTGCCTGGAAGATATCTTGTTTTGTTCTAACAATCAAATTTATTGTAAAAGATGTTACAAAGCGTCATCATGCTATAATTAATTCACGTGATAGAATCGAGTGAAAATCGAGTATGTCTTGAAACAACGTTAAGTCATCATCATGCACTACTCTTGTCTGTGGAGTAATCGCCAATTCTTCCTATCCTCAGCCATCGTCTTAAGGTCTACTCTTGAAACGATACGACAGCAGCCAAATAACAACAATACGTACAGCAAATATGCAACACACGATAATATGTACTACGAATAAATTTTCTCTAAACTGAATGGAATACAAATATGAGCAGCATATTACTAACGAGTAATTTCAAAATGCTTTAGATCGATCAATATAAACCTATTGAAGATGTAGGTTATAAGTGTCACGTTAGTGAGTTTTAGTTTGAACACGCTGACTCGATGTGATAGTGACTTCACATACCTACATCAGCTCATTCCACAGACTTATTTCTCATACCATTCTATCTTTGGTTTATCGCAGACACCACCACGCGTAACACGTACCTACCAGGTCAATGGTAATGGTTCCAGTATAGACTGAACTACGCCACAGTATTACAATATAATATTATACTGTGACTACTCTACAAAGAGAACAAGTCACACATCAAGAAAAGTTTATAATTCTAGTGTTAGTTTTGAGTTAGGTTTAGTGAACAAAACGATCCGCCTGCGCGCGTAAGTACACGCTTTGTGAACTCGAGACATGCGACTTGACCCGGGCGAGTGTCGAAAAAAAATCGCGTGATCAGCTGACGTTTGATCGCGCTAATCCGTCAGAGCTGCGCGGGCGCATCCACCGTGAACACACGCGAGCTTCCGACGGGAAAAATTTTCATCCGCTCACAATATAATGTTATGCACCCCGGGCAGAAAAATGCTGCACATTGGACTTTAATACATGGAAGAAAGGTCTGAGGGTCAGCGGATAGGAAGTATGTATACATAAGTACTGTTTACGCTGCCAACAAACTTTATAGAGACACGGTCTGATAGATAATCTGATCCGAGACAGGCCGCGGAGTTATGTCCAACAGATTGATTACTCGTTGCAGTTTATGAGGAATTCAATTAAGTTTTTTAACGAACAGAGGGGCTGATAAGAGAATGCAACTAGCGATTAATTTAAAAAAAGTTGATTGTTTGTACATACCTATTTAATTTAGGTGGTTATAACATTCTTTACAGTCTTGTGATCCACCGTGGGGAGTAAATGTCGTGTTTAATTATCAGTAATATTTTTTGTGATAAAAGTTGCATTTTTATTCGTAAAGTACGCCAGGAAATGAAAGAGTTGGTTAGGAAAATGATAGGTATTCAAACTAAAGGCCACAGCGTGAGGAATACAACCTTCTGCTTGTATAGTATTAGTTGCCTACATAAGCAATAAAAATTTGAGAGACATCCTTTCCAATAAACAAACAGAAATCCCAGATATGAGCGAGATAGGGCACCGCAGGCGCAAGCTATAAAAGATACAGACATAATATCGTATATAGTAATTAACTCTATCTCGAGATATAAACGATTTGAAACCGATACGTAATCAAGATTTAATCGATAGCGACGGACATAATCGGTTCCCGTTTTCGGACAGTGTTTTGATATCATAACTGTGGTTTTTATATGTCACATTAATAATGTACACCAAATCACTGTTTAAGATAAATGAAAAAGTTAACAATTTTTTGTTCCCACTCTGCGGAGCCAAGAGTAGTGTTTTTGCCAGGTAAGGTAGAAGGTATGCATGGGGGACTAGTCGTTGGAATTTGTATGTAACTAAATTATAGTTACCTCCCTTGAGAACCATAATAAATAATATATCAATATTACCTCCGAAGAAATTTTGATAGTGCGTTCTAGGCCATTGTGCTTTCATCGCTTGTGTTACGAGTCATTTTTTAAAAATTTAAGTGCTCTCTATAATAATGTGTGCGCTGGTTGATGTAACCGTAAAACAAATAAATATAATATCTTATTGAGATGCTAATGCCACTTAATAGCGTCGTGGAGAGGTCAACACAAATCGCCACATAAGTTTAGATGTTTGGATTGTTTGCTTGATTATCACGGCGAAACGGCTTAATGGATTAAGATTTAATGTGAAACATAGATAAATATTACGATAGAATTACTACAGGGTACTTTTCATCCAGACAATTGCTGCCCGGGAATAAAGTTACACATATTAGTCGGAAGAGTTAAGGGGGTGTGACCTAATAACAGCGTGACAATTAAGAGGCTAAACGAATCTATAGGAATAATAACTTAATTAAGCTGAAAACTTGTCTTTTTTTATTTTGTGGATTTCCCTTCAGCAGTAATATGCTAAATATCGTCCTTTTTAATTTTCATTTCATTTCATACTTATTATACTAAACTTAACTCTGATTTTTATATATGTCACATTTATAACCTACACAAAGTATCTTAATAAAAAGATAGATAAGATGATTAAGTGAATAGCTAAGCTTACTTGACACGAAAAATATTACCTATTCATTAATTGCATTCGTATTCACAACTAAACCAACTCAATTCAGTTTTACGAAAATTGCGCCTCATTTAGCTAGGCACACATACGAATGCGTAAGTTTTTTTAATATTACCATAAATAAATAGATTACAATAAGGCTTAGGAACATTAAAATCTCCTAGGAAAAGATGACCAAATTACTTGGTGTGACCTACTGCGCTTCGTGCATCATGAATTTATCCATCTATCTCCTTTTGACACAGGCCACCGTGGTATTTATTCTCCTTTCTTCACAAAGATATAACGCAAAGAGAATCTAGCCAACTAGCGTTATGTAACCTCTCGGAGGAACAACCTATCTCTTTTAAAATTTTCCTTTTTAAAGTCTGAAAGAAGATTATATATCTTTGGTTATTATATTTTTTATTAGCTTTAAATGTCTTGTTCCTCCGAATTAGAAATTTAAAAAAATTGGCAAAATAAAAAGCACATGTGCGGTAAAATCATAGAAACAGGCATTACCTTTTTTTAGAGTAACTGTATTGAAAAAGCTTTTATTTAACTTCGCGATGCTCTTTGACTGTTAAATCAATTAAACCTTCACTCGCTCATTTATTTAATGTTATTCACTTCAATCAATCAATCAATTTAGTTTATTTTCTCACCACAAACTTGTCTCTAATTTATACATTTATCGTTCATAATATTATAACGTAGTTTGTGGGAGACTGGAGCCTAAACTAGGAAAATAAAATTTCCTGTATTTTAGGTCTCCAGGCTCCCTCATCGGCTTATAGGTAAATATATTAGTGCTTCGATGTAGACAGACGTTGAGACATTAAAACACATATTAGTAAAAATAAAACCGGTGAGGTAAAAAATATATATACATATGTGTGTGTATGTGTGTGAGTGTGTATGTGTAAGTGCGTGTGTGTGTGTCGTACATTTTGATTATGATACACTTCGCTTAGTGTTATTTTAATATCACTAGTGAGGTTACAGACTACAGTGCACTAGTGAAATTCTAAGCATTATGTTACGGTTCACAATCTTTCGATAGTTCACAATCTCGCGAGATAGATCCGGTTAGATTATAATCTAACGGTTTTTACAATTTTACGGTGACATATATACAGAATGTAACGAAATTGGTGTAGAACCCATTAACTGGGGCTTCAACTCATCATACTGTACAACTTTCCCCAAGGAACCCATAGTTATTTATTTTTTTTATGTTTGGACCCTTCATCCAAAAATTTAAAAAATTGGTCAGTCAGCTGATCAATTTGTATGAAGAGTGAATATTTTTTGCGATTTCATCAAAGTCGTAGAACAAAAGTTGTGCAGTATGATGAGTAAGAAGCCCCAGTTAACGGGACCAACACCAATTTTGTTACACCCTGTATATAATCAAGCGTTAACCCACTTTTTGTTATGATTGTTGTATGAAACTCAATATCTACATTATTTCGAGGCCTCTACCTAAAATTTCTTTCGGTTTTACGAAAGTTATTTCTAAAAGCACTATACCTACTAACATCACAATATTATATGATTCTATAATTATATTCTGTCATCAAAATGCAGCCTAACTCTTAGCTGTTTGTAGTATAATTTAGTAAACAATAAAAAAAACTCGAAATGGTTCGGTGGTAAAACGTCGTTGGCACTTACATTGATTTATTGTCAACGATTTTGTGTTCTATATTCAAATTTTGTGTTTACTACTATTTTATTAACATTTTTTAGTCGTCAGAAGCCGCTCTCGAAACGACATTAGATTGTAAAGTATCGAAGCAAGTTTATTAAAACAAGCCAACAGATAAGCAGGTTTCCATATGGAGATAGGTATAGAAATGTCGGTGTTTATTTATTTGAGGACCATGCAGGCATTCCTGATATTATAAAACAGTAGTAACTATTATTTTAGGTGTGTTTTCCGTTTCAACATTTACCGCCTCCGTGGCATCAGATGGTTTGTTAATTCGCTTCACACCAGGAGGTCGCGGCTTCGAATGCTGGTAGAGTCAACTTTGTAAGACTCGGTTTGATTGGTGGTAGGGCATTTTAATAGCCCGCCTGGCTAGCTACCACCATCTTATCTCAGTCTTGCCGCCAAACATCAGTGTTAATAGCATTGATGTGTTGCGGCTTAAAAATAAGATAGCCAGATCCCCATTGCGTTGGGGAATCTTGGTAAGCCCGCTTCCATCTTCGGCATCATCGTTACTTACCATCAGGTGAGATGATGCCAAGGGCTTATCAATTGTGAATAAAAAAACCTCTTGCTGCTGGTGGCCAAGCTGGTGTTCAGACAGTACCTAGTTTAGGATGCATGGAAAGCTTATCTGTAATTTACTGGTTTTCAAACTTTTATTTAATTCGCTATTTCAATATGTATATTAAGTAGGTAAGTTTTCCGTTGCAGATTTTAGAGCAACTTCCAAGTATCCCCGGTGACAATAAATCCTTCTAGTATTTTGTAGTAGATCTGATGATGAACTTTAGATGAGGAATTAAGAAAAAGTTTGTTTTCAATTGGCAAATACTACTGTGCTTGCCTTTTTTTGAATGCAGAAACGTGTATTTATATTTACACTAGCTGTCCCGGCGAACCTTACACTACACTACCCTGCCCTACCCTACCCTAACCTACCCTGCACTACCTTAAAATACACTAAGCAATTTTGAACATGAAAAGTCTTTTCAATTATAAGCTTGTACCTAAAAAAAATAGGTTTTTTCGATGTTACTCTAATAAATAATTTATATTTGTATAATTATTTAGTACTGAGGTTAAAGTAAGTAACTTATACACATGGTTATCTGTATTCTCCCAAAACCTTATAGGCGAAACTGAACCTAACAGGCGAAACTGAACATAACAGGCGAAACTGAACCTAACAGGCGAAACTGAACCTAACAGACGAAACTGAAATTAACAGACGAAACTGAAACTAACAGACGAAACTGAACATAACAGGCGAAACTGAACCTAACAGACGAAACTGAACCTAACAGACGAAACTGAACATAACAGACGAAACTGAACATAACAGGCGAAACTGAACCTAACAGACGAAACTGAACATAACAGGCGAAACTGAACCTAACAGACGAAACTGAACCTAACAGACGAAACTGAACTTAACAGACGAAACTGAACATAACAGGCAAAACTGAACCTAACAGACGAAACTGAACCTAACAGACAAAACTGAACATAACAGGCGAAACTGAACATAACAGGCGAAACTGAACCTAACAGACGAAACTGAACATAACCTGAACCTAACAGACGAAACTGAACCTTACAGACGAAACTGAACATAACAGACGAAACTGAACCTAACAGACGAAACTGAACATAACAGGCGAAACTGAACCGAATAGACAAAACTCAACCTAACAGACGAAATTGAACAACGTGTATTTTAGAACTTTGAAGAAAAAGCAATAAACAAGGACGTTCCTAACAAAGCTCAGCCGATTTGTTGGTAAGAAAAGTCCAAAAAAATGAGCTATTAACGGAGGTGTAGAACAAAAGTTTTGAGGGTTCCGTACCATGTACAGGGAACCCTATTATTAGTAAGCCAACGTTGTCTGTTTGTCTGGCCATCTATCTGTCTGTGATAAAGTCGCTTATAATAATAGGCTTTTTTGGCTTTAAAAGGCGGTATAGTTAACTGAATGAAATTTCCTCAAAACTGTGTTTTTATAAGGGATTTACTAAAAATTCCAAAAAAATATTTATAAATAAGGTTGGTCCCCATACAATAAACGTGATTATATTAATCAATGATAAATTAGGCAATGATTATATTAATCCGAAACTACAACAATAAATAAGTATAAACTATTTTTGGGTTATCAATGATTAGTATGCAGTCATTTGCTTTATTAGGATAGCAAGATGTAAAAATTTTGGTTATAATTTGACAATCATCATCATATCAGCTCATATACGTCTCCACCGAGGCACAGATGAGATACTAGTTACTTCATACCGAGGGGCTATAGAGCCTACCCGATCTGGCCTTATTCGACCACGCGGGCCCAGGCGTTTTGGAGTTTTGGACAATAAAATGGAGTTTTAATTTTGGTGATCATTTACTATTTTTGGCAGTAAAAAGTGTTTGTTTGATGTTATATTTGACTATAACTGTTGTTAAGTTAAACATAAGTTAATAAAAACTGGCCAATTCAGAGTCGTATTATCACACTAAGGAGCCCGAACTTATTAAAACAAAAACAGTTTAAATTGTAACGCCGATTGATTTCTTTTGTACAAAATGAATAAGTATCATTTGAAGAGGTGTTGGTCACATGAAATCTTCGGTGTACGACACAGAACTATGCCAAAAGCTTGATCACTAATTTGAACTAATGTGATCTCAAAGTTATAATTATTAATTTTAATGTGTTGCTAAAAGCGACACCAGACTAAGCTTATGAATTATGGAAAAAAACTGTTAATAATTTAGCTAGTAAATAATAATAGTGTTACCATAAAAATTAATATACCAGTATCAAATTGACCTTAAATTCGGATCTGCTTAATGCAGGGTGGTACAAGCCAACCGCCTCCGTGGCGTAATGGTTAATCCATTCGCTTCACACCATGAGGTCGCTGGTTCGATTCCCGGAGGGATCAACTTGTAAGACTCAGTTTGGTTGGTGGTAGGGAATTTTCATAGCCCGTCTGGCTAGCTACCACCATCTTATCTAAGTCTTGCCGCCAAACATCAGTGTTAACAGCATTGATGTGTTCCAGCTTGAAGATAAGATAGCCTGATCCCCATTGCGTTGGAGAATCTTGGTAAGCCCGCTTCCATCTTCGACATCATCGTCACTTACCATCAGGTGAGATGATACCAAGGGCTTCGATTGGGGATTTGAAAAAAACATATTATTATATTATACTAGCTTTTGCCCGCGGCTTCGCCCTCGTGGACATCGTTTTTATGACCGTCTTAGAGGGTGCGCTGTGCGCGAGCCGCAAGCGGTTCGCGAGCGTGTACATGAGTTTTCTCCAGATCCCTCGGGAACTATGTCTGGATATGCTTATTAGTAAATCATGTCATTTCCCACCCCCACAACCATCTCTGTGCAAAAAATCACACAATCCATTGTTCCGTTGCGATGTTAAATAAATTAACCAAAAAAGAGTATATTTTCAGTTCTCTAAAGAACTGCATCTGGCTATGCTATTTTCACGAGATAAAAAGTAGCCTATGTCCTTCCTCGTGACACAGGCTACCTGCATGCCAAATTTCGTTAAGATTGGTCAAGGCGTTGAAGCGTGGAAAGGTAACAAACAAACACATTTTCGCATTTAAAATATTAGTAAGGATTATTAGATCGTTTGTTAGCGATAAGACCGCCTATATTATGTACAACTTCCTCAATCATTGTATGTTTTTTTTGTTTTTATGTTGTGAAATAAAGTATTTTCAATCAATCAATGAATTATTAGGAAGCCATACTCATGACATGGCGGATGGCCGTTGGGGCAGTAAAGTTCTCGAGTGGCGACCACGCACCAGAAAGCTTAGTGTACGCAGGCCTCCTACTCGGTGGACCGATGACCTGGTGAAGGTCGCGGGAAGCCGCTGGATGCGGGCAGCGCAGAACCGGTCGTCGTGGAGATCCTTGGGGGAGGCCTACTATGTCCAGCAGTGGACGTCCTTCGGCTGATATGATGATGACTTATGACATTAAACAACTCCATATCTACAACTTTGCTACAATCTATGAAAATAACTCTTTCCCCTTCAAAAAGATCAGCTTAATAGCCTTTACGGATATTAAATAGTTAAAGGTCTCCACACAGGAGATAATGAAAAGTGACTTGAATTTTGAGTAAAATAAATAGATTTACGGAATGTTTATCTCTTTAGCGTTGAGACTTTATTGAGCTGCTGGCGGGGAAGGCCTGGCCATCGAGCTCGAGGTATTAGCAAGCTGCTTACGCAGCGCAAATAAATGTATGTAATACGGTAAGTAGTACTACAGGGGTCGTTCTGATGAAAGCTTTGAAGTTGTAAAACTAAAGCTATCCCGAAGGTGGAGTTTAGTGGGTAGGCACACATTAGCTGTGAGTCCCACATAACTAGTGCAGCCGGCTGTACGGGTACGCATGAGCATTCTCCGACCTCCCTCCCCTGAGTCTTCCGGAGGGTTGGCTTGCTTGGGTGCAAATAACGCATTAACATTTAAACTTTCATTAAATTAATCTTTAAAAAATATGCTTTTATTTTCCTACCATTATGTATATTATTATTATTATTAAAGCAATCGGTAATGATATGTACTAAGTTTTTGAAAAACTCATTGGTACATTGGCCGTCCAGATTTGAACCCGGTACCTCTGGTTAGATGGACCGAGTCGTTACCAGTTGAGCCACCGACGCTTTTATTATGTATATAAATACTTATTTTAATATTTATATTAGAACGTAATTATTTAGGTTCACTTTGAGAAAGAGATAACAATCAACAATTCAAATTGGTTTTTCTGAAAAATAGAGCCAACAGCTGGAGATATTAAAATAATATTTTCCTAACCCAAATTGTTTTGAAATCCGTCAAGCAGTTAAGGCGGTCCACAAGTCCATTATTTTTTGTTTGTTTTTTTTTTTGACTCAATAAGTGTCAAAAAAAAAAGACAAACGACCCACCCCACCATTAAGCTTGATAACTAACTCTCTTACTCTCGCTTCTCAGTCGCTCGAATTTAAAAAAAAGTTTTTGTTGACATTGACATTACAAATAAATTCCGCATTTTTTCCCGAGGATAAGCGCGTTGTGGAACAAACCTACTCGAACAATGGCGTACATACAAAACATGTTCCCATGAATATCAAAATTTTAACCTCTATTACGCGGCATAATCAAAAATCGTATATTGTCTTGTGTACTAACTGTATTTTTTTTGTCTATCTGTTCTTTCTACGCATGCTAATATGTTTAAAAGTATTGCATTTGCTTTCCTTTTTTTGCATGTACGCAGTTGCCTCGTCGAGTCCAAAGTTTTATGACTTGACCGGCAGAGAAGTTGGCATCCATATACAGGTGTTACCTTTGTGTAAACCCGTTGACTGGGGCATCTTACTTATCAGCGTGAACAACTTTTCCCAGGGAATCTATTGTCTATTCCCAAAATACTGACACACAAAAATGTTAAAAATTGTTCAACTAAAAGATCAGTTTTTATGAAAATTTACTGTCTCTATCCTTGGTAGCAATTTATAGTAAGTAGAAGTAAGATAAGTAGAAGTATAATAAGTATAAGTATTATACGTAGAAGTATTATATGTAGAATTATAATAAGTAGAAGTATTATAGATAGGATTATGATAAGTTGATGTATGGTAAATAGAAATATGACAAGTAGAAGTATTACAAGAAGAAGTGTGATAGAAGTATTTAAAGTAGAAGCATGATATGTAGATGTGTGCTATGTAGAAGTGTTGAAAGTAGAAGTATTGAAAGTAGAAGCATGATATGTAACAGTATTATACGTAGAAGTACTATAACGTAGAATTATAATAAGTAGAAATATTGTAAATAGGAGTATGATAAGTAGATTTATGATAAGTAGAAATATCACAAGTGGAAATATGACAAGTAGAAGTATTATAAGTGGAAATATGATAAGTAGAAGCTTCAGGTAACGGATCCTCTAACTTTGTTACACACTGCATTTGTTAAAGTTTTTCCTCATGTTATCATTGTATGTACCTATAGGGCAGGAACATTCCAAGGCCGGCTGCCCAGTGCGATAGCAATATACAGGCCGTCTCTACACAATAAGGTTCTTCATCTTATAAATAGAGAATCAATGTCTAATAACTAGAGTCAAGTACCTAACAGAGAAGCAAAATGTATAAAAATTACACTGCATTTGTCTCACTTTCACTAACGCAACCTTTAATAACAAGTATCGCCGATAGGTATACTTCACTACGTGACACAGAATCTCCCTCTAGAGATAATGAAACTTAATAACTTTAGGAATACTTTTTAAAATAATAATAATAATAATAAATATTCTTTATTGCATACCAAAAAACTTTACAGAAACTTAATTTAAAAATGTACATTGCAAAGGCGGCCTTATCGCTTTTAGCGATTTCTTATATAAGTAACTAAAGACTAAGGGACGTCCCTGACCTTACAGGAGGGACGCACCGTGCTTTGCCCTATTTTGAATTAGACGGTATGGCTATGGAGCCTTAGCCTTGAGGAAAACGTGATGGACATAAAACAAGACTATTTTTGATAAAACTCAATTTTACTCTCCATCTATTTTTCGTACCGCGTGCTCAAAAATTGATTTTTAAGGAGTAAACTCAAAAAAGCTGATCTTTTTTGCTTTAGAACCAGGTATAAAACCCAATCTATGGACGAGGCATTCTGAATGTTGAAAAGGGCAGCATTTTCGGAGCCTTATAGGATTATACACATACCAACTAAATGCCTGCGTTCAGTCAGCGCCTGTTGTGTAGTTACTATAGGTAATCAACTGTTACCTAATCGGTCGACAGGCTTGCGATGGGCTCCTGTTTTATTTGAAATAAACGCGACCATTCAAACGGGATTTGAAAGGCATCGGCCTCACAAAGTACGATAAGGTCCTTGTTAAGGGCTGAAAACCAAGATTGGAGGTTACATGAAATAAAGAAAAGGTCCTAGTTTCGGAATATTCTTTAAGTAAAAAAAGATTATTCGAAAAAAAATGTGGACTCCGGAATCTTAATTTCAATTTATTTATTTGCAAATACAACATTTCACCAAACTCACGGAGTTGCTGATTTTATTAAGTATAGTTACAACATGAAATAAAGAAAAGGCTAAAGAAGGCTCTAGTTTCAGAATTTTCCGTAAGTAAATAGTCTATTTGCAAAAAATATTTAGATAGATAGATAGATAAATCATTTATTCATATATTTGCCCTTAGGAATCTCAATTTCAATCTATTTATTTGCCAATACAACATAACACCACACTCACGGAGTTACTGATTTTATTAAGGCTCCTTCGTCCCTAAAATTAGCAACTCGATTCAAGATGTTTCAAACATGTAACGAACTAACTTGGAAATGAAGTTCTTGTCAGCTCGTACTGCAACGTGGCTGTTACGTCAATCGTTACGGACGAATCGTGTGAAAATTGTGATTTTTAATTCATTATAAATAAAATAATTAGAATTTCCAAAAAGTAAGAAAACAAAACCATTTATCATTGTTCTGTTAAAGAAGTTCATATATTATCATAATGTTTTGATGAAAAATGCAGCAGTTCTATGGTAACAACTAGAAAAAAAGGGGGCATTAGTATATTTTTTTCTTGAGTTCTGTGTATTAAAAAATATAATTCGAGGAAATCAAAATCCCGTAAATTATATTTTTTAGATAAAAAATCCTTAATTGAAGTAACTAGTGGTTACAAAGTTGTTCGTTGTGCGTGTAAGCCTTCATTGATTATGGGGAATCCTAGAAGTTTTTGATGTGTAACATCTTTGCTCTCGCTTTCCTGCAATTTGTGGGAGTGATTTCGTGAAATGGGACGGAAATGTGTAACATGGGACGGAAATGTGTAACAGGAAGTCGCGAAAGCGCGCGCTATTCGATCTGACGAATGAGCTTCGCTCTCGCTTTCCTGCAATTTGTGGGAGTGATTTCGTGAAATGGGACGGAAATGTGTAACAGTGATTTGTTACACATCATATGCGAGAACTGTAGGTCCCGCTCGTTTTTATATTTGTTTAAAATCGATCAGTGACGAGGTTATTTCTCAGCGAAATTTTTTTATCTGCGTCTGCGCGCCATTATAATTCCGTTCTGTATGAATGCTTGATGTTGATTTATGCCAGACTCTTACGATTTTCCACTATTTACGATCAGTCCTGATGTCTGTGTGTGATTCGTGTGGTGTATTTTATTAGCAAAGTGTCGTAACTTATGGTCTGAATTATGGTTATTGTAATTTTATTTAACTTAAGCGCAAGAACTGAACGTAATGTTTCGTAATAAAAAAGTGTTTTAGAGGTAAAATTAATTTGTGGATACCTTACTGTATGA
This sequence comes from Coleophora flavipennella, assembly GCA_947284805.1. Lineage (NCBI taxonomy): Eukaryota > Metazoa > Arthropoda > Insecta > Lepidoptera > Coleophoridae > Coleophora > Coleophora flavipennella. The sequence goes on from OX369308.1 coordinate 11,359,354, forward strand.
GACAGTTTCTATTTTTTTTATAAAATTCTAAACTGTCTAGACTAGCTAATATATTATGGATGAGAAAGTTGGACTAGTTTTACATTGAATTAATAAACTTATTTATTCTCAAGCTCATAACTGGAGCACACAACATGTTACGAGTGCATTGAGGAATGGAAAGTCCAACTGGCAGACTTTAATCCGTATAACTTTTTTTTATATAGGGTGACCTTAAATTAGTTCTTGATAGCAAAGGATATGAATGTACTCGTGATTACAAACAACTTTCCCATAGAAACTATATGTCAAATATGAAAAAAATATCTGGTCCTTCATACATTTTTGTCGATTTGATAACTTGTTATGTACCGAGGACCTAAAATTTTTTTCTGATTCGACATATAGTTTCTATGGGAAAGTTGTTTGTAATCACGAGTACATTCATATCCTTTGCTATCAAGAACTAATTTAAGGTCACCCTATATATACACAATTGATAAGCCCTTGGTATCATCTTACCTGATGGTAAGTGACGATGATGCCGAAGATGGAAGCGGGCTTACCAAGATTCCTCAACGCCAAGGCGATCTGGCTATCTTATCTTCAAGCTAGAACACATCAATGCCGTTAACACTGATGTTTGGCGGCAAGACTTAGATTATAACAAGAGATCAAAAACAAAAGAAGAGCAGCAGCGACCTTTCTGCGTACTGCAGCGTGCCACAACGCTGCACACTGCGATCGCTAAGCCGCCAGCCCACCGTTGCAATTATGCCAAAACGCCCAATTCGGGGGTGGCCTATGCCCAACAGTGGACGTCTTTTGGCTAATGGCTAATGTGATGATGACCGTCACGTACATTTTCGTACATCGCTACCAACCCATAACGTCAACTACTGAGCCAAGGGTGGGTCTTCGCTCAGGGTTAAGCCATACCAAAGTATATACATTGGTACTAACATACAGTATGGACACTCCCTACCGCTCTATAAATTACGACCTCACCCCCTCGTCACCCAGATTAATACAGATTGGTTAGAGTTTGGTTGTCGAACGTATAGGACTTTACCGCCATTTTGAATGTTCCGTCCTTCCTTTTTTGAAATGTCATTTCTGGCCCGTTGTATGAAGTGTCCAGGGTGTGGCTATACTCAACACACTGAGGGTTTTAGGGCTAGTGTCAGGCTCTACTGTCAGAAGTTATCAAGCCACCTATGAGGACCCTTGTTTGACACCCTTAACGACTGCCGTCTAGTGATAGCAACCGGCACCAACGGTTTAATGAGCCTTGCGAAGCACGGAAACGGTCCAGATTCAGTTAATAACCGTGCTTTTGCTCAGTGAACCGGCGTGATCGACGCAACCACGCACGTCACACTGAGCTAAGACCGCTTTCCTCTCTCCGCTCTCGTACATCATCATATCAGCTCATATGAGTCCCCACCGAGGGGCTCAAGCCTACCCTGAGTTAGGGCGATCGGGCCTTGCCCAGTGCGTGTTGGTTGACTTCACACACAACCTTCGAGTTTCTTCGCAGACGTGTGCAGGTCTCCTCACAATGTTTTCCTTAACCGTAAGAGCGTCGTATAAACGTACACATGAAATCGAAATTCGAAAACACATTGGTACGTGGCAGGATTCGAACCACGACCTCCCGGACCGGAGGTAGCGGTCACCGACGAACATACCCACACTTTGTTATAAAGAAGCTGTCGGTCATACTTTTAACGGTGCCGTATAGTCCCTACGACATTCAGTTTCGAGCTCACAACGACCAATCAAACGCATCAATCGCCTGTCATTCATCACTCATCTACCTCAGTAACAAAGTTATATGACGATCTTGCAGAACTTTTTAATTCGGGATTCAGATGCTCTCGTCAAAACTTATAAAACTGTAAAAAGTTTTCACTTCTGTCGGTACTCCTGGAGTGGTTAGGTTTTTTGTGGTATTCCCTCTTGCGTAGGCGCCTCACTACACCCAACGACCTTTACATCTCAAATAACATTATCAGCTCCCAAGCGGGTGAAATACAAGAAACAATAAACGGGCATCGTAAAGCCGCGGTTATGTGAGTGTAAATCAAACTGCGCCCGCCACAAGACACTTGTTAAATAACTCATAAAAGTCCTCAACGCAACGCACTGAGCGTATATTATGCCGGTTTTACTGCAGCCAGTATGAGATAGTTACAGTGCTATTTCGTCACATTCGGGCTATTTCGTCATATTCGTGCTATTTCGTCATATTCGTTCTATTTTGGCCAGATCGCCCAAATTCAGGGTAAGCTCGAGCCTCTCTGTGGGGACGTATATGAGCTGATATTATGAAGATTTTATTTTTTTTCATTCTTAGAAATGACCTTACATCTATAAGACATCCCTTTAAAAAACTGGCCAAGAGCGACTCGGGATCATAAAAACAGGGTTCCGTACAAAATCTATAACTACCCACAAAACAATACTTCTCAGTACATACTTTGCTCTTGGTAAAAAGGGGTGTACTTATTTTGGACTCAGGAAATTTACCCGTAGGAATGAAAGGACTTTAGATGTTCTCATAGGTTTTCCTTTAACCTATGCATTCAACCTCCAATACTATTTACATATACCTCATATTTTTTCAAGATTTCAGGCCCAGTAGTTTCGGAGATAAGGAGGGAAAGGTCTCTATGTTCGCTTGTTTTCTTAAATAATTTCAAAACTTTTTATTTCATAATTATTAAATATATTTAAAGTTCTCTTAACAAGCCTTTTTAGTTGCTATGTCACACGGAATAGCCTGCAAAACTTTAAAAAAATCTAATTTACCCCCCAAAAGTAGCCCCCACATTTAAAAAATATTTATTTACGTTACACGCCTGTCTTAAGGTCCCCAACTTACAACTCAATCGGTCCAGTAGTTTTGTGACAAATTGGCTGTGACAGACGGATGGACGGACAAACAGACACGCGAGTCATCCTATAATGGTTCTGTTTTTAATATTTTGAGGTATGGAACCCTTAAAATTGTACCATTAGCTGGTACGGAGCTTATTTTAAACTCACAAAGACCAATCAAACACATCACTTTTCAGTTATTACTCATGAACTTCAATAACTTACCTCAATTGAAGGGCTTTAATATTTTGATTCACTCACGAACTCACGAAAGTTCTTTGATTCTCAGGTTGAAATTTATGTAATTTTTTGCTGCAGAGTTCTTTGTGTTTTCTTCTAACTAAGTATAATAGAAGGTACCGAGAATGTCTGAGCTTGCGGAAAGAGGTTAGATCGTCACAGAATTAGACACAGATTTATAGAAATCCACTAATGGGCCTAGTAATTTGAAATCAATCGATGAAAAGAGTATACTATACCAATTTAACCGATAACCACCACAAAAAAATACTTACCTGGTAAACAAGAGCTTAGCTTCTGAATGCTAGGCCAAGGGTCATAGGTTTCATCCCCACTAAGGCCGCCTTAACTTAGATTTAACCACCTCCGTGGCGTAATGGTTAGTCCATTCACTTTACTCCAGGAGGTCGCGGGTTCAATTCCCGGTAGGGTCAACTTTGTAAGACTCAGTTTGGTTGGTGGTAGATCATTTTCATAGCCCGCCTGGCTAGCTACCACCATCTTATCTAAGTCTTGCCGCCAAACATCAGTGTTAACAGCATTGATGTGTTCCGGCTTGAAGACAAGATAGCCAAATCCCCATTGCGTTGGGGAATCTTGGTAAGCCCGCTTCCATCTTCGGCGTCATCGTCACTTACCATCAGGTGAGATGATGACAAGGGCTTACCAATTGTGGATTTAAAAAATGGTTAAAAAAATATACAGATATGCGTCTCCTCTCAATTTAAAATCCAATTTCGTTTGTTCTTACTAATATTGGTTAAGTTGCGTGTTACTAACAAATTTGTACCACTGGTCTGAAAATAAATGATTACGTTTGTTTGATCTGTGGCTGGGGGTTAAATGTATATATTAATATGTATGTATTAAAACGTATTTAAAGTAATGTCAGTCAGTATCTGGTTCCCATAAGTACAGGGAAACGTATATGATTTGTCCATGAAGGACCAAGACGGTGAAGGAAAACATCACGAGAAAACCTGCACACGCCTGCGAAGATACTCGAAGGTTGTGTGTGACGACCAGCTCGCACTGGGCCCGCGTAGTCGACTAAGACCTACTATGTCTTATTAAAACTACGATTATTTCATACTTGCCTACCCCGTGTCTTTGCACGCCATTTGTACGTCTAGAGACCTCTTATCATATCAGCCGGAAATCGTCCACTGCTGGACAAAGGCCTCCCCCAAGGATTTCCACGATGACCGGTCCTGCGCTGCCCCAATCCATCGGCTTCCCGCGATCTTCACCAGGTCGTCGGTCCAACGCGTGGGAGGCCTGCCTACGCTACGTTTTCCGGTGCGCGGTCGCCACTCGAGAACTTTACTGCCCCATCGGCCATCTGTTCTACGAGCTATGTGCCCTGCCCACTGCCACTTCAGTTTAGCGACTTTGTGAGCTATGTCGGTTACTTTAGTTCTCCTGCGGATCTCCTCGTTTCTAATTCGATCACGCAGAGAAACTCCGAGCATAGCACGCTCTATTGCCCTTTGGGTTACCTTAAGCCTTCTTATGAGGCCCATAGTAAGCGACCATGTCTCAGTTCCGTAAGTCATCACTGGCAACACACACTGGTCAAAGACCTTAGTCTTGAGACACTGCGGTATTTGGGACGTGAAGATATTGCAAAGCTTCCCGAACGCTGCCCAGCCGAGTTGGATTCGTCGATTGATCTCTTTCGTGAAGGTGGACCTGCCTAGCTGAACTATTTGTCCCAGGTATACATATTCGTCAACAACTTCCAGTGTAGAGTCTCCAACCTTTAGAGGGACCTTCTAGAGACCTCTATTCCACTTAAAATAAAACGTGATTTCAATAAAGAAGATTTCTTATTTCTGTGACGTGTCATGTGACTATGCCACAAGCATAAAGTTCCTCTCCCACGTTTTTAATCAAATGCAAGTAGAAAGTACGAACGAATACAACACATGGTTGGAACTCCCTCTATAATCTATCATGTTCATTGATTTTGATCGCCTCGGAACCTTTACACTGGCAACAAAAACCAAAGTGTCGTAACAGCCAAATAATTACCCTAATTCAGGGTAGGCTCAAAGCCCTTCGGTGGCGACATATATATGTTGATATGATGAATGATGAAAAAAATAAGTTGATATATTTGACCAAATCTAACTATGACGAAAATCCACTAGGCGCGAACACATCGCCGCTTTTGATTTTGATTGCCGAAGCCGAGAACGGCATCGATCGGAGCTTCGTGAGAATTCGGGAAGTTCAAAAATCGATTATGGTATGTTAGGTAGATGTAAAAAAGCAGTGATCAGAAGTAGATACGTTGAGATACTCTATAATATTGTTCCGGATAGTACTACTTTTAAGTTTTAAATCTGTTTATAGCAAAGATGTAGTTGTAAGATTTTATTTTACACCTAGCGACCGTCTAAGCGGCTTCGCCCGCGTTTTCTTTTATTTTCACAGCATCACCTGCTTGGCTAATCTGAAGATTCCCTAAATATTTCATCAAAATCGCTCCAGCAGTTTTGGAGTCCTTATGTAACATACAATAAATACATAAATAAACACATCAACTTTTATATACAAATATGTACTTAAATTGCTGGCTCACAAATATAAATTAATAATGAATAATTAATAGGTCTTTATCTATGAAATTGCCGATTCAATTATTGAAGTTCAATATAAATTTTTATTGAAAATAAAAAAGTTATTGTTTTTTATTATTGACCTTATGGTGACACTACTTACAGTCTTTTATTAGTAACTAGTGACATGTCTTTCATGTTCAAATCCCTGAGCTATGTACCGTTAAGAGGAATTAAGGCGTTTTCTTAGTGGTCAGATGAGCAATTTTTTAGACTAGTTAATTTTCTTGAATTTTCCTGAAAGTGAGGAAACCTTTTGCGGGGTATTCCAAAATATGACATTAGTAACGAATAAACTGCTGCGATAATTCTAGAGCTTTAAAATTAAAAATATGTATTTTTTACCTCAATACAGGCGACTTTTTCAGGTGAAAAAACCTGACTTCATAGGGTTAAAGCCACCGAGCTCTCAAAATATCTAAACAATAGGCTTATGTTTATCACCATTTAATTTCTAATAGTCTTATGCTGTTTTGAGAATAAATTTTGTTTTATTCATATTGAAACTTTTTTATACAATCGGCAATTTCATAGGTCATATCAGCTCATATACGTCCCCACCGAGGGGCTCGAGCCAACCCTGAATTAGGGCGATCGGGCCTAAGTCGACCACGCGGGCCCAGTGCGGGTTGGTCGACTTCACACACAACCTTCGAGTTTCTTCGCAGGTGTGTGCAGGTTTCCTCACGATGTTTTCCTTCACTGTTAAAGCAATCAGTGAGTATATGTACGTAAGTTTCTAAAAACTCATAGGTACATTGGCCGTCCGGATTTGAACCCGGCACCTCTGGTTAGGAGGACCGAGTCGTTACCTGTTGAGCCAACGATGCTTCATAGGTAAAGACCTAATATATCTTATTAAAATTAAGATTATTTCACATGCCTCACGGCATTTGCGCGTCTAGATACCTCTGTTCCACTTAAAATAAAACGTGATTTCAATAAAGAAGATTTCTTATTTCTGTGTCGTGTCACGTGACTATGCCACAAGCAAAAAGTTCCTATACCACGTTTTTAATCAAATGCCAGTAGAAAGTACGAACGAATACAACACAAGGTTGTACCTCCCTCTATAATCTATCATGTTCATTGATTTCGATCGTCTTGGAACCTTTACACAGGCCACAAAAACCAAAGTGTCGTAACAGCCAAATAAAAACATTCTCTGTGTCGCCGTCAGTTTGAATTTGGATTTGGGAAGTGATGAGGCGCCATGTCAGCGATGTCAACACTAATCGGAACGAACAAGTGGCGAGCATCGTGGATGGAGGCTCAATAGGTACCCATTCGTTTGAGTGTCAGGTCAGTGAGCTTTAAGCCAGTTCCTACGCTCAGCGGCCAGTTATTTAAGTGAAAACTTCTTTAGGCGCGTTGGGCATTTTTGAGATGGGAAATAACCATTGAACTCGCGACACTGTAACCGTGTAATGTAACCGACACCTTACCAGGAACACTCATAACATCAGCTCATATATACGTCCCCACCGAGGGGCTCGAGACTACCCTGAATTATGATATGTTACCCTGATCAGGCCTTAGTCGACCACGCGGGCCCAGTGCGGGCTGGTCAACTTCACACACAACCTTCGAGTTTCTTCGCAGGTGTGTGCAGGTTTCCTCACGATGTTTTCCTTACCGTAAGAGCGTTGGATAAACGTACATATGAGATTGAAATTCGAAAACACATTGATACGTAGCAGGACTCGAACCACGACTTCCCCGATAGGAGGTAGCGGTCCTTGCCGTTGCGCTACCGACGTTCTAACACAACAGGAACACTCGCAGGGTCAAAACTTATAAAACTGTAAAAAGTTTTTACTTTTGTCGGCACTCTCAGAGTAGTTAGGTTAGTTTATTTTCTATTTTTATATCAGATCAATTTTTACTTTAAATTCTTTCATGCGATTATATTTTGTTGCATTAGAAACAAATCTATGTGCATGCAGGAACACCAAACACATTTATAAGTTAGTTAGGACCATTATCATCATCAAATTAGCCAAAGGACGTCCACAGCTGGACATAGGCCTCCCCCAAGGATTTCCACGACGAACGGTCCCGCGCTGCCCGCATCCAGCGGCCTATAATTAGGACCATACCTAGTCTTTATTGTACTGTGACCATACAGTCCCATAGTTATTGCAAATGACTTCTTATGATTTGTTAGTGTATGTCAAGATGAAATATAGCCGAAGCGTCACTCCAAATGCAAGTGAGAAGAAAATAAATTGGGTCTTTTTTTCTTTTGATGCAACTAAAGAATGTTACCATCAGGTGAGATGATGCCAAGGGCTTACCAATTGTGAATTTGAAAAAAGTTGTCGGAACTGAGACACGGTCGCTTACTATGGGCCTCATAAGAAGGCTCAAGGTCACCCAAAGGGCAATGGAATTAAATGGAATGGAGGGCATCGGAGTATCTCTGCGTGAACGAATCAGAAAGCAAAGTAACCGACATATAGCTCTCAGAATTGCTGAACTTAAGTTGCAGTGGGCGGGGCACTTAGCTCGTAGAACAGACGGCCGTTGAGGCAGTAAAGTTCTCGAGTGGCGACCGCGCATCGGAAAACGTAGCGTAGGCCTCCCACTCTGTGGACTAATGACCTGGTGAAGGTCGCGGGAAGGCACGGATGCGGGCAGCGCAGAACCGGTCGTCGTGGAAATCCTTGGGAGAGGCCTATGTCCAGCAGTGGACGTCCATCGGCTGACATGATGACGATGATGATGAAATAATAATGTATGCAGGACAAAATATAGGTCCCAGACTACACATTAGATATTTTAACTTATAGCAGCGTGTTTTGTCAATTAGATGTAAAATGACACAGATTATAAAAAGTCGTAATAATTAAATTCCTCAAGGGGACATTTCGAGATTCTACATCTGTCTTCGACTCGTCCGACTCGTATCAGAGTCATCGACGTCTCAATGTAAACATATGACGAATATAAAAGTATACTTGGCCAATACTAGTGGAGTGGTACAAGTGATAAGCTTTTGAAAATAACATCTAGGTACGGAATCCCACAAACGAAATTTTATTCATCATTATTACAGGCCTGCCACGATGATTTAGAATGACTTGTTGTGATAGAAAAAGTATAAGTAATAAAAAGAGTGTGTGGTTCTTTGAAACCATGGTAAAAGTATAGACATTTACAGAGCACGAAACGATCATGGCTGCTCTCGTCTTGGAGCTACGGTACAGAGAACGAAACGATTATGGCTGCTCTCGTCTTGGAGCTACGGTACAGAGGACGAAACGATCATGGCTGCTCTGACGAAAAAGTTTGAGACGATGTAATAATCTCTTTGACGTCACGCAACACACAGACAAATATGCGAGTATCGCATTACTTTTTTGAAAAACGAAACAGGAATCCATTATTAACCAATAAACTTGTTTTCCGACACAGATATACGTCATCCGATTTTCGATATACAATTATTTCAAAATCGGTTGTTTGGTTAACAAATGAATCAAAGAATACGTTTGTATGGGATTTATGAACTCCAGCGGGCTCTTAAGCAGCCAGGTTGGCTTAAGGATACTGCTACATTATCATATGATCGTATTAAAGTGAGTTACCTACCATTTTTAGAGTTCCGTACCCAAAGGGTAAATACGGGACCCTATTACTAAGACTTCGCTGTCCGTCTGTCTGTCCGTTTGTCACCAGGCTTTATTTCATGAACCGTGATACCTAGAAAGTTGAAATTTTCACATAATATTGAGTTGTTTTCCGGTGCGCGGTCGCCACTTAAGAACTTTACTGCCCCATCGGCCATCTGTTCTACGAGCTATGTGCCCTGCCCACTGCCACTTCACTGCCTCCCCCGCGGTGGACCGACGACCTGGTGAAGATCGCGTGAAACCGATGGATGCGGGCAGCGCAGGACCGGCCGTCGTGGAAATCCTTGGGGGAGGCCTTTAACCAGCAGTGGACGATTTCCGGCTGATATGATGATGATTGAGTTGTATTATTCACTTTAAAAATAAATTATTGAATTAAAATGAAATAAATATTTAAGGGGGGCTTCCAAAAAACTATCGTAATTTTTATAGATAATGGTACAGAGCCCTTCGTGCGCGAGTCCGACTCGCATTTGGCCGGTTTTTATCTCTCTGTAACAGCTGAATCAATTTAGATGAGTTATCTTATATTAACCCATTGGGTTACGATCTACAAAATTCGTTCATTTGTTTAATGCAGTTAGCATTAAATTCATAGAATATGATGCGATTGTGCGGACTTTGAAACAGGTTGACGATAACGTTAACGACGGAATACGTTGTTGAACCGCGACATATTAAACTGCGACCGATACTACTTAGAAGTTACAATCCTAAGGCTCTCCAGGAGGCTCGAGTTTCCATACAAACGTAGTTCCGATTTAATACAAAAACTACATACTTGATTGAATCCAAACTTTGAAAATATATTGAGTAGACACATATCCATGTGTGTAATAAGTTTTCGATGTACTAATATAAAACGGAAAAAAATAAGAGCAGCTTCAAACTTTCAGTACAAAATTAATTTAAGCCTTCGTTTAGTTACGTTTTAATTTACTACGATGAAAACTAATTACAAACATCGATATGTGTCTACTTAACATATTCACAAAGTTTGGATTCAATCCAGCATGAAGTTTTTGTATGAAAGCGGAACTACGTTTGTATGGAAACGCGAGCCTCCTGGGAGAATCTTAAGATGTGCCTTTTCTAACCCCAACCCCTTCAATATAGAAGCTAGGTATTTCCAAAATCCGCTACCGTCTCCCTCCTGACCCCCAGACATCCCGTAGAGATGGACAGTCAGATGCGTACGTGTCCGCTGCGATAGCGCGTGAGTTGTGACCCTGGTCAGCAGTAAAACGTACATCAGATACGGAACTTGTGGGTGATGCCCGCAACGGCGCGTGTGACTGACGGGCGGCGGGCGGCGGGACGGCCGACGAAACGCAGCACTGCACAAAGATCTTGGGAAAGCGCTTGGTATTGGTATCCTGGATTGATGAGCCCTTCCTATCATATCACCTAATAGTAAGGCATGGTGATGACTAAGGTGAAGGAGGAAGCCGCCTTACCAGGAATATCTAACGCGAGAAAAGCTGAACAATATTCTTATTTAATATTATAACTGTGAAAATGTGTTTGCTTATGTGTTTGTTTGTTTGATTGTTACCTTTTCACGCTTCAACACCTTGAACATTTTGGATGAAATTTGGCTTGCAGGTAGCCTGTGTCACGGAGAAGGACATAGACTACCTTTTATCCCGTGAAAATAGCATAGTCCGATGCAGTTCCTGAGGGAACTAAAAAAATACTCCTTTTTTTGGCTAATTTCTTTAAAATCGCAACGGAACAATGGATTTTTTGCACAATGGTTGAGGAGTGTCATAGATTTCTTATCACAATAGCCCTATCTGGGATAGGAATCTGGAAAAAACCCAATTCCACGCTCGCAAGCCACTTGCGGCTCGCACACCACTCACCCTCAAAGGCAATCATAAAAAACGATGTCCACGCGGGCAAAGCCGCGGGAGAAAACTAGAATAACAATAAAATTATGAAACTGGCGTAGGAGGCTTTAAGTAGGACTTCTACTCACAACGCTGAACAAGATTCTCCATAGAACCGACAGTCCATTCTCAAAACTGTGCATATGTACAAAAATGTGCATAAAATTTATGAAGTTCAAAATTTTTTGGGATAATTTCCCTTGGAGAAAGTTGTTAAGTACGATAACCAGAAGCCACAGTTAACCTGCATAATGATTTTTGAAGGCAGCATCTGTACCATCTCATCCTCATCAGAGGTCCTGCCTTGTTACGGCCACACATCATAATAATAGTACAAGTATAATAGCTAGGCCACTTTCATTTTGTTTTTGTTTTTAGATATTAAAATAGGAGCATAGACTCTAGTTGTACTAATATAGGAACAAGGATAATATTGTCATCAACATACGAGTAATATTGTGTGAACTACATTATTTTATTTTTTTTATATTAGGTACTGCGGTTTTGCTACTATTCTTAGTATAGTTTGCTAGAAATACGGTTATATAATATGTTGCATGAAAACGTCACCTTAAATAAATCAAAGCATTAATTCCATACATTCTAAATTATATTTACTCTAACAATAGTTAGTTATCCATGATATTAATTGTACTAAAATGTTTAATTTTAAAAGAGCTTTCTATCTTTTTTGACGTGAACAATCACATACCGGCCATAAGGGGTAATGTAACAGAAGTAACGAAAGGGACTTATTGATAGATCTGTTTCCGTTTCCGTTTCACTCCATAGCCATACCGCCTAAATCCGTACCACCAAGCAACAAACCGCGAGGCCGTAGACCGAGCTCCACGTGTAGCGCTCATGGACGTCAAAATTAAACGTTTCACGTCAAACCAACGGCAGTGTGCCATGCACGACACAGCCCCACCCGATTTTGACGTAAACAGATAATTATAAAACTGTTAAGCGTAGTAACGTTAATCTAGTGTCATTATTTGGGCTCGCTGTTGTGGCTTAGAGTTTTAGGGGTACTGCGTAAAATTACCGAAACTGGCGCACTCACTCTTTTCTTTTCAATATTACTTCCGACTCGCACGTGATAGCGCGGTAATTATTTTGTGTCTTTATAGAGCTTATTTATACCAGTCGATTAAAATAAAAAAGTCCATTTAGACAATGTTTATAGTAAAAAATAACCAAGAAATTAGTACGTCAGCCTCAGCCCGTGAAAAAGCCAACCACAAATGTAAATAAGATGCGACTCACACGATGACGCGTTGATTCTTTCGTGTATGTATTCTTTATTATGAACAAACAATTGAAATAAAAAAAAGTTCAAATTCATTAATATTTATAGATTAAAATAGCAATTTTTATTCTTTTAAAATTAAATAAAATCATTACTAAGCCAGAGGCCGAGCTCCGCGTAGGGCGAAGCCCGCCGGAGTGTCCCTCCTGCAAGGTCACTGACGTCAAAACTTTACTCGTACAATGCTAATATCTCTGTAACTATTCATCGTAGACCCCTCGTGTTTAGTTCATATAGAATGTCTCGACCAAATCTAAGCGCTTGGGGGTTCAAAATTCCAATATTTGGTTGCTTAGAAAGTCAGACAAATTGAATATACTTTATTGTGTTGTCATCGAAACTGAGGCTGTGTGCAAAATTTCAGTGTGATCGGATAACTGGAAGTATTAGAAAAATGAGTTGTACAATTCAGACAGACACAGACAGACAGATCAACAAGAAAGTGACTTAATAATAACTTTCGAAAAACTTTTAGGTACCTACAAACTTATATTATTGCATTGTCACGCAACATACATATACATACAAAATTTCAGCTCAATCGGAAACCGGGAAGTAGGTCAAATTTAACTTGCAAGGTTTCATTACAGACACCGGGACAGGTGAAACTAAATAAAAGCTTGTAAAACCGTTTGAAAATACGTAGAAACTTTTTCCCCGACCTATATAATCTGAATTAGATATGTTTAACTAGCATCATAGACCAGCTTCGTTTACGACTGCCATATATCTAAATTACATCTTTAAAATAAAAATATGGCATACCGATTTGCACGTCATATATTAAGCCTATAATGAAAAGATTCCTTGGATTGTTTCTTCACGCCATACTAAGTTATGGCTTTAGACGTAGGTAACAGTAAAAAAATTTGGAGAGATATAAAACTTATATGTATTTAGTTAATTATAAAACTTAATAGTTAGAAGTTAACTGCGCACAAAAAGCATATAATTAGGTAGAATCTACTCGTAGGAGAAATCTTGGTCATAAAATACTAGTCTAGACTTTAGAGAACGGAAATCGGTCTAGTTTAATTATGAATACCCATTAACTGCATAGTCGGTCGTTCAACTTGCTATCTCTTTGTGGTAATAGCTATCTATGGGATATTTTACTCTCCTTTTTTGAACCTCCCCCCCCCCCCCCCTTTTAGGTCGCTCACTCTAAAGCCGTATTGTGTATATTATAATAATAACATTTTTAAATATTATTTTAACTTGTATCGTTTTGCAGATTTTCGAAAAACGTTGTAATCGTGTTTTATTTTATTTTTTATAGGGGGGTGACATGAAATGGAGAGTGAAAAAAATAAGGAGACTTTCCCTACATAAATGCAATCAATGAAGCCCTTAGATCCCGCGAGTAGACCCAAGATAATAGCAAATAAAAACGCCAAAGTTAACAGAATTCAATTTGGGTATTGTGGAGAAGATTAAGTTTTTTGGTAATGGCAGATCCCAAGTCTATCTAGTTATGTGTCATTCCTTAGAGAATTCGTTTTCGCCAAAAAATAACATATTTACTTTTGTTTAACTACTCAACAGAAGGTGGCGCTACATGCCTAGGAGACTCTGAGGAACGCTCGGTCGTCCAAATTTTGAAATTTATGCAACAGAAAACCTTGTTCCAATTATCACAGTTCAGTTAAAGGAGAGGTAATTCACTATTTTTATCTGAACTTTGACATACCTAATATAATATACTACTAAAACAAATAAGGGCTACCTACGTTTTCTCAGTAGATTTTCATACAGAGAGGTGGCCCAAACCGACGCAATTATTATTTTTAAATCAATAAAAGTAAGGAAAATACGAAGTGCAGTCATTAGGTTACATTCCTGGCTACAAATTTGTCGAAGAACACAACATTATGTAGACCCTCGGAAACTCAGTGGACTGCTCAGATGAGAGCAACAGTAAATGGCAAATTTCCCATACATTTTGCAGTAAAAAATCATGTTCCTTGTTTTGAGCAGTCCACTTAGTTTCCGAGGGTCTTCAGAATGTTGTGCTCTGCGACAAATTTGTAGCCAGGGTTCTAACCTAATGATTGCACTTCGTAGTTTCCTTAAATTTCTTGATTAAAAAATAACAATCGTTCAGTTTGGGTCACCGCTCTGTATGAAAATGTACAGAGAAAACTTAGGTGGACCATATTTTGTTTTGAGTAGTACGAGTATATATCCTTATACTGATGCGGTCCAAGTGTAATGTTAATAAAACACACCGTAGTAATAATAAATCAATTACTCATCGCACTGGATTTGAATTTTGAACCCACGAGCGTAGGCTCTGCAGTCAGGGACATTAACCGCTGACCCAAACCGGTTTGTTAAACATGGAGTTAGCATCGTTTTGCTCTATTGCTAACCGAATCGGCCTACCACAAGGTCTGAGAGATGCTGATGTGTATTCGTTATATTTTTGAGTCATCAATCCATCACTTCTCTATGTGGTATGTATATGTACAGTTGTAGTAAAAATTGGTGTCATATCAGCCGAAAGATGTCCACTGGCGAACAAAGGCCTCCCCTAAGGATTTCCACGATGACCGGACCTGCGCTGCCCGCATTCAGCGGCTTCCTGCGACCTTCATCAGGTCATCGGTCGACCATGTGCAAGGCCTGCCCACGCTGCGTCTTCCAGCGCGCAGTCCCCACTCGAGAACTTTACTACCCCAACGGCAATATGTTCTACTAGCTATATTCCCCTACCACTGCCACTTAAGCTTAGCGATTCTGTGAACTATCTCGGTTACCTTGGTTCTCCTACTGATCTCCTCATTTCTATTGTAATCCGAGTCAGAAATGAGGAAAAATTGGTGTAGTAACATTTACCTGGGAATTTTACTCCGTGACCGATTGGTAGTCATAGTCAGTCACACCCAATTACCACAGAAGTGTGAGTACGGATCATTTTATTCACCCGTAGTCACACCATTACAGAAAATGCATACTCGTATATACTGAAAAACTTTCTGCATGAGACACATAATTCGTAGTCGTCGCAAAAAAAATTTTGGATTCTTCGTACAAATTTATCAGCTACTTGGTAAATATTGACATAAACAAATGAACAAATTAATGTTGTTTTTAAAAATATTTGATTAATCATATAAACTGTTTCAGGGGGGAATGATAAAAAAGCGGACTGAGGTTGGCTTATCCTACTTACATGCGCGAAGATCGTATTATCCTGTCTGCTTTGCAATTCAAGGACAGATTTTGACCAGATCCTTGCGTCAAGTAATGTTTCATATCAGGTGATTCATTGCATAACAATAGGGGATCGGACTGCTAGTCATTTGAGTTACTTTTTATGATCTGTCAAAAACGAAATTTTGTTCTAAAAATGTTTGAAATACCCACAAGTGACGTCATAGATTTTTAGCGTCATTGACGAACTTATTTTGTGAATTTGATCAATTAAAAATTGAAGACGTGATGGAAAAACAAAACAAGTAAGGTTTGTCGAAACTTCAAAAGGAGAGCAATTTAGGAAATCATATTTCAGAATTTATTTTTGATGCAGTCCGATCCCCTGTACCTAAATGGTCACCTAAAGAAGATAACGAACAGCTCTATAATTTTATTGCTAGCAATAATTTCTGCGAGTAGGTAATTTAAAAAAATTAACATCGTCCTCCAGCAACAAAAGGCGTATATGAGTGATTTTACAATTTAATTGTAGGTATGTAATAGATAGAGTGTGTTGTTGCAGTGTAACTTTTGTCACTCAATACATCGAATATCTCGAATTGGTGGTTTAATAGCTCTCTAGGAGCACAAGCTACTAAACATCTAAGTTTATGATATGTCAAATTTCATATATTTTTTGGAAGAATAAACTAGGAAGATGAAGATTTCCCGGTTTTCAAAACCGGTTATCCTACCTATAATAGAGCTTAGGCAAAATGACTTAAGGCTCCTCCGTCCCTTAAATTAGCAACTCGATTCACGATCTATCAAACATCGAACGAAACAGCTTGGAAATAAAGTTCTTGTCAGCTCGTACTGAAACGTGGTTGATGCGTCAATCGCTGCGGACGAATCGTGCGAAAATTGTGGTTTTAATTCATTACAAATAAAATAACAAAAATTTCCAAAAAGTAAGAAACAAAATCATTTTATATTGTTTTATAGGAAGTTCATAAAATATCATAATGTTTCGATTAAAACTGCATCAGTTGTATGGTTACATTTAAAAAGATAAGGGTGCATTAGGATATTTTTTTCTTTAGTTCTGTGTACTAAAATAGAATTCGAGGAAATGAAAGTCACTCCTCACCTCATATCCTGTAAATAACAAAATATTTTTTTTCGATAAAAAAATCCTTAAATGAAGTAAAAGTGGTTACAAAGTTGGTCGTTGGCGGCGGTATAAGCTTTAAGAGCTGGTATTAAGTGCTGTGCACAAAGTAACTATAGTATCTCATCTGTGACTGTGCTTTAAAAATACCTGACTGAACTGTAATAGTTTTTGTTTTCTGTATGTCAAAAATTACATGACCCGTGCGACTCTCATTAAAAAGACTGTATAGAGAAAGAATTGTGCGTTTCAGTAGGTATGTTACATTTAAAGGGATTGTTTCAGTTTACAATTGCAATCACTGGAGAAAGCACTGACCTGAAATAGTCATTCTTGCAGAAGATATTGCTATCCCTTGAATAGCATCTCAACTCAGAATCTAGTGGCATCTTGCATTCGCAGCATCTAAGGCAGGGGGTGTGCCACCGCCGCTCCAGCGCCAGAAGGTAGAAGCGGTCGGTGATGCGGGCTCCGCAGCCTGCGCACGCGTCCAGCGCCTCGTCCGGGGGCTCCCGCTTGTGGCAGGAGGTGCAGTCGCGAGGGGACCCAGGCGATGCGGCGGGGGCCACGGGTGACAGCTCGCCGCCCGGTTCGTACGCCGAAGACAGGTACCGCTCACTCTGTTGCTGCGAATTGAATTTAGAATTGGTCAAAGATCATCATCATCATCATATCACCCGAAAGACGTCCGCTGCTGGACAAAGGCCTCCCCCAAGGATTTTCGTTGGCCCAGGGCCCAGCGGTTTCCCGCGACCTTTACCAGCTCGTCGTCGGTCCACCGAGTTGGAGGTCTGGCTACGCTACGTCTTTCGTTGCGCGGTCGCCACTCGAGAACTATACCGCCCCAACGGCCATCTGTTCTACGAGCTATGTGCCCCACCCACTGCCGCTTAAGTTTAGCGATTCTGTGTAGCTATGTTGAGCTATGTTGCTTCTCCTAAGGATCTCCTCATTTCGAATTCGATCGCTCAGTTAAACTCCGAGCATCGCCCATTGCTCCATCGCCCTTCGGGTGACCTTGAGCCTTCTTATGAGGCCCACAGTAAGCGACCACGTTTCAGTTCTTTATGTCATCATTGGCAACACACACTGATCAAAGACCTTAGTCTTGAGACCTTAGTCACTCATCATATTAAACAACTTTTCCCATTTAATACCTAGTTAAAACTATATAGTGTGTATATTTATATATTTTTCGAGAAAATGTTATTACTTTACAAAAATCAATGATATTCCACAAAGAACACAAATGTAGCTTGTATGTGTAACAAATGATTTGGAAAAGTTTTAAATTGATATTTCAATTTTAATACCCGTAACCATGATTCAAGAAACCACTGTAGAACTTGTTACCCGTTTAGATCTCTGCACAATTTTTGTATTGAACTTGGCTCTCTATACATTTATGTTTTTGTGGGATAAAACACTGATACGTTTCATATGCCTATATTCGGGTTGAATACGTACCCACCTCCCATAAAAGCCCAGTTTATTTGTAAATTTTTCGTTAAATCTGATACACCTCTTTTCTTTGCTTTTAGGTAAGCAGGTTTATAGGTTTCCATACGAAAAAAGGAACTCTTATAAGGTCACTTTGTTGTCCTTGTATCTTTGTGTCACTCTGTCAAGACCCTTTGATGCAAGAAAGAAAAAATCTGAAATAGCAAATGAAAAATTTGTATGAAATGCGTTTTTCCGATGGCGGGTTTAAGTTTTTAAACTTTCAACTTGTTTTCTAAGAAACACCGATGTAACCAACTGATTTTTAATAATATGTTTTTTTTATTTCCTCTTGGTGCTTAATTTTACAATTATTTACCATTAAAGCCAACAAAAAATGTTGAGAATCATTCATAAAATATGAAATATAAAACAAACAACGAAGTAAGCCTCAATCAAAAAGCCCGCCCCGAAACGCCAATGCAAAGGTACCCAAAACGCTGGCAACAACGTAGCCACGCTGAATCGCCAGCGAAATGCGCTGCATCAGGTACGAGCCGGAGCGGGGATCTCCACTATTGCTGGTCAGACGCCTCCCCAAAATACAAAAGATTTGTTTTACTGAATGCAAACTTTTTAAAATTCACTAAGAAAGCAAAGAATTATGCCCTGTAAGGCGTAGGCGCCATTTTAACGACTGCGCTACCGCCGCCGGCCGTCGGCTGCCGACTACTATACCGAAAATTTGCCGTCGGAAACCGAGCTGGATGAAATAAGTTAGATAATACTGTGAAGTAGTATGAATGAAAAAGAGTTATTCGTTGTTGTTTGTTTTCAACATGTTTCGTATTATTTTCATTTTTATTTTATTTTTGTCAATATATGGTTTTTGTAATTTTTGACTTTTCTACTGTTTTCATTCCTGTCATTACTTTTTTTCTGTTTGTTTGTTTTTATTCAATTTTTTCGCCTATTTACTATCTTCCTTCTTATATACCAGTTTTGGTGGTACTATTTTTTTAAAGTTATTTAGATCCTGGCCTCTATTTTTATGATGCTGGTTAAGACGCCGATGAAGAGCGCGTCGAGTCTGCATAACTACTAGTAATTTAAGTTACTTTTTAGGATTTCGTACCCAAAGGGTAAAAACAGGACCCTGTTACTAAGACTTCGCTGTCTATCCGTCTGTTCTGTCTGTCCGTCTGTCACCAGGCTGTAATTCATGAACCGTGATAGCTAGACAGTTGAAATTTTCACAGATGATGTATTTCTATTGCCGCTATAACAGCAAATACTAAAAATTTAAAAAAGTGACAAATTAGGGGGGTCTCTATAAAAAAACCTTTTTGTTTTAAACATGGAGAAACTAGCGCCATCTAGTATGATGGCACGAAACCCTTTGTGTGCGGTTCTGACCCGCACTTGGACGGTTTTTTTTCTTAAATATTGGAAATTAAGCAAGGCGTAACGTCATAGTTTTGAGGTGAATTCGATGAATGTCTTCCTCGTCATCCCGGCGGGTATTCCAGTAAAATTGTGTCACCAAAACGTGCACTGTCGAGCATCGTACAGCTAAACTATAGCAAATAGAAAATTAATAATTATACCTTATACTAGATATATTTAGGGGCAATACAAAAACATACATTTGGATCCACGATTTGTTTCGCCAGGATGTGACCTCGCCAGTGACCTCATAAAAATTATTTAATTTAATAATAATTAATTATTTAATTCAGGACTAGCGGTATTAGCCCTGACTTCTACCTTTATATAATTTGTATATACTTTGCTTCTACCCACCCAGAACCTTTTCAGCGTCATTAATGAACTTATTTTGTGGTTAAGTTTATTTTGATATTGAAGATAGGACGGAAAACCTAACGCATAAAGTTTTTTTTTTTTATTTCAGTAGGAACAGAATTAAGTGATTAATATATAACAAAATTACTTTTTGATGTAGTGACTATCCAATACCGGAGGAAGGGCAGTAGCATCCCTCCAGCGTAATTTGCCACCACACAGCACAAATGCGATCGCGAACCCAAGCGTTGTGATTACGGCAACCCCCCACTAAGGGGAGTCCTATGTCCAGCAGTGGAGGTCTTTTGGATGATGTGATGATGGTCATCGTAGCCATCACATTAAGCTCAAGCAGGCTGATTAGCAACTATCTAAATACAGTTTTCTTAAGATAAGTACAGTACCTACATAGCATACGAAAAAAAAAATATGAGTATTGGTCGGCAAAAAAAAATTATTATAACGTGTTACTTATGTATCTAAAAATAATATAATATATACTTTATAGTATTCTTATGAAATTAACGCTTATCTATCACTGACTCACCGACTCCGTAACGCTATACTATTAAAATGACGTAAATAGATTGGGAGCAAACGTGTTTTATGGTAATTTTTTTTAATTTTTGTTTTCCTTATTTTTATGTAGTTAGAATATGCATGTTAGTCTGTACATAGTTATTTTCTTTTTATGTAAAACTGTCAATGAATAAATGTATTAGGTATGTAGGGTAAAACCAGAGTAGTTGCCCCATAGTTGCCCAGGGGTATAGTTTCCCTGATTATAATTACTCTAGTTTCGCGGATGAATTGTATGCTATTTTATTAATCTATCGAAAGACTATCTAACTACCACTAAGTTGACCATGTCTCATGTCTCTGTGCGATTGCATGGAAAGACAGAATGCGATTTGCGGAATAGATGTCCTGTTTCTCGGCGGTACATCTATCCTAAACGTAATTTACATGGATTAGGCAACCATCCCCTATGTGGCATAGATGTCCCAATATATAGATTTCCGCAAAAATTGCTAATACTCTGGAAATTATAAAGATAATATTTTTTACTCTTCATAAATTTGTAGGCAATAAATTTAAGTACCGGCCAGTTTTACAAATAAAGCATTTTTCTTTTCGTATTGAGAGGTAGAGTGATTTCAAAAAGTGTGGCAGCTTTCCGGCTTTTACCCTATATATTTAAGGTATTTACTAGTCCAATCATAGCCTCGGCATCGTGCTAAGCTCTGTTCGATAATAAAATTTGAGTAAAATTAATTTTATCACATTGAATACAGTATTTTAATACTAGTCATTTGAGTTACTTTTTATCAACTGTCAACAACGAAAGCTTGTACTGCAATTATTCGCTTTACTGACATAGTAAATAAATAAATTTCTGGGACAAATCACACATGGTCATCTGACCCCAAAGTAGGATTCCCTGTTTTATGGGAACCAGAGACTTATATACATACTTATATACGTTTAAATACATGCATATATAGATATTTAACAAGTAACTAGTATCTCATCTGTGATTTAACACCCAGACACAGAGCAAACAAATCTGCTCATCATACAAATGTTTGCCCTGGGTAGGATCGAACACACAACCCTCGGATCAGTAGTCATGAGCACAAACCTCTGAGCCACCGAGTCAGTTAACGTGACGTCATACTCATAAGTGCCATAGTCTATATCGAACTAATTTGTTGTTTTTAATAAATTTAAAATTGTATAATATTTCAAGTGAGCAAGTGTTCTTAAGATTGTAGTAGAAATGCTATTTTTTATATATATTTTATACGGTAAAATAGCCTATTCACGGAATATTAAGTACCACGTCGTGCCTTAATGAGAACAGAAGCGGAAAGCGATAGCTTATCGGTCGAACGATCCTTCAATTTCGTACGGAGAACAGAGAACACGCTACAAATTCAAAATTAAGGTACCAAGATCGTTGCGTAGGGTAGCTGATCAACAATTGACTGATGTGGTGGTCCAGTGGTAAGTTTCTGCCTGGTAGGCCGAAGGTCATAGGTTCGATCACTACCAGGGCAAAACTTTTGTGTGATATTTGCTTTGTGTCTTGGTGTTTAAATATGTGTATCAGTCTCTGGTTTCCATAATACAGGAAATCCTAGTTTGGTCGTGGCACCCTACGCATGGCCGTATGTTCCTAATTATCCTTAAACTAGCGGTTGCCCGAGGCGTCGCGTCCGTGGATATAGAGAGTGTGTGGGGTTTTTTAGTCTTAATTAATCATAATTAAAACGCCTGTTACATTTGAAACTAGTTGAAAGTTTGAGAACTTTAACCCGTCTACGGAAAAAGGCTCTTACCTGTAAATTTCTAAACACGATAAAAATATGTAACATTTGATACATCATAATTCTTCATTCACTATTTATTTCTCACTTTGGCATTTTGAATTGAAACCACTGTACAGCCACGTTGTGCATACTTTTTCGTGCATATTTCACCGTCTAGCATACATAAATCAACATTAAAAAACCGTCCAAGTGCGAGTCAGAACCGCATACATAGGGTTCCGTACCATCATACTAGATGGCGCTAGTTTCTTCTTGTTCCATAAAAACACGTTTTTTTTTTATATGGAGACCCCTTATTTTTTTATATTTAGTATTTGTTGTTATAGTGGCAACAGAAAAACATCATCTGTGTAAATGTCAACTGTCTAGTTATCACGTTCATGAAATACAGCTGGTGACACATGGACAGACAGACGGACGGATGGACAGTGCAGTCTTAGCAATAGGGTCCCGTTCTTACCCTTTGGGCACGGAACCCTAAAAACATACTCTTGCCTACCTGGTAGCAAAGAAAACAGCTGTATCAGATTACATGAAAAATTTACAAATAATCTGGTACTTTATTCTTTTTTTTGTGGAATAATAAACTACCCAGAGTAGGCTTTATTCTAGTAACTCACAAGGTTTTATTAAAATATTTAGTACCATTTTTGGAAAAAAAATAGAGCTTGGATTTGTATGGGATTGGCAAGTACTTTTTTCAGATTTTTTCGAAAAATGAACTTCATAGTGTAGTAGGTCGTACGGTACTTATTATTAGGTTTATTAATATCGTTAGAGTAATTTTTGAGAAAAAAAATACTATGGTGGCAACCTTAAAATAATGAAGGATGTAATTATTACAAAGGAAAAAAAGAAAAAGGAATCTTGTTACTTTAAATATGGAAGCGGGCTCACCAAGAATCCCCAACACAATGGGGAACTAGCTATCTCATCTTCAAGCCGGAACATATCAGTGTTGTTAACATTGGTGTTTGGTGGCAAGACTTAGATAATATGGTGGCAGCTAGCTAGGCAGGCGTAGAAAATACCCTTCTACCAAACAAACAGAGTCTTACAAAATTAGTCCCCGGCGGGAATCAAACCCGCGATCTCCTGATGTGAAGCGAATTGACCAACCATTACACCACGGAGATAGGAAGTCTGCTGGAAAAAAGGTCAGTAGGTCTGTTTGCATATCAGGACCAGTTGAAACTTTGCTCCCGTGTCTCGATAGTTCGCGCACAAGAAAAACAAAGATAAATATAAAGCTGTTCACAAATAAATATAATACAGGGTGGTTCGATTATCCCACCCGTAAAACTGAACAACAATGATGAAATCGCAAAAAAGTTATTTGACGTGTCCTACAAAGTTGGTTCACGTTTTATTGAAGTAAGTGAGTAAACCTTTATTGCACACCAGAAAAAAACAAAAAAATATAACAAAAAGTTAATTTAAATTTAAGCATTTATGGGAATTGGTAGGTGAAAAGGTTGGCTGCAAATCAAAACAAAACAAGACTTTTTACGAAATTCTTTAAAAACAGGTTTTTAATAAATATGTCCTATATATAGAATTGCTAAACTTAAGTGGCAGTGGGCAAGGCACATAGCTCGTAGAACATATGTCCGCTGGGGTAGAAAAGTTCTCGAGTGGCACCGCGCACCGGAAAACGTAGCGTAGGCAGGCCTCCCACTCGGTGGACCGACAACCTGGTGAAGGTGGCGGGAAGCCGCTGGATGCGGGGAGCGCAGAACCGATCGTCATGGAAATCCTTGGGGGGGGTCTATGTACAGCAGTGGACTTCTTTCGGCTAATATGATGATAAGATAAGATAAATATAGCAAATCACTAGCGGATTTGACAGAGACATTGCACTGCCCAAGCATTGCCTAGTCCGCTATTAAAAACATTTTAAAAAATCCTATAAACCGATCGCAGCGCCACCTAACTTTTCCAATTTTCAACTAAAACCATCCAGGAACCCACTCTGATACATACAAAAAAATATCATTAAAATCGGTCGAGCGATTGAGGAGAAGTTCCGTGACATACACACGTACAGAAGAATGCAAATAATTGTACATAGTATATAAAAATTCATGTTATATATGCATAATACCTGCATAGATGTATAGGTATATAATAAACTAGTTGATTCTCGCGGCTCCACCCGCGTGCGCACAACTATTCATCAAAATTGCTCCAGCCGTTTTGGAGTCTGTATGGAACACATATTTAAAGATAGGTATATAGATCATAGTCACACAGAAAAAAGAGACCCGCGCCAAAGTATATATATATGAGTACTAACATACACAGCCGCTCTCTAGATTGCGACCTCACCCCCTCGTCACCCAGATTGATACAGATTGGTTACTATTTCGCCGCCATTTTGTTTGTTCCGTCATTTCTGGCCCGTTGTATGAAGTGTCCAGGGTGTGGCCGCGCCCCAGCTGTGGGGACGCTATATGTTGTTTACCAATACCATTACAAAACTTAAACACTCTGTAGCCGTCGGCCGGCGGCGAGATGAATTTGTTTTGATAAAATATACATGGTTTAAAAAAACATCAACACCTATTTATTTTACACGTTGCGTCCCGTTATTTCTTTTGTTACCTAATACTTGTTAAGAAGAATAATAAGTGGTAATAACCGAATATACATAACTATACGTATTTTTAGGTATCCGCACACCCAACGGGTGACCAACGCGACTCTATTACTAAGCCTCCGCTGTCTGTCCGTCTGTCCATCCGTCCGTCTGTCAGCGGGCCGTATTTCATGAACCGTAGTAGGTAACAGTTGAAATTTTCACTGAGTGTGTATTTCTATTGCCGTTATAATATCAAATACTAAAAATTAAAAAAAGGGAAAAAATAAGGGGGGTCTTCATACAAAAAACGTGATTGTTATAGGTCATGAGAAGTATTTTTTATTTAGCTCTATCGTAAAAACAGTACCTAATACAAACAAACTTGAAACTTGTGATTATTGTACTAATACTGAAGTAAAACAACAAATAATAAAAATCGGTCAAGTGTGAGTCGGACTCACGCTAAAGAATCCGAAATTTATGAAAAAAAAAGCATATTTTTGTCGCTCGCGTTGATGTCTTTTGTTTAAAATGTGATTAGGTGTCATTGTCATTACTCATTATACTATGTAATTGTGTGGAGAGGTGTGGTGGTACGGAACCCTCAGAGTGCTAGTCCGACTCGCACTTGGCCGGTTGTTTTTAAACTAATTTATTATTTTAAGGACAAGTTTACCTAATAATAACCGACCGATGGAAAAACAAACCTCTATTTGTCTTCCGGATATAAACAAGGATAGACGTTTTTAACCGTCATCCGATACTCGCATTGCTTAGATTTTTTAATTTAAATCGATCCTGCAAGTTTTTACTATCTTTACAGCTTTTTTGTCTACCTTTGGTAAGCCTCTATTTATGCGGCAAATTTTATCTTAATCCTTCAATTTTTTATTTATTTGAGACAATTTTTTAACCACAATTGGTAAGCCCTCACCTGATGTTGAGTGACGATGATGCCGAAGATGGAAGCGGGCTTACCAAGAAAGCCCAACGAAATGGGGAACTGGCTATCTCATCGTCAAGCCGAAACACATCAATTGTGTTAGCATTCATGTTTGGTGGCAAGACTTAGAGAAGATGGTGGTGGCTGGTCAGACGGGCATGGAAACTGTCCTTCCACCAACCTAACTGGATCTTATAAAGTAAGACTCCGCCGGGCATCGAACCGGCGACGTAATCAATTTAAAATGAAAACTATCACGGCTTTAGTAGGTTTTCTTAGTTTAGGAGTAATAGTAGACCAACTAAGATGTGCAGTTGGATTTGAAAAAAGTTCATAGTTTTTCCATACAATATGTTTTAATTTTTATTATTATTATATCAGCTCATATACGTCCCCACCGAGGGGCTCGAGCCTACCCTGAATCAGGGCGATTAGGCCTTAGTCGACCACGCGGGCCCAGTGCGGGTTGGTCGACTACACACACAACCTTCGAGTTTGTTCTAATACCAACTGCAAATATAATTTTGTTTTTGTTTTTTAATATATATTTATTTTTTCAAGGAAAGCTGAAAAATATTGTAAATAGAAGGACATATAATCAATTTAAAAGGAAATTTATGCATTTATTTTTGGAAAAGACTACGGGACCCTATTTTGCGCGAGTACGACTCGCACTTGGCCGATTTTTTATTTTTACAGACAGCACTGAATAGATTTTTTATTTAGGACCAACCTTACGACATAATATTGTATAAAAAGAATCATTAAAATCGGTTTAATGATACAATCGATGAAGATATCGTATTCACAAAAAGAAAAACATTACGTCAAATTGAGAATCTCCTCCGTTTTTAAAGTTAGTTTAAAAATAGAATAAACAGGCGAATTCACGAATTTTTAATATTGTACAAAATTTTAAAAACCTTAGTATAATAGTATGTTGTAGTCGCTACACACGCGCACGGGCCGCGCGTAGCACGCTATTTTCCTTGAAAAAGAGTTCAACGGGACCACAATTCTAAACTATTATTATAAGTAATGTATGTTAACAAATAAAAACACGTTAAAAAACCGACTTCCATCGCAACAACTTAGTACATTTTGGCATTATTATTTTTGGTTTTTGTTAATTTTCTAATAAAGTACTACACTGATTTTGATGAAATTTATATGGGACAACACGGGAAGCACAAGCTTTTAAATAAAAAAAGAATCATAAAAATCGGTTCACTCAGTCAAAAGTTCTGAGGTAACTAACATACATAAAAAAACACACGGGAAGCACTAGCTTTCAAATAAAAAAATAATTATAAAAATCGGTTCACCCATTCCAAAGTAATGAGGTAACATACATGAAATAAAAAAAACATACAGACGAATTGAGAACCTCCTCCTTTTTGAAAGTCGCTTGAAAACTGGAACTATTTATGTAAATCATTTACTTGTAAGGTACCTATATTGAAGCGATTGTAGCTCAGTGCGACTGTGGTTGTGTTGATCACGCAGAGTAACTGACCTGAAGCACAGTCATTACATGGATGGGTTTGGCTGTTATTGGTATTTGGCGTAATGGCAAGGGCCGCTACCTCCTGTCCGGAAGGTCGTGGTTCGATCCTGCCAAGTACCAATGTGTTTTCGAATTTCGATTTCATATGTAGGTACGTTTATCCGACGCTCTTATACGGCGAAGGAAAACATCGTGAGGAAACCTGCATATACGCCTGCGAAGAAACTAGAAGGTTGTGTGTGAAGTCGACCAACCCGCACTGGGCCCGCGTGGGTCGACCCAATTCAAGGTAGGCTCGAGCCCCTCGGTTATAAGCTAATATGATGAGTGTGCCTAAAACTTTTTTTTGCCAAATGTCAATACTGTTATTTTTTTTAAATATGAAGAGAAAAATATTAAAGTCGGAGATATATATTTTACTTCTCATTCTACATACTACATATTATACATACTTTTATGTAAAGTTATCTATCATGCTTATACGTAATATGTACATATGAATATAAATAAGCATAGAGAGACACAGACCTAGGTACTACTTGTACACGTATATGGAGTGTGTAACAAAATTGGTGTAGGTCCCGTTAACTGGGGCTTCTACTCATCATACTAAACAACTTTCCGCAAGGAACCCATAGTCAATTCTCTAAAAAAACGGACCCCCCCCCCCCCCCCCCCCCCCCCGTACAAAAATGCACAAAATTTATCGATCAGCCGATCGATTTGTATGAAGAGTTAATTATTTTTTTGCGATTTCAGAAAAATCGTAGAACAAAAGTTGTTCAATATGATGAGTAGAAGCCCCAGTTAACGGGACCTACACCAAATTCGTTACACCTTGTATATACCCGTATCTAAGTAAAATTAAGCGAATCAATTTTTTTGGGATTATGTACACAGTATTCTATTTGGCGCTATAGCAAGATTATTAGCTACAAAAAAAACCTATATTTTTAACGCCGCCGTATAATATGAAAATTTGCTATAAAAATGCTTACCCAGTGCATAGCTCCCCTCTCTTCGTAAACTCCCATCTGGGGGTGAATTTTTCCGTTTTCTATTTTCGAACGAGCGGGCCTTCGCCCCACTGAGCACGCACTCACACAAACGCATACGCACCGACGTCCGCGCCGCTCCGCGTCTCGCGGGTAACTGCCGGCGGGCGCGCGAGCGGGGACGCCCCGGACCGCCTCTGCCACGCCCCCTAAAGGTGGAGGGAGAAACAAACAGCGGCCCCGTTTTTTTACAAAATTTGTCTTTATAATTTTTTTCACTGCCTCGTTTTGCGCTATGATTATAATATGACTGGTCTGCTATGGCTACGTTTGTGTAGCGGTACCGTTACGTATCATCTCAACAAACTGTTCGTTTCAATGCTGAAGTTTGTATTTACATAGCTTCGCGGCTTCGTCGGCGTAGCTTTCGTTGTTATGATTGGCTTTGAGTATGAGGGGTGCGCGAGTTACAGCACCTCGCGAGCGTGCAAAGGAGTTTTAAAATGAATACCTACTTCTTTCTTCGGGGTCTAGTACCAAGTTCCCAATTCAAAATTTTGTTCATCACATCCGGAACATCATTTTGATGTGAAACATCTCTCCTCTCGCTTTAATGCAAATTTGTAGGTTCCTACAATTTGTGGGAGTGATTTCGTGAAAAGGGACGGAAGTCATCATCATCATCATATCAGCTCATATTCGTCCCCACCGAGGGGCTCGAGCCTACCCTAAATTAAGGTTATCGGGCCTTAGTCGACCCCGCGCGCCCAGTGCGGGTTGGTCGACTTCAGACACAACCTTCGAGTTTATTTGCAGGTGTGTGCAGGTTTCCTCACGATGTTTATGATGATAGGTGAAAAGGGACGGAAGTGTGTAACATGAAATGTGAACGTTTTTTGAGTCACGAAGGCTATTAAGGAAACATGGCCATGCCATGCCACTTAATGCGATGTTGAAAACCCGGCCCGTAAGTGTATATGTATGACCCCATAATTCATGGTTGAGTTTACGTGGCACCTGAGATGGTGGTTGCGGCTCGTGAATGTACGGCCCGATAATTCATGGTTGATTTAACGTGGGTCCAAAGATGACCTATTATTGACTATCTGTGGCAAAGGAAAAAAGATGACCTATTATTACCTAACTGTTGTCTATGTCTAAGGAAGTTTAGAATGAGGGGAGAAATTTGTGGTGAGAATGGGGTAAAAACAAAGGAATCCCCAAGCAATTTTCGCGATCGCGCAATCCCAAAATTACCTCTCCAAGCAACTTAAGCGCCGGAGGAAAAGCCTCCTCCAATTCGATAACAACAAACCTTCGGCATCAGGGGGATATGGGAGTATCAGGGCGGGAAAAGCACGTGGGACCGACGTGAGGACGGGAAAACTTGGGGGTAACAAAATAGAAAACTAGGGTGTAATCGGTCAAGGTTATTTCAAGGCTAAGGTCAAGGTTAAGTATGCCGGGGCCAAAGCCCCCGCTATCCGATTCGGTCCGAAAGATATAGGATATGGGGTCCGCGTAGCGGGGACGTAGCCCCCACCAACCCACCATCCATTTCAAAAGAGGAACATCGCACCTCCCTTCACAGGGAATATCCAATCCCTCCCAGTTATTCCCCCTTCCTAACCTTCCCTTCCTATAGACAGCCCCAGTGATTTTTAGGGTTCCGTACCCAAAGGGTAAATCGGGACCCTATTACTAAGACTCCGCTGTCCGTCTGTCCGTCTGTCTGTCGGTCCGTCCCTTTGTCACCAGGCTGTATTTCATAAATCGTGATAGTTATAGTTGAAATTTTTACAGATCACATATTTCTGTTGCCGCTATAACAACAAATAATAAAAATTAGAAGAAATAAAAGTCTTCATACAAAAACGTGTTTTTTTTAAAACGTGAAGCAACTTGCGCCATCTAGTATGATGCTACGGAACCCTTTGTGCGCGGTTCTTGTTGAAGGAGTTTGTATACTGTGTGGGTATTCAAACTATTTAACTACATGTGTTTTGAATCTTGAAAAAGAGTATATACCTATGTCAATTGTCAATGTCTCGATTGTGAAAATATAAAAACAACGTTTGGTTTATATGTGCTATATTTAATTTATTCTTTCTCTGTTATCATTCTCCAAAACTGTGTCCTAAGGCGGACACCACTGACGCTCTGCTTACACGTATGTGTTAAACTATATCAGGTTATCGGTCCCACCTACAAATATGGAGAATTTCGGTAAATTACAAATTGGCTTGTTGGAAGGGAAAGCAAATTGGGATACTTGGAAATATAAAGCCACCAGTCTGCTACGCACCGTCCCGGACGCGCTTGAGGTAGTGGTGGGCTCGTTCAAGAAACCCACAGAACCTGTTCTTCCAACAGATACAGTTGCAGTGACCACGTACAAGACAGAACTAGGCCGTTTTGTAAAAGCTGACGCAACTGCTCTGCTTATCGTAACCACCAATATGAAAGAAGAGACACTTCGAAAGGTCATGAGATACACGAATGCAAGAGACGTATGGCTTGAGCTACATAGACTTTTCGACGGCACGGACGAAGACAAGTCCTACAATCTATGTATGAGCTTCTTTGGCTTTAGAAAAGATCCGGCAGATGACATAGCCACACACATGTCAAAGTTGAAAAATATTTGGACGCAGCTTAATCAGGAGTTAAGTAAGGACAAAACCGGTGAGCTACCAGAACTTCTACTCCTTTGCAAGATTCTCGATACGCTCGACGAAACCTATTTTTCCTTTAGAAGCAGCTGGCTATTATTACCTAAATCTGATCGAACCATCGAAAGCCTTACAAGCCATTTATGTGCATTTGAACGAGCTTTGCAGAGTAATAACGTACTTCAACAAGAAGCTCTCGTTACAAATTCCGGCACTACGTCTACTGCAGAGAAGAAGGATAGAAAGTTGAAATGCAACTACTGCCAAGCTATCGGCCATCGAGTGAGAAACTGTCAGAAGTGGATCAGAGACGGCAAGCCTCCGAAAAGCAGTAATCCGCAAGCAACACGTTCTACCTCTAAATCCGCAAACATGATCCTGTTGTCTATCGATAGCACAGAAGTATTTTCAATCGTTCCCGACATCGAAAACTGGTACGTGGATAACGGCGCCACGAGCCACGTGACAAACCGGGCTGATTTATTCCAAACCTTCAAATGCTTTGACGATATCCATACTGTAACAACGGCTGACGGCAAATCGATTCGTGCTAAGGGCAAAGGTTCAGTAATTATCGAAGCAAATGTAAGAGGGAAGCTACAACGAGCGACCCTTCAAGATGTTTGGTACGTTCCAGCCATTTCGAAGAATTTATTCTCAGTACTAGCACTTCACGACAGGATTCCGAACAGCAAATTCGTATCGACGACAAAAGAATGCAACGTCTATGTCAACGAAGAAGCGTGCTTAATAGGAAGACGTAAGAAAGAAGGTGGATTGTACAAACTAGACTTAAAAGTTGTACATCCTGAGAACCCCGCTGAAGTCTTTGCAACATTCAATACTATGCAACTATACCACGAGAGGTTTGCACACCAGAACAAGAGGCACGTGAAAGCTACAGTGAAACGCGAACTGGACTTAGATCTTCCTCTTGATAAGGAGCTGTGTGAGGGCTGCATATATGGAAAAGCTCATAGACTTAAATTCGGTACGAGGACCCGAGCTACCGCGCCAGGAGAACTCATGCACACCGACATTTGTGGACCATTTCAACCAAGTTTTTCAAAATTCCAGTACTACGTGTTGTTCAAAGACGACTATACAGGCTATCGTATGGTATACTTCCTGAGATACAAGTCGGAGGTTAAGGATAAGCTCGCCTTAATGCTAGCTCAGACGAAGAATGAAGGATATGCCGTAAAATGCCTGTTAAGCGACAACGGTGGCGAATTTGACAACAAGTCCATTAGAGATATACTAGACTCCCATGGAATTCGACAAAGACTGGTAATGCCTTACACACCAGAGCAGAACGGTGTAAGCGAACGTGAAAATCGCACCTTGGTTGAAACAGCGAGATCCATGATGTACGCGCATGACCCTATGCCACAAGAACTTTGGGCAGAACTGATAAATACGGCCGCGTACATTCTCAACAGAACAGGTCCGACAAACAACAACGACAAGTCACCGTATGAACTTTGGACTGGAAAAAAACCGACTGTCAAACATCTGCGTATCATAGGATGCAATGCCTACGTCCACGTTCCAAAGCAGAAACGAAAAAAAATGAACAAAAAAGCCATTAAAGGACGACTTGTCGGTTACGATGAAGATGGCTACCGGGTATGGATTACTGACGGAAAAAGTAACAAGCTCGTCCGTTCACGTGATGTCACTTTCGATGAAAGACCGCTTCCTAACGAAGATGTTCACCCAGCTTGTGTAAACAACGACACAAATACGAGGGAGTACATAGTACAGCTGCCGTTGGGTAACTCCAACAGCAATGAGGAACCGGCTCCCCTTCCTGAAGTACATCATGATCCATCACCAGATGAACCCGAGGAAGATTTCGAAGATGCTGAAGATAATGTATCTAGCGATAATGAACTTGGCCTTGAGGGAGGAAATTTGGAACCCGAACCAGTCCAAGAAGACCAAGTACATGAACCCGAACCGGTCCAAGAAGACCAAGTACACGAACTCGAACCTCATCACGATGATCCTGAAGTAGTCGACTATGACGCCGAACCGCCGCGTTACAACTTGCGCAATCGCAACGAAATACGACGACCTGAGAGATATAATGACTACGTATGCATTACAGAGATGTACCCGTCGAATTTCGCTGATGCAATGGATCGTGACGACAGCGAAGAATGGCGAAAAGCGATGCACAGTGAAATGAAGTCACTGAAGGACCTCAACGTTTGGACGGCATGTGATCTACCGAAAGGGAGAAAAGCGCTTCCTTGCAAATGGGTCCTACGAACAAAAAGAAACCCAGACGGCTCTATTGACAAATACAAGGCACGACTCGTTGTGAAGGGATTTAAACAAAGAAGAGGAATCGACTACGATCAGACCTTCAGTCCTGTCACACGCCTAGCGACTGTCAGAGCATTGTTGAGTGTCAGCGCTCAAGAGAACATGCATATAGTACAATTTGATGTTGCTACTGCGTTCCTCAACGGAAAGCTTGTGGAGGAAATATACATGCAACAACCCGAAGGTTTTAGCGACGGAACGACTAAGGTCTGGAAACTTAACCGAAGCTTGTACGGCTTAAAGCAAGCTCCAAGATGTTGGAACTCGTGTTTTGAAAGCATTTTACTTGATATGGACTTTAAGCAATGCGAGGCTGACTGTTGTCTATACAGTAAAGAAACAGATGGCAAGAAACTATTGATCACGTTGTACGTAGATGACGGATTAGTAGCCGCAAGTGATGAAGACTTAGCGCAATCATTTCTTAATGATTTACGAAAACGTTTGAAGATAACGACGAAGCCCGCTTCATATTACCTAGGGCTACAAATCGAAAGAGAGAAGGATGGCTCTGTCTTCATAAATCAAGAAGCCTATGCAAAGAAAATATTGGAGCGCTTTGGGATGACAGAATGCAATCCTGTCGCAACACCCATTGAGAAGGATGCTACGACTATTCAATCAGGGAAAGTCGAATCCGAAACCGTGAAGTATCCGTATAGAGAAGCAGTCGGTGCGTTAGCATATTTAATGGTCGGAACACGTCCTGACATTGCTTTTGCAGTGGGTGTTGCCTCCCGAAAATTGGAATCCCCCTCCAAGGAAGACTGCCTTGGTGTAAAAAGGATTTTGCGTTACATCAAAGGAACGTCTGCCTATGGAATTAGGTATGGACAGCATAAACCAGGAATACTCGAAGCATTCAGCGATGCTGACCATGGAGGCGATCGAGAGACCAGCCGATCTACCACAGGCGTTGCCTGTCGCTATGCAGGAGGTGTGATATCTTGGCTCAGTCAACGGCAAGCGTCCGTTTCTATCTCTACTACCGAAGCCGAGCTGGTAGCAGCCAGTGAAGCAGCCAGAGAGTTGGTTTGGCTCACCAGAGTAATGCAGGAGTTAACTGAACTCAGGCATATTCCTACACTATATGTTGACAACGAAGCAGCAGTTCGCTTAGCACATAACCCCGAATTCCATAAGCGAACAAAGCACATTCGTATTAGACATTTCTACGTTCGAGAGCAAGTTGCTGAAGGTGCAATGGAAGTCAAGAGAATTGGCACTGCAGATCAGCCAGCTGATATTTTAACCAAAGGACTACCGCGGCCAAGATTCTCTTTCCTTTGCCATGCCCTTGGAATAGTATTGAATAAGGGAAAGTGTTGAAGGAGTTTGTATACTGTGTGGGTATTCAAACTATTTAACTACATGTGTTTTGAATCTTGAAAAAGAGTATATACCTATGTCAATTGTCAATGTCTCGATTGTGAAAATATAAAAACAACGTTTGGTTTATATGTGCTATATTTAATTTATTCTTTCTCTGTTATCATTCTCCAAAACTGTGTCCTAAGGCGGACACCACTGACGCTCTGCTTACACGTATGTGTTAAACTATATCAGTTCTGACTCTCTACCGGTTTTTTTTCGTTGACAACATACCGTGTGGGGGATCGTTAAATAGGTCTTTCAATGCTAAAACCAATTTTCGAATCAGGGATCGGTTTGAACTGATGATTCATGTTCGTTCGTCCGTCTTTCACGTATACCTCATCGTGTAAACATATTGTTGAACAGGTCTTAGAAAACTATTCAGGGTTTGACAATATATTTTTAATGAAATTTTTGTTTTATACGGTGATTTTTGTTTGATATTATGTCCCCAGAGTGGGGACGCCACCGCCTGCCAGCTGAACCACTATTTCAGGAAATCTGTAAACTATTCGAAATAATAGGGAATATAATTACTTAATTTACAAGAAAAAAAATTCTTAGCTATGTAGGTTTTCTTAGTTTAAGGCTCCTACGTCCCTAAATTAGCAACTCGATTCACGATGTTTCAAACATCGAACGAAACAGCTTGGAAATAAAGTTCTTGTCGGCTCGTACTGAAACATGACTGTTACGACATTCGCTGCGAAAATTGTGGTTTTAAAATCATTATAAATAAAATAAGAAGAATTTCCAAAAAGTAAGAAAACATAATCATCTAATATTGTTTTGTTAAGAAGTTCATAAATTATCATAATGTTTCGATTAGGGATGCATCCTATACCGAAACCGATACCGATATATCGGCGATACTTCGGGTTTGCCGATATATCGGTATCGGCGATATTTTTATGGCAGATTCAACGATACTTTTCAAATTTCGCGCTTTAAAAATGTAATGTAAACGCGCGTGTTGTCCCATATATTTCGTTGCAAACGAGGCATCCGTCGCATCTGAGAGACTATTTTCCACCGCAGGTCTTATTCAAACAGACTTGCGAAATCGCCTTTTCCCGCAAAACTTAAGAATGCTTTGTTTTTTAAATAAAAATCTTATAAATGTTTATTTTGATTACTAAAACTATTAATTAATTGTGTTTTATTTATTCTACCTTCCTTTTTGAATTCAGTAAGCGTATCGGTATCAGTATCGCCGATATTTTTATAAGAGTATCGGCAAAAAGGCGTATCGAGGCATCCCTAGTTTTCGATTAAAATTGAAGCAGTTCTATGGTTACAACTAGAAAAAAAGGGAACATTAGGTTTTTTTTAACATTGGAAATGTTTTTCTGATCGCTTCTGTAGCCCTTTTTCGTCAAAAGTGCGACATGCCGATATTCCCGTTATTTCTAGGTTAATATAATTAATTGAGGTATTAAACTACTTTTATTGACGAGGTTATCAAAATACAAAAAAATAAATTTGACATAAGTCATGTATTTAATTTCATAAATTTTTAAAAATATATATCTTGGTACCCAATATCTACTGTTATATATGATATTTTTATATAAGGTTATAATCTCGGGATGTTTTTTGAAGTTTATAAAAATAATAATAATTTTGGGATTAAGACTCTGTCTGGAAATTTTAATCTGTCATACAAAAGGCGTGATTTTTAGACTGGTGAACTTTTCACAGAATGTGTATCTCTGTTGCCGCTATGGCAACAATTAACAAAAAATAAATTAAATTAAAAATTAAAGGGGGCCCGCATACAAGAAACGCGATTTTTTTTCTTTTTTGAAAGTATTTAAAAAGTACAGAGTACGATGGTACGGAACCCTTCGTGTGCGAGTCAGACTCTCATTTGACCGGTTTTTATATAGTTTTTAAAGTTTTAGCACAACAACCTTTACCTCTTTTTAAAATATTAGTGTAGGTAGGTTATAATTTTGTTCTTAAAAGGGCCAACTCTAGACAACAAACAATGGTAGACTTTTTTTGCGCGCCACAATTTTAATGTTAACGCAGTAAGATTGTACTTAGATCGCGTAATTCAAAGAAAAGTATGGTATTGACGCGTCACCATGTTCAACCTTACGCTCTTAATAACAAGATCGTGTCGTATACTGTAACTGTACTAGCTGCAAAACAACAACGAGACAATATCTTAAAACGCAAAAAAAGGATATTGAGAAACTTATTGGCTCATATACGTCCCTACCGAGGGGCTCGAGCCTACCCTGAATTAGGGCTAAGGCCCGAGCCTTAGTCAACCACGCGGGCCCAGTGCGGGTTGGTCGACTTCACACACAACCTTCGAGTTTCTTCGCAGGTGTGTGCAGGTTTCCTCACGATATTTTCCTTCGCCGTAAGAGCGTCGGAGAAACGTAGGATATTAAGAATAACAATGAAAAATAGCTGTGAAGATTTCCACCATTCAGGTGAAGCGGAGTCCCATAAACGCCGCAACCCTGCGCGCCAGATGTGGAAATTACGATTTTTTGGCCAAGCGAGCTGCTCAAGCTTTGTTTATTACTTAATTTAGTACGTAACGTACAACCGCACGAGTCAGTTTGCGCGTCTGCACCACAGTCACTCAGATAGAACAAAGTAAATACAGCAGATCCTAGTGTTTCTTCACAACAATTACAATCGCAGAAAGAACAACGAGGTGGTAAGCGCGCTATATCCAAGCAAAGACAAACTGCAAATAGAAGTACCACACATCAAGCTGATGAAAGTGAATGACATTATGAGTATGATGAACCTCTAAAATCTAACAGTAAACGAACAAAATATAATCGGCAAGTTGTGTCAGATTCGAGTGAAGATGAGGAATTACAGCAGTGTTCGCAAAAACCAGTGACATCAGTGTAGAAAGTGCGTCCGATTCGTGGACTGTTCAGTGTTCAAGATGATTTGACGCATTTCATGAACGACATGGCATCTGCTCTGAAAAAGAAGAGACTCGATCTTTCGTCTATCCTGAGCTGTGCACCAGATATGCGCGCCTTAAAAACAAAAATCAACAAGATTTCACTGCGAAGGTTATATTCACGCAATTTTTATATAAAACGCATGATCGTAGTAAGTAATACATATGTACGGTGCTTTTGTGAACACCGGATGTGTTAATGAGAGGAAGAAAATATTATTTGATGTTGCTCAAAGAACCAAAACATCGTGTATCTATGTTGCTGCCATCGGTGGATCACTGGTGGCATGAGCAAAGTAAAAGCTGAAGTGCGAATTTATGAACTCAAAATTTGTTAACGAATAAAAAGTACTATCAACTGGAGAAGAGTTGACGGAAGCTGTTTAAAAGTTCAAAATCAGCGATGCAGGGCAATGTTAGAAGAATCTAAAAGATAAAATTCTTGCAGCCAAGAAGGAAACAAACGATGGAAAAGTGCCACGAGTTTTTAAAGTTAGTATACCGAATACGCAATGTTTGCCTGGTAAAATACTCGTACAGTTGACGCGATTCGGAGAGTCAGATATGCAGGGCTCTAACATTACTTGGAAGAAATGTTAGAGCCCTGCATGGTGTCAAAATCACACGGACCGGTATGTCTCTGGACATGGAAATGGAGTTTCTGAGTTACTCAGCTATTCCGGTGGAATTGCAACGTTCCATCAATTATAGACACAAGCAAGGGAATGTAATTGTTAACAACAAGTGGTTCAAGAATTCCGCTCCGGAG
This sequence comes from Coleophora flavipennella, assembly GCA_947284805.1. NCBI lineage: Eukaryota > Metazoa > Arthropoda > Insecta > Lepidoptera > Coleophoridae > Coleophora > Coleophora flavipennella. Next base: position 11,397,920 of record OX369308.1, read on the forward strand.
ACTAGCGATGATGATAATAACGATAATAGTGATGTAGCAAGCAAGTCCCAAAGGCTCCGTCCTTCGTATAACTTCGATTAACCCTTTTGTATTATTTATCAAAGCTGTAGTGTGTAGAATAGATGTATAGTAATAAAACCTGTGTATTTCCTCTGATAATTTAAAATAAATATTTTAAAATTAACATAAAAATAAATATACATGTTCGAACAACAAAGCTGAATGATATGTAGATTGTAGAAGTAGTATTAAAACCTTTGTATTTTATTTAAAATAAATATTTTGAAACAATAACATAAAAAAAGATGTATATAATTTAACTATTTCTACGTGTATGTCTGTATAACTATTTTCTGTAGTATGTAGTGTAGAACTAGTATTGAATGCTCTATATTTTCGTAAATTATATAAATTAAATGTTGTAAAAATAAGTATTGATATAGTATTGATGTAGTACTGAAATCTCTGTATTTTCTATAATAAATTAAAATAATGTTTTCAGAAATGAAAAAAAATATATAAATGTTGTGCAACGTAAATGTATTTATTTAAATAGGTGTCATTTTCGGGGAAAAATAAGAAATTAAAAAAAAAGTTTTGCCGTTCCCAGTAGTCTTACCAGATAGTCTTACCAGTAAGACTTCTGCGAATTTTCTTCCCAAAAGACTTAAGTACTCATAGTAAGTCTTCGCAGGTCTTCTTTTTCCCTTTGAGGTTATTGCAATGTAAAGGTGAAGATCCACACCTTTTTCAATCTAATGCTGACCCTGTCCTGTGTTAGCTCTTTGCAGTTCAGCAGTCCAACAGGATGTGGGCCTCAGTCTCTTCAGCCTCATGAACGCTCGGCATAATGTGCCTGTCTTATTAAAATACTTATCTGTTTAGAAATCAAGGAGCCTATGCACTAGGATCAAAATAATTTGGAACTTCTGATTTTGGACTGAATACCTCTAAATTTCACCTGTATATGTAAAAAGTATTAATTGTATTTTTTGTTGGTATCTTTCTGAAAAAGCTGCAATATGGATAAACAGGACACATTCTGAGATGGCAGATGGTCTAAGGAAATAATAGACAGGGATAACGCGATGGGCTACCAATTGTGAATATTAAAAAAGACATGGTTAAAGCTCACCAAAAAATCTCTTGTGTGCGAGCGGGCTATACTCACCCCATAAAACGAGGTATAATGGAGACTTTAAATGATCGCATTCTTTGGGAGATCGAGAGGTAAGAGGTAGGTTAATTTTTAATATTACATTGCTTTTTTTAAAAACATTGACACTTTATTAAATTATCATAAATCAAAAATCCCGCCCTGAATCGCACCAGATTCAAAAGTACCCATCACACCCGCAGCGTTACCGCGTTTGATTGCGATGGATACACGTTGTATCAGGTACGAACCGGAACGGGGATCGTGGCTCCTCTGACGTAAACGAGATCCCAAGTCGTTAATAAAAGCCCTGGCTTCCGATCCCCACGCACCAGAGGCCTCAACAGCGAACGGGACAAAAAGGTAATTGCCTTCTAAAGCGGCATACTTAGAATGCTTTTGAGCCGCCGCGTAACCCGCCGTACGAGCAATACCACTGAGGTAAGACGCTGCAAAGTGCTCACACAGGTGGCGTCCCACAAAAGGCAGCGCCCTCTCTGCCATGGGACCAGAGTCAGACCGTCTGGCCTCATACCAACTGTTCGAAACAAACCAGGCGGCTCCAAGATGCAAGGAATGTTAGCAGACACCCAAGGCAAGACGAATAATGACTTTTAGGGCATGATGGCGAGAAAAACGGCCAGCACATCTTACACAATTAAGATCATTACATTAAATTACTCAAACTAGGAACCTCATAGTTTCGCCATGTGTGTCATGTACGTTCGGTATGTCACAGATGTTTTACTCAATTACTATTACAGCTATCAAGCTGATATTTGGTATGGTGGTTAATTGTTCGTTTTCATTTGATTTGATTAGCATCCTCCTCATCTCAAAAACTGCCTTTACATATCGAGCGCGTAACCGTTTCCTGTAAGCGTCTGTTTCGAAATGACAATCAAATAGGGTTTTTTTTAGGATCTTAAATAATCAATTTCCATGTGGTTTTTTTCACAATTATCATATTTTGTCATATTCAGTTATAATATATACTCGTATATGCACTAGCAAACCACCCCGCGGCTTTTTTTGACGAGATCACTCGCTGGGCTAAACTGAAGATTCCCTTACAAATTTTATCAAAATCGCACCAATATCTACACGAATTGAGGAAACTGACGAGTGAGGTAATTGACCAGCTAACGAATTTCATGAAAATGACGAGTGGCAAAATTGACCAGCTAAAGATTTTCACAAACTGACGAATAGAGAAATTGACCAGCTGACGAACTTCAAGAAACTGATGATGAGTGAGGTAATTGACCAGCTAATGAATTCCATGAAACTGACGAGTTAGGAAATTGACCAGCTAAAGAATTTTATGAAACTGACGAGTGGAAAAATTTACCAGCTAACGAATTTCTTATAACTAACGAATTTCTTATAACTGACGAGTGAGAAAATTGACCAGCTAACGAATTCCATGAAACTGACGAGTGGGGAAATTAACCAACTAACGAATTACATGAACCTGACGAGTGAGGAAATTAACCAGCTAACAAATTTAATTAAACTGACGAGTGGGGAAATTGACCAGCTAACGAATTGCATGAAACTGACGAGTGGGGAAATTGGACAGCTAACGAATTTCATAAAACTGACGAGTAAGGAAATTGACCATCTAACGAATTTCATTAATCTGACGAGTGGGTAAATTGAACAGCTAACGAATTTCATGAAACTAACGAGTGGAAAAACTGACTAGTTACGGAAACTGAAACGTTATGAAAACTGACCAGTCATAACCCGATCGATATACATCGACCTTTATATACAGAATGTAACAAAATTGGTGCCAAACCCGTTAACAAGGGGTTCTACTCATCACACTGAACAACTTTTCCCAAGGAACCCAAAGTCAATTGAAAAAAAAAACAACCTTCCAAACAGAAATGCACAACATTGGTCGATCAGCTGATCGATTTGTATAAAGGGTTAAACATTTTTATTACGATTTCAGCAAAGTCATAGTAAAGTTGTTCAGTATGATGAATAGAACCCCAGTTAACGACACCAATTTAGTTACATCTCGTTTATAGATATTGGTGTAACTAGAAATAATAGTTATATTTATTTATTTCTTTCTTCATTCAGTTTTAATGCAATTTTAGTGATTGAACAGCTAGAACACAGCTTATTATAAGACACCAACTAACACCATATAGTTTGTAGAAAACCGATGGAAACGAAAGGTTATCGAGTAGTGACTTCGGGCCAGAAGGCGTAGTGTTCGACGGCCCCCGCCAGGTGGACTGATGATCTGGTAACACGTGCTTGAAGATGGCTCAAAATCTTGCTGAGTGGAGTCGTAGCCCGGAATTTACTTCGGGTGGGAAGGCACAACCCTGGACCAAAGTAGGTACGGCTTATTACTTGAAGCGCGAGCCGAGAGAACGCGAAAAATTGAAACTTATTTGATAATAAAAAATCTTACTAAACTTTCAGATTCAAAATTGCGCCCCCATTGAGGGACTCTCAGCTCCCATTTCATTTTAAATGAAGAGCATCTGTTCAAAAGGTTCCGTAGGTAATTCTATAAAATAAAATAGAAACAGGAAAAAACTCAATGTTCCCATTCTGATAATGCTAATAATTTCGAAAAGCTAAAAACTTTTAGTTACAAGCTTTTAATATTGCATTGTCACGCGATATACATATACATGCAGAATTTCAGCTCAATCGGAAACCGGGAAATGGGTCAAATGTAATTGCCAGATTCCATTACAGACACCGGGACAGGTGAAACTAAATAAAAGCTTGTAAAATAGAAGGAGAAATAAATACGTTGTTTTGATTGGATCCTGATTTTAAGGATTTTATTTATATGGGACTTACGCTCCTTTTAAACAAGTTTTTAGGCTCATTCGATGGATTTTGTAGGTAAGTGAAATACGACCTTTTGGACAAATGCTCCTTAAAATGTTCTAACAATCATTTTTTTTTAGGCTCGCTCGGCGCGGCAAGCCGTACTTTGGTTCAAAGTTGGGGAGCCTTCCCTTCCGAAGCTAATTCCGGGGTTAACAAATCTACCATTGAAGTAAAATTAGAACGCTGCTCTCTGCTTATCAAGATAATTAACGCTTTGCATCAAGATAACGGTTGACCCGTCAAGCTTTATCTCATGCCTGATATATTTTCGAATTAATTATATTACTTGCTATTATTATTGCAATATTTAGGAATATTTTTAGTTGCACATGGAACAACTAATCACCTAAGTATCATCATTTATTTATGTAAATCATATCAAAAATACTAATTGCACATCAAATTATCTATCCTTCTCAACTGGACTAGAGTTGAGCGAGCGAAGCAAGCGATAATAGGTTTGGTTAGGTTTGACTTATGAAAAAATAAAACAGCTTTGCTTAAACCAGAAACACACTATGGACCCGCCGTCCATGGGTCGCATCACCAGGTCCACGGGTTAACGCCGCCGGTGCCTTCGGCGTCACAACGGCGTAAATGATGGACGTGATTTTTCGCATAGACATTTTTAAGAGGGTAAGAAATGACATGGACTGCTAATCAAACAGCCTTGATATACTCGTAGTTCCGTAGGGATCTGAAGAAAACTCCTGTCTATGCTCGCGAGCTGCTTGCAGGATTTTGCTTGAATGTTGTGAAGGGATTTAAACTACAAATATCACTTAATTAAAAATACTAAGAAAAAACATACTATGTCCTTCATGTTCGAAATATTTTAAACGTAGGCACACTCTACCTACTTGCAATAGTTTAGACAATTAGACATAAATAAATTATAAAATCCAAGTCAATCATCTTTGTGATTAATTCTGGTTCTACTTAAGATTCCAACTTTAAGGTATATTTCACATACGAAGGTGTAAAGCATGATATTAAGCTTTAACTACGACTGTTTTCCTGTTAAATGTAAAGTACTTATATGAATCACAACAAACATACTATATATAAATACCGGCGGTATCTATTTTAATTCGGTGGGCGGTTAATACGTGGACAGTAACACGTAGGCAGAAATATTGTAGAATATTGGCAGTTATTAAGTTAGAGTGAACTAGGATGTAGAGACGGACGAATGGACGGATGAATGCACTAATGGATGGTAGTATTTTAAGCATAGTCAAGTATACATTATAGTACTAACGTAGCACTGTACTGTGGAGCGACAGCGAAGCGACGAGCTGTCTGGTTGAATTTTAGACAAAGCGAAAAATGTGTCACAATTTGTTAATTTTACTGCCAAGTTAAGAATATTTAATCGTTCATTGTGAGTTATTCCACTGCCCACATATAGAACTACACTACTACACAATTTTGCACTTTTAAGCTGCCTAAATGCAATGACCCATTTCAATATATTAGTGTGTAGTATCTATTTAAACCTAGCCTAGACTATGTAGTAATAGCACAGATGAGATACTAGTTACTTGTAATAGTAAAATGCATTTATCAATTTGTAGGAGTAGGTATGAGCAGAATACAGTATTAATGTTTGTAAAATTGAGCGCAGTATGGAGTGAGGGCGCAATCAGGTCTGTTGGTAACGCAGTAACCTGAAACATAAAAAAGCACATTCAACTTCAACTATTGATTCATAACTAGTCACGTTAGATTAGAAGCCGGAAGGCGAAACTCGTAAATTCAAAACTTAGCAGCAATAAACAACTTGCTACGCCATCTACTGCTTCTGTATGTAATATTAGCAATGAAAGTAACTATTTAGTAATCTGTGGCAATGATGTACTTCTTCTGTGACCACGGTTCTCTCCTACCTCTCGTAGCACCATCGTGGCGCCACTGGAGACTTCACGTTACAAAAGTTCTGCTTATATGTAATAGGTGGCGTTGCAGTACAATCTAGTAGAAAAATAAATAAAATAGTTGCTCCAGAACTCTAAACCAATGGGTTTTAAAGATTTTCTTTAGGGTTGCTACTGACGAGCAGCTGATTGTTAATGACGATTGTTACTACTTTAATGAACCTATAAAAAATGATTAGTCCATGTTTTAGATTAGAAAATGCAACAAGGGATACTGACATTCGATCTTCACGTGAATAACTATAGCCCTTACCATCCCAAGGTTTAATATGAGGCCTCGTTGTAGAGAAGGGGTAGAAGGCCTTATCCGTGCCGGTGTAATTCTCCTCGTGCGAGGCCATCCAGGCCTCGGTCCAGCAGCAGGTTTTGAGGCACTGCTTCGCGGGGTCCTCGTGAGGAAGCAAGTCCGTGCGGTTGTGGAGCCAGCCGAACCACTCAGGAGTTATCTGTAATAACAAGAGAACAAGACATCAATAAATTTGAAGTAAAATTCATAAAGGCAACAGCAAAAAGTGGCCAACTGAATAGTAGCGTTCCGTAAACTTTTAATAAATACATATATATTTTAATAAATTGTACCGCCACGTTGCGCATACCTGTGAAGCTTTCACCGTGTCTAGCTTAGTAGGAAATGCACAAAACAACAACAAATATTTTGAGTTTGTATGGGGTACCTTCTTAGGATTGTTTCTGGAATTATGAACTACCCATCAGTGCAGGTATTTACCTGTGAATCCAGTGATTCGACCCACCAACGGGTCCATAAGTAATTTTATTTCCCTGTAGACCCATTACCGTAGAGATTATCAGAATTTATGTCCTTGTTATTCAAAAAAATTCATTAAAATCATAAGAGCATTTTTTTTAAAGTTACAAACAACCTGGATTTGTATGGGAGGTAACTTATTCAGATTTTTCCCGTTATAACGAACTACAGCGTTAAATAGGCTGTATAAAGTTATAGCAACGTACAGTTTCATCCAAATCGTCAGTCATTTTTATAGAAAAAAAAAGTTTTAAGCATGGTGACAACCCTAAAAATATACAATCGATTTCCATCAAAATCTCAACTTCGATTTTTTTTACCGTCACTTCGTTCAATTAATACCTTCTTCACTATTTCGTCGCTCGAAATTAAAAACAAAGTTACGTTTGCAGTTGGTCTAGAACATTTTTCCAATGTCCAACTGCACATTTTATAGTAGACTATTATCACAGATTACTAAATAGTTTGCTATTATTAAGTACTCTTACGCGAAATGAGTGGATAAAATATAAATAGCTAATCTGTAAATGTTATACAGAATGTGTTTTCCGAGTATCTACTTTTTATTTCATTGGCTATAAGAAACTAAGAAAGCCTATTTGGGCTTGATAATTATTTTTTTTACAAATTGATTTAATGAACTGATTTTTCCAATACTTTTTATATTTCCTGAAATAGAGGTTTAGCTCATAGTGTTAAAACTCTAACAAAAGTCACCAATTAAAAACTTTACATTTACTAACGGTTCATTTCTCGGAAAAAAAATATCTTAACAAACCCTCAATAGTTTTATCAAAGATAGGGTAAGTGAAAAAAATAAATACGCCTCCACTTTACATCTAGGGAAAAATGTGCACATTACATTCCATAACTTTATGGGGTTACAGATTTGTGTAACGATAACAAATTTTATCCTTTATCTCAATAGTCTTTGAGAATAACGGTTGTGACATACTGACGGACAGACAAACAGACATGGCGAAACTATAAGGGTTCCTAGTTTAATAACAGCTACAGCCTCATCCAAACAAACAGACTTACATACGCACATTTAGGGTGTTCCATAAACAGCGCACAAGCGCCCGGGGCTGATCGGTTGGCTCGTGAGATATTATTTCAATTTCTGTGGTCAAGACGTGCCTATATTATTTCGATTTCTGTGGTCATGACGTGCCTATATTATTTCGATTTCTGTGGTCATGACGACTATATTATTTCGATTTCTGTGGTCATGACGTGACTATATTATTTCGATTTCTGTGGTCAAGACGTGCATATATTATTTCTATTTCTGTGGTCATGACGTGACTATATTATTTCGATTTCTGTGGTCATGACCTGACTATATTATTTCGATTTCTGTGGTAATGACGTGCCTATATTATTTCGATTTCTATGGTTATGACATACCTATTATTATTTCAATTTCTGTGGTCATGACGTGCCTACATTATTTCAATTTCTGTGGTCATGACGTGTCTACGCTACGTCTTTCGGTGTGCGCGGTCGCCACTCGAGAATTTTACTGCACCAACCGCTATCTGTTCTACGAGCTATATGCCCTGCCCACTGTCACTTAAGTTTAGCGATTTTGTTATAGTTTACTTTGGTTCTGCTACGGAATTCCACATTTCCGATTCGATCGCGTAAGAAAACTCGCCGGGGCTTAGTTCGCTCAATCGCCCTTTGGGTGACCTTGAGCCTTCATATGAGGCCCATATTAAGCGACCATATCTCAGTCCCTACACTCAATAAATAATATGGGCACTAAATTAGATTTCTGTGGATCCGGCAGTTTCGTTGATGCTGCTACCAAACAACAGTTTTTCATTAAATGTGTTCCATCTTGGGGATAAGATGTCCAGGTCCTTCCTTCCGTGTACTCTGCAGAGTACTCTGTGAGGTCCCCATTGCATTGAGAAATCTCGGCATCTTACCACATTATTTTTAAGCATTACGAGTAGATAAAAAGTACAAAAAAAACTGTCCCAAACCTGAGAGGCGTCATACTCCCACTTGACCATGGGATTGTGCTCAACCCAGCGGTTCCTGCCGATCATGTAATAGTCATTCATGTAATATTTGTTGCCAAAATTATCCTTTCCAACCAGTTTGCCGTCCTAAAAAAGCAGAGTATTTATCAAATTAAAGCGAAGTAGCGTGAAGCGAGCGTCTGCAATACTTCAGCACTATTACTAAGTAAATACTAGTTTTCAATATCGAGCAAAAACCATTTTAAAAAAATTACGTTTGTTGTATGGGAGCCCCCCTTAAATAATTGTTTTATTTTAATTTAATTACATATTTATTTTTAAAGTGTTGTTGTTATCAATATCGAGCAAAATCGAGCAAAAAAAAACACGTTAAATATGTGTTTTATTTTAATTTAATTACTTATTTTTAAAGTGTAAATATAACTAAATATTTTGTAAATATTTCAAGCGTCTACCTGTTACCAATATCAATATCGGGCAAAAAGGTCAAAATAAATCGCTTTGTTGTATAGATCCTTTAAATATTTATTTTATTGTTTTTTAGTATTTGTTGTTATAGCGGCAACAGAAATACATCATCCGTAAAGATTTCAATTATCTAGCTATCACGGTTAATGAAATACAGCCTGGTGACAGACGGACAGCGAAGTCTCAATAATAGGGTCCCGTTTTTACCCTTTGGGTACGGAACCTTAAAAAAGAGACGTTTCCGCATTGTTTCCGAGATCGCGGCCATTCTCAACAGCGCATCCCAGAGCCGCTCGATCTCAAGCTTATAATTTTTGTATGGGGAACGTTTGCCGCTCTCAAGGCCCGCGGAATCGACCTAAGCCAAGCAGAAATGTGTGAAAGACGTAACACACCAATCCTCAGCTACGATCAAAAATGTTTAGAAAAAAGCAGCCCAATGCGAGTTACGGTATAGGTATACCGCGGGTTTCATAGCACTACACCCACTTCACACAAGTACCTACAGTAATAACTATTTATCAAGCTAGACATCAACGCGAGCGACAGAAAACTCTAAGCGAAATTAACGTTACTTTCCTTTTCTCCGTACATCTAAAGGAAAAAATGGAACCCTTATAGGATCACTTTGTTGTCCGTCCATCCGCCCATCTGTCTGTCTGTTAAGACCCTTTTTTTCAGGAGCGCGTAGAGGTATCAAGCTAGAATTTATATCAAATACTCAGGTCTACTGTCCCTTGGAGCTGTGAAAAAGTCAAACTTCTAAGCCAACGCAACCAAAAGATACAGTCGTTTATGCTGCAAATTTCCGCAAATTTTCGACACTCGCAAGGGAATCAAAACCTACAGTGTACTTCCCGTAAACTCAGAATCTTGTTAGGTACTTACGAAGCAACGTCTTAAAGCACAGATAAAGGAATAATTAAACCGTAAATTTTTAGTTACAACATATAACAAAAATATTTTTAATAATTTTAAATTACCATAACTATGACTCGATTGTCGTGGTGGGTAAACTTTTACATAAATACCTACATGTTTGTACGGAACCCTCGGTGCGCGAGTCCGACTCGCACTTGGCGGTTTAATTATAAGTATTCTTGTTTTTGCTTTATCATAAAAACGGTAATACACACAAGCGTTAAACTTAGTGCAATTATAGTACTAATCCTTAAAACCCGGCCAAACGTGAGCCGTACTCGCGTTAAGAGTGCAAACTGAATTTTTTAAAAAACCACAGCGATTCGTACTTGCGCAAAGTAGGGCTCCGAAGTCTTTTCAAAATTTAAATGTTTATATTTTAAAAAACAAATTTTTTAAAATCTTATTTACGCTCATTGTGAACGCAACTTACATTTCTTTGCAGTTGTTGACGGCCATTTGACCTTGTGGCGTGATTTTCTATCTTTGTCATTTGTTAGTGATTGTGCGATAAAAAAGCACTTTGCTAGGTTGCCAAAATAAATAGAGTACAGTCGACGTAACGGCGCTACAGATCCGCTTTGGTTACGTGCTTGCGTTAGGGTCACGCCTGATTGACGGCGAGGAAAAAGGCGATACGGTGACGATCCGTTTCCGAGTTGACATATCGCTCATTTGGTACTACAATGACGTAATTAAGGTTTTTATCAAAAATGAGTTAAGTATGTCAAACGATATATTTTGGTTGGTTACTTTCGGGGTAAAATCGACGGTAATGTATTTTCATAAACTGCGGCTAGATGGCGTTGACGTCATTGTTACTTTTATACCAAAACGCAAGCATTCTACAGCTACAACGGCGATTTAGTCAGTTGTGCCGGGGAGTTCCTTGAAGTGAGGTGTCAGTTTGGTGCAACAACGACGGCAAGGTAAATATGACATCACTTTTATCCCCTCCTGGCGGAACAACGACGACAATGCTTAATTTTGTCGTTGTTTCCGTAAAGTGAGGACTTATTTTGTGTGCAGCAATGACGAGAATATAAATGTGACATTTGTTTTATCTGCACTTGGCGGAACAGCGACGACAATGCTTAGTTTCGTCGTTGTTTCCATAAAGTTATTTTGTGTGCAGCAATGACCAAAAGATAAATGTGACATTTTTTTTATCTCCACTCGGCGGAACAGCAACAAAAAAGCGTAGTTACGTTGATATTTCCCCAGATATTATATTTATTTTGCGGGAAAACGACGATAATGTAAATTATGAATTATGGAATATACAACTTCTTAATGTTTTCTCCATTTTTTTGGGGAATTTATTTTTGAGGTCGGTACCAGCACACAGCTACTTTCGTATCAAATGTTTTAGATTCGATGGCATTGCTGACACCGACCTCAGAAAAAAAATTTAGGCCCCTAATTTAATTCGTACCTACCTTTGATTTCGTTATTGTTGGTTAATGTCGTGTATCTAAGTAAATAATATAATTTCATACTTTTGAGTGAATTTCATTTTGAAGTCAGTTTTTAAGTTTTTTAAACTTTTATTTTATTTATTTTTAGTGATAATTCTATCTATCTAAAAACGTTATACCCAATCACCCACTCGCCCATAGAAACCATTAAATCATAAAGCATGTGTTTCATTAAAAGATACAGATTCCTGTAGCTTCCATCATCATCTTAACAGAATGAAAGTTAAGGAGTTAAATCTTCCATCATCAGCTCATCTGAATAATCTGAAAGAATACAACTATCAGTTTATACTTACCGTACGCAAAATATTTGAAGAATTATCCTCCATCTACCTTCCTTCATCAGCTCATCAACATGAGATGATGACTAATAGACACCAAAACTTGAACAGTTTTAGGAAATACATGCAACACGTAATATGTGCCTAAAAAATTTGAGGGTTGTTCTCGATTTCCCTGAGATCCAATCCTCAGATCCTGACTTGGTGACAATGAGACCCCCTCGAGAGTATACCCTTTCGAATAAAAAAAATATTTTGAAAATCGGTTCACAATCGGCGGAGATATCGCGTAACAAACATACAAAAAAAAACATACAGTCGAATTGAGAACCTCCTCCTTTTTGAAGTCGGTTGATAATGTATGTAAGTCAAACTCTTGAAAATTGCTTCTAATCGAGAAGTTGAGATTGTTTAAGCTTATGTGAAATTAATCTTAGTAATACGAATGCAAGTTGATTAAGTGAAAGTGACGGCAAATTTTATATAAGTTTTATACGAGGTACCAAAAAATATTAACAGTGACGGATGATTAAAAATAATGGTTAGCTTTTGTCAACGTGTGTTAAGAATTTTAGTTGTAATTGAATCTGTTTTTTAGTTGGCAGAATTGAATTACTTATATTTTGGATGCGGGCAGCGCAGGACCGGTCGTCGTGGAAATCCTTGGGGGAGGCCTTTGTCCAGCAGTGGACAATTTGTGGCTGATATGATGATGATATTTATAATGAGTAAAGATTTAGTATTAGGCTTAAGAATTAGTCCCTATTGAGAAGTTGTTATTTATACGACTGATAGTTGAATAAATTCAAGCGACTGCATTTTTCAAAATGTGATTTCCTGGTTAACTAAGTATTGTAGAAGTTACCAAATGAATAATTAAAAATGATTAAAAAAAACTGTTTCCTACTGTAACCTTATATTGAGTTTTGTATGAAAGCATTACATATAATTAAAAGAATCCTGGTGGAACAATGACAAAATTGGGGGTGTCGCTTTAGTTTTGTTTTAATAAAAGAGATATTTATGTAGATAAACAGTTGACATAGACTACTCATAAAACTATAATACTTATGCCATGTTTTAAGTCTAAAATCATAGAATAGTGATATATTTAAAGGTCATTAACTGGACGATGAAAGTTGAATTTTTTTTTAAATTGCTCTCCTGTAAAGTTACAAAAAGTGCATTTTCGTCATTGTAGTACCAAATGAGCGATATGGTGTGCTCTAACCCTTAACGTAGCCTTGCAAAGCACGGAAACGCTCTATAATGCCACTGAACCCATCCAAGTTATGGCCGGGTTTAAAGTCATTGTCAAATCCTACTAATTTGGTCAGAGTTTAAGAAGCTTTGAACTATTAGGTGAGATAATGACAAGGACATCAATTGTGGATTTAAAAAAAACTGTTTTCACAACCCTTATACCTTAATATCTCCGAGAAATCCAATTGGTTCTACGAATGATTCTATGCTATTTCTCATTAGACTACTGTAGACACTCGACAGTACAAAGACCTATTTACTAGATTAACCTTTAGCGCCTATAGTTTAGAGCACTTGCGTGGTTGCGTTTGGCACGGACTAACCACCCCCTTAGCGTACCTTGTTAGTCCATTCGCGAGGGCGGTCGTGGGATCAACCCCAGCGGAATCTAACTTTGTAAGACCCAGTTTAGTTATAGGTAGGTAGGTAGGACATTTTCTAACCCCACCTGGCTAGCTACCATCATGTTATCTAATTCTGACCGCCAAACATCAATGTTAACAGCATTTATGTGTTCCCATGAGGATAAGATAGCTAGTACCCCTATTACGATGGGAAATCTTGGTAAAAAAAAACATCTTCGGCATCATCGTTACTTACCATCAGGTGAGATAATGCCATGTGCTTATCAATTGTGGATAAAAAATAAAGCCTCCACCAATTTGCACTAGGCCCCGACCCTCGTGTGTGAAATAAGTACCGCGTATGGCCTACCCTTCCCAAGTTTAAGAGACCTGTGCCCTTATTGGGTCAGAACCCGACCTCCAGAAATGATGACAATATGAGTTAAAGAACGAACCTTTAGCGTGTCAAATCTCCAAAATTTGTAAAAGGATCTAAAAATCCCTCCATTGTCCACTATGATTTTAATCAATCGTTGCCATTTATCTAGCGCTAATAAATTTGATATAGTGGACATTTTTCAGTGTTTTTTTAACTTATGCTTCAATGAAAAAACGAAAAGCAATGTGTCTCTGTGACGGACATGCAATGCACCTTTTTTTCTTGATTCATTTCATGGCAAGCACAGACCAAAGAGAATGTCTTCGCTACGAGTGTGTTACCCCAGCGGAACATGGTGCTTTAGAAGGATGTGAGTGTAGCAGGCAATTGAGTAAATTTGAAAACTTCGGAGATATTCTTGAAAATATGATTGAAAAAAAAACAGTTAAGACCAGAACAAAGTACATAATGGAGTAGCTTTTATCGTGTGTTAAAGTGCGCATATAGCGAAATTTGTGCATTTTACTATTTTTCAGTTATTACAGATTCTGCTGGGGTAACGTTTACGTGTTTTTCCTGTAACTCGAAAACGACTCGCAGTAAAGCTTTGAAAGAATACCACATGTAGACCTAAATTTCTGCTTGATTTAAGTAAGGTTACTTTTTGAATTATCTGATGAATAACAATAAAATCAGAAAAATTCTAATTTGCAAGTAAACACGTGAACTAACATTCGAATAAAAAACCGGACAAGTGCGAGTCGGACTCGCTAATCCAGGGTTCCGCACAAATTTGTAGGTAAGTACTTATTATAAATCATAACAGTGCATTTTATTTTTATATTTGAGTTGATTGAATGAAAGGTAAATTGCGGTTTAAGATTTATGACGTATTAAAAAAAACTACTTACTAGATCTCGTTCAAACCAGTTTTCGGTGGAAGTTTGCATGGTAATGTACATCATGTATTTTTTTTAGTTTTATAAATCTCTTACTTTAGAAGTTACATTTTACTACTTTGGAATTGTCTCTCACGCAAACTATTCAGTTTAGAAAAAAAATATATTTAAACCTCAACATCATTTTTGAAGACCTATCCATAGATACCCCACACGTATGGGTTTGATACTGTTTGTATTGTTTTTTTCTATTCTTAGGTGAAAATTTTAATGCGGTTCACAGAATACATCTACTTACCAAGTTTCAAAAGTATAGTTCTTATAGTTTCGGAAAAAGTGGCTGTGACATACGGACGGACAGACAGACAGACATGACAAATCCATAAGGGTTCCTTTTTTGCCATTTGGCTACGGAACCCTAAAAAGCAGTCGAATATTCCACTAGTGCATTATTTTTACGTTAATTATTTTGGGTTACATTCTTTAGTGAATAATTGAACAAATATTTATTTACGAAAGTTATTTAGCAAAAATGGAATGCAATGCTCCTATGGAAATGTGGGATTTTACATAAAACTAGAGTGTCCTATTAGCAACCTTTCCGTACTCGATCATGTAATTTGTTCTGGTCTTAACTGTTTTTTTACAGTTCATGCCGCTGGAGTAACGTTACCCTAGCAGAATGATATTTTCAAGAATATCTCTGAAATTTTAAAATGCACAAATTCCGCTTTTTGTGCACATTTACTCTTGCTCACTAATGCTCTTATTGCCTGCTACACTCACATCCTTCTAAAGCACCATGTTCCGCTGGGGTAACATCACACACCTTCGCTACATTCAGACACACCTATGATACTCCGTTTGTACTTTGGACCAGAGAGAAGGTACCTTCCTTCATCAGAGAAATACCTACACTTTTTCACTTTTGCATGTGTGTGTAAATTCATTGTAGGGTTGTCAGTCAAATGGTTGTTTTTATATTGTACCATGAATTATCGGGTCATACATTCACGGGCCGGGTATTATCATGTCAGTTAATATATGGACCTAAAGAATTGTCGTTGTGTTTTGGTGTTAATTTCTGTTAATTACAAGAATAATTTCTTTGATATTAGTCATCATCATCATCATCATATCAGCCACAAATCGTCCACTGCTGGACAAAGGCCTCCCCCAAGGATTTCCACGACGACCAGTTCTGCGCTGCCCGCATCCATCGGCTCCCCGCGATCTTCATCAGGTCATTGGTCCACCGCGTGGGAGGCCTGCCTACGCTACGTTTTCCGGTGCGCGGTCGCCACTCGAGAACTTTACTGCCCCATCGGCCATCTGTTCTACGAGCTATGTGCCCTGCCCACTGCCACTTCAGTTTAGCGATTCTGTGAGCTATGTCGGTTACTTTAGTTCTCCTGCGGATCTCCTCGTTTCTGATTCGATCACGCAGAGAAACTCCGAGCATAGCACGCTCCATTGCCCTTTGGGTGATCTTGAGCCTTTTATGAGGCCCATAGTAAGCGACCATGTCTCAGTTCCGTAAGTCATAAGTCATCACTGGCAACACACACTGGTCAAAGACCTTAGTCTTGAGACACTGCGGTATTTGGGACATGAAGATATTGCGAAGCTTCCCGAACGCTGCCCAGCCGAGTTGGATTCGTCGATTGATCTCTTTCTTGAAGTTGGAACTACCTAGCTGGACTGTTCGTCAACAACTTCCAGTGTAGAGTCTCCAACCTTTAGTGGGTGCGACACGGACATTTAACATTATTTTCATCTTGTCCATGTTCATTTTAAGACCCACTTGTTGAGAGACTTTACTGAGGCCATCGAGCATTGTGCTTAGGTCTTCCATAGTCTCAGCCATGACCACGATATCGTCAGCGAATCGGAGGTGTGATATGTACTCGCCGTTGATATTGATGCCGAGTCCACCGTCCAGAAGCTTAAAAACATCTTCCAGGGCGGTGGTAAACAGTTTCGGAGATATAACGTCTCCCTGTCTCACTCCTTGCTGCAACTGGATAGGTTTCGAGTTCTGGTCCTGGAGGCGAACCGACATGGTGGCATTTTCATATAGACACTTCAACACCTCGATGTATCGATGGTCAATTTGGTAACGCTAGAGAGACTGTAGCACAGCCCAGGTTTCGACTGAATCAAAGGCCTTCTCATAGTCCAGTTGATATTAGTAATTAGGTACTAATTTCATAAATATTTTGTCATATGTTACATGTCTCTCGAGTGTTCGTAATAATGTAATTATACACGTATGCGACCAGTGTATAATTACATTATTACGAACACTCGAGAGACATAACCCTCCACTAGGGCAGTCGGGTAGTGCTATAATCAAAATTTTATATAACATCAAACAGATTTTTCATATTACGTTTTTTCGTACGGAAACAGCCAATTGGGCAGGTGGGTACCTACCTTAGTTAGGCCTCACTATTCGGTGGCCACACACGGATGTTCAAATAACGTGGTTGCTCCTGATCGCCGCTGTGCGAACGGTATTTACAAACGTAGACTATTTTTTATTTATTTTGCCACGGTAGTATAATAGAATCGGTAGTGTCGATCAGTAGGTAGCAGGTACCCAGGGCATCGAAAAAGAGGAGTTTTCAAGGTTACAGAGACAGCGGATATTGTCGCTGACGTAGACATAGACTGGCGTGCGTCTTGAAATTGTGCTCCAGTATACCCTGGTACTGCAAATAAGACGGGTCACCCGGACGTCCGATTTACGTCTCCGCAGGAAGAGTAGCTGCGGCTTGTCTATCTCAACATAATGATGGATTGCATTGATATTGGAGAGCAAACCTCTGCTTTTATCGAGATGGACTTTTAATGGCAGGAACTGCCACCGCGAGTAAAACTCGATTTCGTTTTCTTAATTTTGTTTCTGGAGAGTGATTAGACCGGAAAGGCGGAAGGTACCAGGCGCTGATCAGAATCTAAGGTTTTAACACAGAATCGCTGCACTGATAGACTAGTCTGGAGACCGTGGAAAAACCCGAACCCCCTAAGTTTTTTTCTTTGCAATTGTGGTAGAGAGATTCATCCAAGTCTTATTTTTCTTACGCAAGGGGGAGGAGGATAAGAAAGTGTTTCAAATTGTCTTACGTGATAAAAGAACAGCCCCTAAAAGTATGAATAATCGTTTAAAAAACATAAAACTTGTATGAACATGTTTTACTAAATGTGCCAGTAACACCATACTGTGGGGAAATTATAAACGGCTACCTATTAAGGTTAAAAATTACAGCTCTTTAAATGTCGTACAGACAGACGGACGCAGACGGCGTATGTTTAGTAATACGTAAGGTCCCGTTGGCACAATTTTTAACCGCCTCCGTGGTTAAATTTAATTCACATCAGGATGTCTTGGATCTAACTTTGTAAGACTCGTTTTGGTTGGTAGAAGGCTAGGCGGGCTTAGAAAATGCCAGTCAGCTACCACCAACCCTAAACTAAGTCTTGCCGCCAAACATCAATGCAATGCTAACAGCATTGATATGTTCCGGCTTGAGGATAACATAGCCAGTTCCCCATTGCGTTGGGGAATCTTGGTAAGCCAGCATTTATTTTCGGCATCATCGTCACATACTATCAGGTGAGATGATGCCAAGGGCTTACCAATTAAGGTTTTAAAAAGAAGCGCATGGAAACCTAATAAAAATACGCCCACCCGGCCAGTTTTGACTTCTGTCCGATACCAAGGAGTATAGAAATCACTATGTCCGATACTGCAAACCTCAACACTGTCTAGTCTAACCTATGTTAGTAATAATAGGTCATCTTTGCCAATGTAAAGCCGCTGGCGACTCTTTAAACACTTCCTTTTCGAGCAACTTTAACAAATGTCTAATATGAACGAAGTTATTGAACAAATTACATCGTTTCATTCGGTCATTTTCTATCAATCGATGTTAGCAGAGTCGATAGAGAGACGTAAATAGTTTTGGTTAAATAAGTAATTTCTAACACATTAATTCAATGAAGTGAGAGAAAATCATTAGTGGCGGTTCTCCCGCGCACCGGGATCGCGATCTGATTTACCACCAACACCTCTGACTAACGGTGTGGCAGATAAGCGAGAAAAGTTTCAAGGCGCCTGGCGGGTGTGTTTATTGTGTATAACCGAACATGAGGTACAATAAGCAGGAATTGATGGCTCTGGCGTATCAGACATCGCCTAACTTCGATCGGGAAGGAGTGCTGCTCCTCAAGGAGAAGCAGGACGGGTTCTTCCGAAGATCTGAAGGTAAATATGTCGACCTTTAACAAAACACACATCGGATTAACCAGTAGCTCTATGCGCAGTATTAGTACGTATCACTTTAACTTGGAATACGTGATCATTTACTTTTTGAATTTGTAAGAAAAGGTCCTACTTCACAGGTAGTCTCTGAGGTTTATTTTATGGAACTGACTGGCGACATGGTGATGGATGTTTGACAGTAGAATGTGGGGTTGTTTTTATATTGTCAGTTGGTATTTGTTTAATCTACAGTGTCATCCCTTCCAATGCTCTGATCAAATGGATCACCCAGGGTACAAGTGCTGGAAGTAATTTTGCTAGGTGAGGGTGAGTGGTTCGGCCGTGCTCCAAAGATTTCTCAGTATTTTTATATTAAACCTGTATAAACTAATTACTAATCTAGTTAACCAATGAAATCTTGTTTTTATCCGTATCAATTAAGATTCTAGTTTTTGTTTTTTTATATTTTTTTTTTATAAATAATGATTTCAAGTATGAAACCTGACACTGACAGAGTTTAGAAACCTTTACCCTGGATTTTTTTTTTGTTGAAGTTCACTTAAAAGGTCTGCCATAGGTACTAAAAAGTTTTCAATAGTCTATAAAATAGTTTCATTAGGTTTCATAATATTGTCGAAGATAGCTCTCCCTCTATGGCAGCCCTTTTAAGTGCACCCTAACCACTAATTATTTATTTATTAGTACTTAAGTATTCTGAAACACACATATGGGTCTTTGTTAACTACAATAAAATAATTGTATTTTATTTATTTCTTAAATGGGAGAGCATTTAACCGCACACCAAAATATTCCTGTTGTTACTTAACTGCCCAAAAAGGAGGGTAATTTTTTTCAGGTGTATGTATGTATGTATTGTCTGTTTCTTTGGATAGTTAATTTTCTACTAATAAGTACTACTATTAGGTGCTACTAGTAGTGCCAAGCCTACATAGTGGGGGTGGTGGCAGACAAATCTTCTTCTACCCTCAACATCCTTCTAACTGAAAAATCTATTGTGACTTCAATTCTACTTCGTTTGTTTTACGGTCTATACAATTGATTGCTAGTTAGTTTATTCTACAATAATCACATTATGTAGATATTCATAGTATTCATATTCTATTTAACTTACAATTATACAAACATATGTATTTATAATATACTAGAGACCCGCCCTGGCTTCACACAGTTGCAATGTAGATACTATATGGGGCAGTGTGGAGTGATTTTATGATTTGTCTATACTACAGGATATATTTGTATACAATATTACCGCCAACCACTGCCAACCGGGGCGAAACATACGGCCCACCAGCCGCTGTGCATCTGCATTTTTAAATCTCTGATATCTTCTAAGATAATTATCCATTTAAATTTTTATTGAAATGCTGTTAAGGACAGTTTTGATCTACATTAAATGTACAACGTATATAATGTATTTAATTGAAGTTAAGAATACTGAATTTTATAAAATAGCTCGGTATGTAACACACATTTTTAATTTTTAAGATAAAAATGGTTACTGTGGGTTATCCTTAGGAGATAAATATATGCCAATGCGGACTTTTTTATAGATTTTTTAAGATAATATACAATTCCGTAGTACATTAATTTGATCTATCTCGTAAGGTTTAGCCAGCATTTGCAATTTAAGCGCACAAATTATACTATGCAAAGATATGTAAAGAGAAGAAAATAAAATAAAGAAAATGAAAATATTACAAATCTTTGAATTTTTCAGTTTTTCTGTACTATAATATGTTTGTGTTTTACATATAAACCTTCCTCTTGGATCACTTTATCTATTGCTGAAAACTGCATTAAAATCGGTTGAGTAGTTTAAAAGATCTAAGCGAACAGACAGCGGAAGCGCCTTCATTTTATACTATGTAAAGAAAAGAAGAAGAAAATATAATAAATCTTTGTATTTTTTTAGTTTTTCTATACTATAATATATTTGTGTTATACATATAAACCTTCCTCTTAGATCACTCTATCTATAAATCGGTTGAGTAGTTTAAAAGAACAGACAGCGGAAGCACCTTAATTTTATACTATGTAAAGCAAATAAGTAGAAAATATTACAAATCTTTGAATTTTTCAGTTTTTCTGTACCATTATATGTACGTATTACACATATAAACCTTCCTCTTTAATCACTCTATTTAATGCTGAAAACTGCATTAAAATCCGTTGAATACTTTAAAAGATCTAAGTGAACAGACTGCGGAAGCAACTTCATTTTATACTATGTAAAGACGTAAAAAAGATAAAGATGTAAAAAAAGATAAAGATGTCTCATTATAAATCTTTAGTTTTTCGGCTTCTCTGTAATATAATATGTTTGTATTATACCTACAAACCTTCATCTTGAATCACTCTATCTATTGCTTAAAACTGCATTAAAATCGGTTGGGCACTTTAAAAGATCTAAATGAACAGACAGCGGAAGCGACATCATTTTTTGTAATATGTATGAAAGATAAAGATGTCTCATTGTAAATCTTTGAATTTTTCGGTTTTTCTGTACTAAAATGTGTATATATTATACATATAAACCTTCCTCTTGAATCACTCTATATATTGCTTAAAACTGCATTAAAATCGGTTGGGTACTTTAAAAGATCTAAGCGAACAGACAGCGGAAGCGACATCATTTTTTGTAATATGTATGAAAGATAAAGATGTCTCATATAAATCTGTGAATTTTTCGGCTTTTCTGTACTACAATGTGTATGTATTATACATATAAACCTTCCTCTTGAATCACTCTATCTATTGCTGAAAACTGCATTAAAATCTGTTGAGTACTTTTAAAGATCTAAGCAAACAGACGGCGGAAGCGACTTCATTTTATACTATGTAAAGATTTAATACATATTAGTTTTGTATCATAACAGACCCTTTTTTGGACACAATTTACATAGTTATTTATTGGTGAGATATTGGAAAAACAATATTGAATAATATTAAAGAATATTGTATTGTATTTTACTTTCTACGCAATCAACATCTTTGTACTTACCCACTTAAATTTCTGTTTTACCGTGTCAAATGATATTAGAAATACGAGTAAACAGTCTTTTATATATTCAAAGTTTATTTAGATATTTAATGGGCTTTGAAGTATTTATCGAGAAAATACTTCAGAGATCCCTTTTTGCCCAGTAGATCGTATCTGTTGGTAGGTAGGTATCTGTTGGGTAAAACATTCATGAAAAAATATAATAAAAGTTTGTATATTTCTATGTAATGCCTACAATGTATTCTTGTTAGGCGTTTATTTGTTATTTATGAAAAACTTTGTGGCCTAGATGCGCTCCTTTCAGCACCTTATTTCACACAAGTAAAGGTCTTAATATCTTAGGAGTGATAAAAGCTTAATATATTTTAGGTTAAGTTCAAAATTATCATTAAATTATTATTTCGTTGTTGCTGCTCGCGTACTACCTGTCTCCTTGCTTTGGTAGAAATCGCTCTCGGCGATAAGACCGCGCAGATTGTACGACTCTTAGAATTACATTTTGTACTCATATTTATTTTGATGTACAATAAAGAGTTATTTGATTTTGAGTTTGAGAAGATCTTGGGGGGCAAGGGAAGAAGGGCTGTAGAAAAGCGGCAAAAATTATGTACCACTAACTTTTTAATCTATGAACTTAGAAAACATTATAAAATACGGAAGATTTGTAAAAGGGAAGTCTGAAAAAAAGAAAACTATAATGGCTAAGTAGGCTTTTTTAGTTTAAGAGTAATAGTCGACCAACTTAAGATGTGCAGTTGGATTTGTAAAAAGTTCATAGATTTTGTAAACAAAATATTCTATTACCAACTGCAAATATAAATTTTGTTTTTTAAAATATACATTTATTTTTTGAAAAGACTTGGCTGGTTTTTTATACAGCTGGGGTATAGAATAAAAAGTATTCTATATCATGTAGCATTCGGTGTTCACAGCCAAATATTAAAAATTCTGTGTGCGCCTATTGGGGGTGTTCTGTGCAAAATTGGACTCGGGCAAGAACTGATGCTATTTTTTGGTTGTTCGGCATGTAACTAACCAGTGCTGGCAGCAGTTAAAAAAATATTAACTCGCTGAGTACATAATTTAAAAATTCAACAATGAATTTGAACAGTAAGTACTGTAGTTAATTTAGAAACTATTAACGCAGTGAAAAATAGTTCGCTGTAGTTACAGATAGCATAAGTGCTAAAAAACGGCCAGTTTTAGTACTTATTCTATCTGTAACTAGAGCCAACTATATTTTACTAAGTTGATAGTTTCTAAATTAACTACAGTACCTATTTGTAAACTTCTTCCTTGAAAATTTTCTTACAATTATGTACTCAGCAATTAGCTGTGGGAAGCCCCTTGAACCAATACCTGTGATCACAACACATTCACAAATATAATATAGAAAGAAGTATGTATGAGTACATTGCAATCATAAACACATTCCTAAACCATACATTTGTAATTTGAAATTCAGTAGGAATGGTTTACAATTTTTTCATTGCTATGGGCATCTGTGTCATGGGCCTCAAGGAATAACGGCAGAAGGTAGAACTGCAAACCCTTAAAATTAATTTGTGCAATTCCTCAGGATGTTCCATCCGATGGTTCCGGCTACGAGGAAACCTACTCTTCTACTTGAAGGGAGCTGAACCCTGGTATGAACCCATTGGAGTTATTGTTCTTGGACACCATCAGATCAAGGTGCAAAACCAGGACGAAAATGGTCACTGGCCATTTCAAATTGGTAAGTTTTTTTAAATATATTTACTGACGTTCTTTGTTGGTGGTCTAGTGTTTAGCGCTCCTGACTTCTAAGCTGAGGCTTATGGGTTTGATTCCCACCTAGGGCAAACAATCTTGTAATAAGCAGGTTTGTTTGCTGTATGGCAGGTTGTGTATAAGTATGTATAGGTACTACGTATGTATCTACGTTCATATCTTTTTTATTAAAAATAAATATTAATCGAGGATGCTACACGCAAACTCAAATAATGGCTATTCACTGTCGCCTTGAAGATCCCCAAATTGTAAGAGTTAGGAAACACAGATGCAGGCAAGTAGTTCCACTCCATCGCTGTCCGCACAATAAATGAGGAATAGTGCGTATAGGCTGAATATCAAAACAACGGGGTCGAATTTCTCCCTGTGTCTCGTTGACCGAAGGTGGAATGGAGCTGGGGGAATGAGGTCGTGTAGTTTTTGGGCACACTCTCCAAAATGAATTCGATAAAATACTAAAAGACAAATAAAAAAAACTAAACTAATACTTAAAGACAGGCAATTTGCGGCGATGCTCAAGGCTTCGGAGCTTGATTTTGACAAGCTCATCTTCACGTCCATATGTATATATAGCAGTCTCTGCTTCTCATAGTATAAAAACTCTGGTTTAAGTACCATACCAGAATTTTTGAATAAGATACCAGAAGATGAGTGTACGTTGTCCCTATAAATTATTATTATATACTACTCAAAAAAAAATAAAGGCTAGGACCTAAGTTTTCACAGTACATTCATACCGAGAAGTGGTCCAAAAAGCCACGAGTTTTTTTCTTATTTTTTGATTCACAATTGGTAAACCCAATAAATATAAGCAAATTACGAAGTGCAGTCATTAGGTCAGGTCCCTGGCTACAAAATTGTCAAAGAGCTTAATATTCTTCGGAACCTCGGAAACTTTAGACTGCTCAAAACGCTGATTCCTCGTGGTCATACTAGTTACAAAGAACATGATTTTTTTCTGTATAAGTGCCAAAATATTGTTAATTTTCATAAATTGTGACTACCCATAAGTAATTGTTTCGTGTATAGTAATTGTTTTTATTTTATTTAGGTAGGCAACACATTATTACACCACCAATTTAAAATTAAAAACAAACTTCAATATTTTTTAACTTACACCAAATAAAAAAGCGCCATGATCATGCATGATATAGGTTTGATGAATTTGAAACTCACAAAAGTCAAATTAGGAACATCATCATTATCATCATATCAGACGAAGGACGTCCACTGCTGGACATAGGCCTCTCCTAAGGACTTCCACGACCGGTTCTGCGCTACCCGCATCTACCGGCTTCCCGCCACTTTCACCAGGTCATCGGTTCACCGAGTGGGAGGCCTGCCTATACTAGGTTTTCCGGTGCGCGGTCGCCACTCAAGAACTTTACTGCCCCAACGGCCATCGGTTCTACGAGCAATGTGTCCCGCCCACTGCCACTTAAGTTTAGCAATTCTGAGGGCTATGTCGGTTACTTTGGTTCTCTTACGGATCTCCTCGTTTCTGATTCGATCATGCAGAGAAACTCCGAGCATAGCACGCTCCATTGCCCTTTTCGATTCACAAATTAGGTACGTATTCAAAAAATCATTTCCCATACAAACTTAATATTACTACTGCTTAAAAATGGATAGCCCGATTCTTATTAAACTTTATACACATAAGTGACGAAATTCTAGTTCGTGGATAGATTACATTTTTGAAATACTTTATTTGAAAAAAATGTGAACGAATTTTAGGATTACCATGAAAATCCTAAATCACTATAATTTAATTTAACACACAATTTTTTTTATGTAATCTATCTACAAACTAGAATTTCTGGACTAAATCGTCATAAAGTTTCATTAGCATCGGCCGATCCATTTATTGAAAATCTAATTGTATTTCGCCCCTAGTATGGGAGAATGGCGTCAGCTACCGCATGGCTACGTTCCATGAGTCTGAGCGCACACTGTGGTTGAAGGATATCCAGATGGCGCCCTATGAGGCGATCAGGTCACAGCTGACAGCCCTAAAGGAACGCCTGAACCGGATACAACCGGTTCTGGATGTGGCCACGTACAGACTGCAGAAAGGGATTGTTACTGGTAAGATACTATCTCTGTTGTATATATGTAAAAGGAAACCGTGCCTGACTGACTGACTGATCTATCAACACACAGCTCAAACCACTGGACGAATCGAGCTGAAATTTGGCATACATATAGCAATTATAACGTAGGTATCCGCTAAAAAAGGATTTTGGGAACTTTCCGCGGCAACCGCAAAAAACGGGATCTGCGCGGGCGAAGCCGTGGGCAACAGGCTAGTAACTTAAGATATATACTGTTTATTGCACTCACCATAGAACAGAAAACCAAATTAAAGTAAGATTTTTATTATTTAATTTTTATTATAAGTGACAATATTATTATCTGAAATATTAATTATCTAAAACCAGATGGAGTGATGTAGTTAGGCTTGTTAGAAGCCGCTGGATGTCTGCTGGCTGAGGATCCCGCTAACTACGAAAGGTCTTTCTATACAGACCAGTTTTACCAATGGTGCAGTGGAGGTCTTACAGCTGAGAAAATAATAATATATCATAGTTTCAGAGACCATTTAAAATGTCATACAATTTTGATCCAGTTTTAAACTAGACAGTCTCAGGTTTGGTGCAAACAGGCCACCGACCACAGCCACCATTGGCCAGCGACGAGCAGTTCACATGCGTGTGTCCGGCCACACGTATGCGGCGAGTCTCTTCACAATGAAAAAGCATTTGAACTGTTTGTCGCTGGCCTCCGTTGGCTGTGGTCGGTGGGCTCGGTGGCCCGTTTTCGCTGAGCCTTATGCACTACATTAGATTCTGGCCTGGCTGAGTGCACAAACACTATTCAGAATACCGCGTTGTAAAGTATTGTAATCTTACATGTGCAAACCGGCTAGTATAAATCTATTGCGCAAGTGAGTCGACAATTACATTTTGATACTGGAATAAGTACCCATCTAAAAAAAATATGACAGAAAATTAATTGCCTAAATCATGCCTTTGTTTAGACATGAACGAGGTGCCACTGTGCGAGCTAGCATTGTCATGTGACAACCTGCTCTGCGACACACATGGCCGGCCCCCGTCTCCGCTCGTCGTGGTCTACGTGAAGTTCCACAAGGGCTTGTGTGTGCGTTACGGTGCCACTGAGATTGTCGATGTAAGTGCTTAAGCAAATTAATGGGCTAGGAAAAGTTTACTTAGATGATACGTGTGATGATTAGAATGACAGCTGCAAAATAACAAAATTTATGAACTAAGTGAAGTTGAATTGGTGATAAGTTAATTGAATAAGTTTTAAGATAGATTAAAATGAATGTTAAAAGCATGTGGATATCTAGAAAATTGGTTTTGTATTCAAAGAATGTACCAGAAAATCGTGCTTTTTAGGGTTCCGAACACCCAATGGGTTGTAGCACGACTTGTAAGTTAGTAGGTAGCAGGGCGTGGGTTTAAATAGAATATGCGTGCCACAGAATTAATTTTATTAGTAAAAATAAGACCTAAAAAGAAATATACGAAAATTAGAAAACATTATACATTAAATTTACATTATACACAAACGAATTAAACATATAATTATATATTACCCAAAATGGGTCTTATAATAAAGGGAGCAGCCGGTAAATATATCTAGGTATTTAGGTAATTTATTTTATAATTTATTAAGTTTTGCGATTGTGTTCGGAAAGAATTTAAAATGATATTGTTAAATAGATGACGCATACGCGGAAAAGAAATAAATAGGATAAAAAGAAGGTCGAATGAAAGGAGAATGAATAACTGCGCACCTCGCTACAGGGTTAGCAACGGGACTCTATTACTAAGCCTCCGCTGTCCGTTCGTCAGCGGGCTGTATTACATGAAACGTAATAGGCAGACAGTTGAAATGTTTACAGAATGTGTATTTCTGTTTCCGCTATAACAATAAATACTAAAAATTAGAAAAAGTGAAAACATAAGGGGGGTCTCCATACAAAAAACTTGTTTTTAATAATAGGTCTTTAGAAGTATTTTAGATTTAGCTGTATCGTAAAAACGTTAATACATGTATGATTATACATAGTACTAATACTAAAGTAAAACAACAACAAGTAATAAAAGTCAGCCAAATGTAAGTCGTACTCGCGCTAAGGAGTCCGAACTGAATGACAAAAAAAACACATTTTTGTCGTTTGCGTTGATGTCTTTTATTTGTGATGTGAATATGTATCAGTGTCATTATACTGTGTTGTTGTGTGAAGAAGTGTGGTGGTACGGAACTCTCGGAGTGCTAGTACGACTCGCACTTGGCCCGTTTTTTATTAAATTGGGTATGTATATTTTGAAGTATTATTATTTTTATTAAAAATCTTGAGTAAGTTTGACTACAACTCACATGATAAAAAGTGACGATGTTATACGCAAACTCAGATATGCCTGTTCTCTCCCGCCTTGAAGATCCCCAAATTGAAAGAGTCGGGAAACAGACGCAGACAAGTAGTTCCACTTCATCGCTGTCCGCATAATCAATGAGGAAGCGTAACGCTTCGTGCGGATAGTCAGAATATCAACAATAAAGGGATGGTCCCTGCGTCTCGTTGAGCAAAGATAGATTGGAGCTGGGGGAATGAGGTCGTGTAGATATAAAAACATTTGGAGATAATTTGATTTACACTATATTTTTCTATTTTATTTACAAAAATGTAAAAGATTGTGAACAATCCTAAAAAAAATCAACGGCTTTTATTTGATCTATGTGACATTATAGGTTCATACATAAATAAGACAATGTATCTACTCGTAATTCGTATAGACCAGACTTTCGAAAATTAAAAATAGCACTACTAACTCTTTCGTTTACTTACTTGAAGCCCATATCAAACCATCAACCATCAGACACACGTTCGCATTAGGGACTCGTAACGGGACTCCTTTATTATAAATTACGACGAAGATTTTAATTCAGAATTCCTCTTCAATAGATTTATAATATTCGATTTCAAACCAATGTGACGTTTGACATCATGTGGTCAACCCACAAGACTGGTTGACATAAAGGCCAATTTTTTTTATGATCGTCAATATAAACAGTGTTACTTTTGTTAACACCAAATATATCCTGTGTCCTAACACTAGATGTTCGTTTCATAGTTTTGATAATTACCTTGTGACGTCATTAACTCACAAATTTAAAAAGTAGCTAATGATTAAAAAATGAATATTCAAATTAGTTTTCTAAAATAATCTAAAGCTTCATTAAAACATTAAAATAAAAACCTGAATATTTTAATTTTTTAGCATATTAATATTTTTTTTGATAAATAAGTGTAAACAGCTGTTAAGGGATCAGCTGAGAGAATCGATTGGAACTGTGCGATTAATGCGTAATACAATGACACATTTTACAGACCAATCAACCAACCAACCAATAGATGCTGCCAAGGGCTTATCAATTGTGGTTGAAAAAAAATCACCAGTTCTTTGGATTTGACAACTGTTATTTAAATCATCATCTTATTTACCTGGGTACTTATAATATACCTTTTTTGACTGATGTATTAATACTGTGCCAGGAGAGTCGGCATTTTTCCGATCCTCGAGAACTAAGATGCAGTGCCTGGTATGCCGGTAATATCGCTGGCTATCACGTCGGAACACACAGAACGCTGTTTTACGGCAGCTGTTAGAGCGAGCAGTGGCAGCCACCAACATCAGACCTTGCATAAAATACTCTACCACTAGTAGACAAGGTTTATTATTATTTTTATTTGTCAGACAATATGGTCCATTTTTGTTAGTAACACTTACGTCTTATTACACTAATTCAAATAACTAAATGTTAGTAGAACACAGGATTGTAGAAACAAAAAGTGTTAGTGAAAACCACCCTTCCACACCCCATGCGCTCACCAGTTACAGGAAGCATAGGCCCCCCCCTGTCTGACCAGTACCCGCATGAAGTACAAAAAGAGTTGGGAGTTGGTTTAACACTAAACTTTAAATAAATGTGCCCATAGATATGTTAAAAGAGACACAATGCTTACTGGCCCTATGAATAAGGACTGGAGCACCCCTTGTGACAAAAATAATGGGAACTGGGGATAAAAACCCTCACGGAATTTGCCACATATGATACGTAAGATTTAGAGGTTCGGGCCTAAACGGAGTTTAAAAAAAAAATGTTATGGGGTAAATTAGAATATATGTATTTTATGATTATTTTAAAAGGAAGGAACAATAAACAATATGAGTATAAAAAAGGTGTGATTACATTGGTTGACCGTGTTGAAAATTTAAAACAATGACCTACTTTATTTATGGGCAATTCCCGGAAATAAATTTAAAGTTATAATTTTATTAGTATATAAAAAGGTTATTTTATAGAATGCCGGTAGGCAACGATCGTTACCGTCCCTTTGGTACTTAAATAAGTTACTAAGTTCTAAAATAATTAAATTTCACTTTGGTCTGAATTACCCTATTTTTCTAACATAACACGTATCAGATACAAAACACTTTTAAAATTTAAAATAAATAATTAATGGTTAGAAACTGGAAGCAGGAAATCTTCTAGGATGGCAGAAAAGTCAAAGAGTTAGAGAGACGCTCGGGACAAAAGATAAAATAAATATTCACTTCCCTTGGCAAGCAGCTGGGCGGGCAGTGAAAAGACTGGCTGGTGGTCAGCACAGCTCCATCTCAGGATTAATCCTTAATGAGGAAAACCGTCGGGACGTCAACCTCGCAGGGGGGGTGGATGAAACCCACTGAATAAAATAGTGGGCCTCAACAAAACATTATAAAACAATTTATCCAAAAAATTTAAATTCACATAAGTGTAGACGGGATCACGGTCAACCTTTTGTTTTTCTCTTGTCAAAAAATAACAACTATTTTCAAATTCAAATCCCATAGAGCAACGACATCAAAAAGAATTTAATGATGAAACGCAACAAAAGAGATCGGCTCGAAACGATAGTTAGCGTTTCAAAATACCCACAAACTCACAAAAAAAAAAAGCGAGAAGTCCAAAAAATTTTTGAAATTTGGACAACCCTATAGACGTTGGACAGCCCTGAAGAAGAAAAAATAAAAACTCTCTAAGTAACTAGTTAACTACAAACGTTTACTTGAAGCTGGTAGAAATTGACATTTATACACGAAGCTACACATACAAACGGCAAAAACTCCATCTAAAAGTGAACCAACTTAATAACCCCAACAACACACTAGTGTTAAGGGATCGCTATGCACAGCCTAAAATAGTCAACTAATGCCGAAAGAGCATAACTAAACAACTAATTAAAACTAGATAGTATAAAGAGAGAACGAAGAAGGAAAAAAGGAGCACTCCGCACAATAGGCAAGTAGGGCTGTCAAGCTTAACACATCTCGAGGGAAAAAACCCCAGAACTAGTAAAACATTAAAGACCAGTAGGGTTGTCAAAAACTGAAAAAACTTGTGAAACATAGTCGGTTACCCCAGCAAAATGTGGACAAAAACGGTAAAGGCGGATGCGTGAAAATCCGACTCACGGATAAAATTAACACCGGAAGTCTGAAACGCGATACGCAAGAGTCTAAAGGGACAACTATACCGAAAAATAGGCCATTTGAGGTAAGACAAGGGCAAGATTAATGAAAGAAATTTGAAAAATGGAAAATTGTTATAAGACCTCAAGAAATTTAAACAATACTGCGGAATACAGAAACGTTGTCACATAAAAGTGAACAGGGTACGCCAAAAATTTAAGAAGTACCTCGCAAAGCAACGCGTAAAAATATTCCAAACAGTTAACCTTAAAGATTTTTACCTTAAAACAACGTTAAATAATCGTGAACTAAAAGTAAGTCTGTCCCGACTTTCGATTGAAAGAAATCTAGAGTCTGGCCATTGACTACTTAAATTAAAAATTCTCTTGGAATCGTAAGGGAATACACAGGCAAAAACAACTCAACAACACGTAAGCAATTATCCGAAAGAGGTATAATGCCAATAAGCCGGGAAAAAAACGACCCGTGTGAAGAGAAGCAAAAAAATACCGTGCATACAAACAAAAAAACCTTACGTTTCAAAGAAAACTGCACGATTAAATTAAGTAAGGGTCTTGAGGTATTAAAACTTGAACCATATTATCCGGAAAACGGATACACCCACGAACGACAAAAAAACGGGTTCGTTAGGGAAAGATTAAAGACAGAAAAGGGGTAAAAAAACATTAGTTCGGGCGCCATAAATATGTGACAAAAATAATGGGAACTGGGGATAAAAACCCTCACGGAATTTGCCACATATGATACGTAAGATTTAGAGGTTCGGGCCTAAACGGAGTTTTAAGAAAAAAAAGTTATGGGGTAAATTAGAATATATGTATTTTATGATTATTTTTAAAAGGAAGGAACAATAAACAATATGAGTATAAAAAAAAGGTGTGATTACATTGGTTGACCGTGTTGAAAATTTAAAACAATGACCTACTTTATTTATGGGCAATTCCCGGAAATAAATTTAAAGTTACAATTTTATTATTATATAAAAAGGTTATTTTATAGAATGCCGGTAGGCAACGATCGTTACCGTCCCTTTGGTACTTAAATAAGTTACTAAGTTCTAAAATAATTAAATTTCACTTTGGTCTGAATTACCCTATTTTTCTAACATAACACGTATCAGATACAAAACACTTTTAAAATTTAAAATAAATAATTAATGGTTAGAAACTGGAAGCAGGAAATCTTCTAGGAAGGCAGAAAAGTCAAAGAGTTAGAGAGACGCTCGGGACAAAAGATAAAATAAATATTCACTTCCCTTGGCAAGCAGCTGGGCGGGCAGTGAAAGGACTGGCTGGTGGTCAGCACAGCTCCATCTCAGGATTAATCCTTAATCAGGTATAGCGTCGGGACGTCAACCTCGCAGGGGGGTGGATGAAACCCTATGGACATATATAAATCTAGCACGCCGCAGTACCAAAAATACACGCAAAGCGGTTTCCTTATACAAATTACTTACCACTGAATAAAATAGTGGGCCTCAACAAAACATTATAAAACAATTTATCCAAAAAATTTAAATTCACATAAGTGTAGACGGGATCACGGTCAACCTTTTGTTTTTCTCTTGTCAAAAAATAACAACTATTTTCAAATTCAAATCCCATAGAGCAACGACATCAAAAAGAATTTAATGATGAAACGCAACAAAAGAGATCGGCTCGAAACGATAGTTAGCGTTTCACCCTATACTAAATTATAGATAGATAAATACAACATTCATTCTCCTGCACTACACATATTACAGACCAAAAGTTATAGTAAAACATTTAAGACATCAAAAAAATTATAATTTGTAACACAACATACATAAGACTTGTAAACAAACAAGAAACATTTTTATTATTCACAATTGGTAAGCCCTGGGCATCATCTCACCTGATGGTAAGTGACGATGATGCCGAAGATGGAAGCGGGCTTACCAAGATTCCCCAACGCAATGGAGAACTGGCTATTTTATCTTCAAGCCGGAACACATCAATGTTGTTGACACTGATGTTTGGAGGCAAGACTTAGATAAGATGGCGATAGCTACCTAGGCGGGCTTAGGAAATGCCCTACCACCAACCAAACCGAGTCTTACAAATGGACCCCACCGGGAATTAAACCCGCGACCTCCTGGTGTGAAGCGAATGGACTAACCATTACGCCACGAAGGCGGTAAAATATACATGGGATAAGTGCCGTGATATAAAACTGCTTCATACGCTTCATAATCTGCATTTTCGTGCAGCGCTGATTTTCAGTCGGCACTTCAGTTTCTTGCATCAGCTTACACTTTTTCGACAGACATGCAGCAACCCGTGTTTTTGCAAGACGATTCTGTTCCGAGCGAGCGACGGTCTCACGGGCGACGCGGTGGTACGGCTGGTGGTGTACGACGTCCGGGAGAGGGTTTCCGAAACGGAGGTGCCTATGGGGTTCACTGCCATGCCGCTCAGTACCATACAGGTCAGTTATTATTATATATTATGACTGCCCAAGAAGTACTGGGTATGTTTGTTTGCCTGAGCCTGTCGCCTAAAAGGCTTGATGGGTTTTTTGATGTGTGGTTGATCTTAAGAGTTCTCTGAGTGACAATGGATACATTTTGAGCAGTCAGGTTTACATTTTTAACTAGTGCATGCCTGCAACTTCGTTTTATTTATTTTTTATCTCGTGGAAATTTTGAAAAATGTCACGTTATTCATCAGGATTCTAGGCCTAAGGGTTCGGGCTGGGTGTTGATGAGTTAGTCAGTGGATTAAATTGGTTGAGCCCAATGGTAGTCCTAACTAGTATTATAAATGTGAAAATGTATTTGTTTGTTACCTCTTCTCTCTTCAAGAACTCAACAAATCTGCGAAATTTGGTATGCACGTAGCCTTTGTCATGGAGAAAGACTTTATCTCGTGAAAATAGCGTAGTCCGATACAGTTCCTGAGGGAATTTAAAAAAATATTATTTTTTTTTTCTTTAACATCGCAAGGGATCAACGAATTTTTCAGATTTTTTGCATAGAAATGGGGGAAGGGAGAAAGATATATACTAGTACAGTACTAATTAGCATAATCCGACATAATTACCAACGGGTCTGCGGAAAACTCTTTTCCACACTCGTGCAACTCCGCGTCGCAACGGAGCAACGGATTGACGTATTTTTTTGCATAGAAATAGTTGAGGAGGTGCAGGAAACTCGTGTCTACGCACACCACTCTATCCTAATGTAAAAACATAAAAACTGTGACCACGCGGGCGAAGCCGCGGACAAAAGCTAGTAAATATTAAAATGGTTTAGTTTACCAAGTTTAAAGTAAACAAATCTCACTCGTTTTATCGTGATTTTATCTGCGCAATTTGTCCGTATAAATAGCCAGTCTGCTGACGTCGCTTTTCCACGGGTGACGTCAACGCGTCCAGGGCTGTTAGACTGGTCACTAGTCGTTTTCAAATTACAATTAGGTACTTAATCTGATAGAGAATGTCAGTTTAGCGATTATGTCGGTTACTTTGGTTCTCCTGCGGATCTCCTCATTTCTGATTCGATCGCGTAGGGAAATTCCGAGCATAGCTCGTTCCATTTTCCTTTGGGCTTAAGTGGCAGTGGGCAGCTCGTAGAACAGATGGCCGTATGGGCAGTAAAGGTCCTGAGTGGCGACCGCGCAGTGAAAAACGTAGCGCAGGCAGGCCTCCCACGTAGGGATTGCAATCCGGTATCATTTTCAATCCAGCTGGATTTCACCGGATTTTAAAGTTACTTAGGGCCTAGTATTTAGTGATTTTTAGTTTTTATAATAATACATAAAAAGAAAAATAAAATACGTATTTATGGAAAATAAAATCACTTAATTATATTTTTTGGTATTAATTGTAATTTTTGGTACTATTTGTACTAAATGAAATTATGAAACTATTCTAAATAATAAAGTAAGTACTAAGTATTTAATTTACATAGTCTCAAGATCATAACACTTCCTATTGGCTTTGCTGTAGTCGTGTAAAAAGAATGAACCAGTGATTGCAATTATTATAGGTAAAAGACGCATTGCATTGCATGACAAACAATGCAATAAATACCTAGCTAAACTAACCTATTTAAAAATTCAAATACAACATAGATTATTCAATGTTTTTTCGTCATATAAGTTTATCTCGACAGAATAATCTAATCAATCACGTTGCATACAGTACAGTTTTTCGCGTATTTTTTTGCTTTACCGGATCCGCCAGCGGATCCGGCGCTGACTCACCGGATCCGGTAGGTCTAAAAACACGCCGGATCCGCCGGACCGGATTGCAATCCCTACTCCCACGCGGTGAATCAAAGACCTGGCGAAGATCGCGGAAATGATGACGATGAAGAAAAAAGAAAGATTAATTTAACTAAAATGCTCATTAAAATTGGAACAATTACTAAAATTAAGAGTACCTAATTTTCTTTGTGTTCGTATAACTAGCGAATAAAAACGACTTTTGCACTTAGCCACAGATGAGATACTAGTTACTTACTCAGATATCGAAGAGCAAAAATACAATTTCCGAGATGGGGGGATGAAAATAATCTGTTTAGAAGAGCAATGGTATAATCGTATATTATGCACTAGTGAATAAAGGATGGATTTAAAGCAAGGGCCATAGATGAATCACGAGCAAGTGAAGGATTCTCACGACTGACTCCGTAGGGAGGCCCTCGATATAAATCCGTTTTA
Organism: Coleophora flavipennella; assembly: GCA_947284805.1. Taxonomy (NCBI): domain Eukaryota; kingdom Metazoa; phylum Arthropoda; class Insecta; order Lepidoptera; family Coleophoridae; genus Coleophora; species Coleophora flavipennella. The sequence goes on from OX369308.1 coordinate 11,433,992, forward strand.
TTCAAGAGTTGCATACTATACTTTATACCATGCACTCCGAGAAAAAAAAACAATTAAGCGAAAATAGACAGGCAGTGGGCAGGGCACATAGCTCGTAGAACAGATGGCCGTTGGGGCACTAAAGTTCTCGAGTGGCGATCGCGCACCTGAAATCGTAGCATAGACAGGCCTCCCACGCGGTGGACCGACGACCTGGTGAAAATCGCGTGAAGCTGCTGGATGCGGGCAGCGCAGGACCGGCCGTCGTGGAAATCTTGGGGGAGGCCTTTTTCTAGCTGTGGACGTTTTTCGGCTGATGTGATGACAGCGATGAAGAAAAAAGGAAGGGTAAATTAATTAAAATGCTCATTAAAATTGGAACAATTACTAACATTAAGAGACTCTAATTTTCTTTGTTTACGCGCGTTAGTTATAACATTATACGGTATTTAATTACTTGTCATTTGATTTACTTTTATCAACTGTCAAAAAAAACATTTTGTTATTATTTATTTACTTAAAGATTAGTATTCAAAACTTATATAAATAAATACAGTGCTCCGCCAATAGGATAATAATATTACTGGCATGTAACTTCATTGTCTTTGACGAACTAGTTTCATTACAACGAAAATGGATTAAGAATGAATAAGTACGTTTGTGCTTTTGTAGGAGAAATAATAGAGAAATGCTGTTTTAGTAAATAATATTTTGAATTTATTTTGAACCATGAAATCGAGATCCCTGCGCCCAAAGTTTCCATTGTGTCGCCTTAACTTCCTCTGAGGCGTAGTGGTTAGTCCTTTCGCGTCACACCAGAAAGTTGCGGGTTCGATTCCCGGCAGGGCCTTTCTTTGTAAGACTCAGTTCGGTTGGTGGAAGGGCAATATCTAAGCTCGCCTGGCTACAAACAACCATCTTGTCTAAATCTTGCCGCCAAACTCAATAGTTGACTACTGAACTGGTGGTCCAGTGGTTAACGCCCGCTGGACCGGGGGTCGTGGTTTGATCCCCACCCAGGTCAAACATTAACGAATAGGTTTGTATGTTTTGTGTCTAGGTGTTTAATATCTATTTATGTATGTATTTAAAATTTGTTTAATATCTATTTATGTATGTATTTATATAACGGGTGGTAGTGGCAAAGACTGGCAAGGAAAAGAAATCGATGACCAAAAATTGGGCAGGTCTTTGCCCAACAGTGGGACAATTCAGACTAATATAATATAATAAATGTGTCATTACCTCCAACCCAAGGAATATATATTTACTACGTTAAGTAGGTTGTAGTAACTATTTAAGGTCGTCGGTGGCGCAACGGTTACGGTTCCAATCCTGCCACGTACCAATGTGTTTTCTAATTTCGATTTCATATGTACGTTTATCCGACGCTCTAACGTTGAAGGAAAACATCGTGAGGAAACCTGCACACGCCTGCGGAAAAACTCGAAGGTTGTGTGTGAAGTCGACCAATTCGCACTGGGCTCGCGTGGTCGACTAAGGCCCGATCGCCCTAATTCAGGGTAGGCTCAAGCCCTTCGGTGGGGACGTATATGAGCTGATAAGAAGCAACTATTTTCTATGTGTGATTAAAATCTATTTTTTTCTATCTGGCAGTCGATTCGGTGTCTGGTTTTCAGCTTGGTTAGTAGCCGCCCTAAAAGAAACAAGAGGTCATTCATCAAACAATAGCGCATAGTAATTTATAGTCTCCTTGATGATTTGCATTTGTTCTGGAGTGTTCAAGTATATAACTTCGTATTAGGTCGAATAATCTGATTTTGAAAATGTATACATTACAAAGTTACAAAATACCCCCCTCCGTAGCGTAATGGTTAGTCCAATCGCTTCACACAAGGAGTTCGCGGGTTCGATTCCCGGTGGGGTCAACTTGTACGACTCGGTTTGGTTGGTGGTAATTTTCTAAGCCCGCATGGATAGTTACCACCATCTTATCTAAGTCTTGCCAAACATCAGTGTTAACAGCTTAATGTGTTCCGGCTTGAAGATAAGATAGACAGTTTTCCATTGCGTTGGGGAATCTTGTTAAGCCCGCTTATATCTTCGGCATCATCGTCACTTACCATCAGGTGAGATCGACCGATTTTGTGCATTTAAGTATGGGGGGTCCAAATTTTTTTTAGAGAATTGACTATGGGTTCCTTGGAGAAAGTTGTTTAGTATAACGAATACAACCCCCAGTCAACAGGACCTACACCAATTTTGTTACACCCTTTAAACAAGATTTTAAATAATCAGAGATATTTTAAACTTTAAATTATTTACAGAATTTTTAGGTAAGTATGTAGCCTTTTAGAGTTCAAAACTATTTGCCTAGGCTTTTTGAGTCCAAAACTCCTAACTTAGTTTTTTTGAGTCCAATATTCCCAACTTATTTTTTTAGACTCCAAAACTCCCTGCTTAGCCTTTAAAACTCCAAAAGTAGGCATCGCATTTGTCGTTATTACAGTGGGTCTTATTTGAAATTTTATTTCCCAGGAAGCCCAAAGACTCCGGGTGGCGTTACAAACTAATGAAAACAAAACCGTTGGCTTCGTCACCATCAATGGTTGGAGTCTGGAACCTTCCTACATAGGCACCAGTCCGAGCCATACAAATGACAAAAACAGCATCGACATACCTCAAAAAGTTCTTTGCCATAGACGGTCACAATCCCTACCGCCAAGATTAGGGGTCAAACTGAAATTTCCGTCTTACGGCACCTTGTTGAAGCAGAACTTCGTGAATAGCCATCAAGTGACGTATAGATTTCATTCGGGACTTGGCGGCGACATAACAGTGCACGAAATAATGGCTGAACCAAAGATATGTTACCAAATTCCTGTACAACTATTGTGAGTATATCTTTAGTTGTTGATAATTTGTTAATAACCTAGAGTTTTTTGTGTAAGCAAATTTTTGTAAGTACGATCAGTTAACTGACACTATTTACTAAGCATTCTAAAAACTATAAGCTTATCGTTCAACTTGCACGTCGAACTCTCGCTTCCAATCATTCTAAAAACTATAAGCTTATCGTTATAACGGGGACATCGAATTTTCGCTTTAAAGCATTCTAAAAACTAAGCTTATCGTTCAACTGGCACGTCGAACTCTCGCTTCCAATTATTCTAAAAACTATAAGCTTATCGTTTAACGGGGACATCGAATTTTCGCTTCCAAGCATTCTAAAAACTATAAGCTTATCGTTTAACGGGGACATCGAATTGTCGCTATCAAGCATTCTAAAAACTATAAGCTTATCGTTTAACGGGGACATCGAATTGTAGCTTTTAAGGCATTCTAAAAACTAAGCTTATCGTTCAACTGTCACGTCGAACTCTCGCTTCCAATCATTCAAAAAACTACATATAAGCTTATCGTTTAACGGGGACATCGAATTGTTCCTTTTAAGTATTCTAAAAACAAGGTTTACGTTTAACTGGGACATCGCTTTAGATATGTCAGTCATGTGGTGCGCAACAGTGCTGTTTACTACTTATTATCAGGTAAAGTCCCATTATATACATAACGCGATTCTTTCAAAAATCTAGTTAAGACAAACGGAATTGAACAGTTCTGTCGGCCATATCACACGAGAACGATCGAAGCAATCTTTTTCTGTTTTTCCGTGCCGTTTTTCATATCTATCTCTTTGTCGTGGTCAGCTAGCTACGGTAGTCGGTTACTTGGGAACGCTCCCATATAGCTAAGCCCATAAATATTTAGTCGTCCGACCAAAGAATCGCATGACAGGCTGTCGACCGTGTAAAACGTAAATGGAACCTTAATTACTTCTCACCCAGGGACATCTACATACAACGCGAGAAGGAATTACTGGAGGAACTGCTATCAGTAGGGGAGATGTGCAGCCAGTGGCAGAGCCGGTACCTGGACCTCGTGTCCATTCACGTGGCGTCGCTGAAGCAATACTGCCACGCCAAGCGGTGCATGCAGCACGCTGACCCGCCTTACTTCAAGGCTAGCAGCCGGAAAGGTAATATTGTGGTAAAATGTAGTCTCTAGGCTTGAAAATGATACAGATGAAAAAAAAAGTTTTTTTAACTGTGACTTCTGCTCAAAAATCTAAACATTTCTTTTGAAACTTCCAGTCTCTGGGGCTCAGTTTCAGAGGCGAAGACCTTTATTGCGGAGTTCGTAGGAAAGTGGTGAAGCCCCCGACCTAGATCGTTCTTGGTCCAACTCCTCTCGTAGGCAATGCCGCCAGTATAATGGGTTCGTTTAAGCCAAGAAATACCTAGTTACTCGTACGTTCTCTTGTAAATATCGTTTGATCGTCTGTGAAAAAAAAACTGTATATTTTTTTTATTATAAATTTTTGTGTGTGTGTTTGAACTGATGTGTTTTTTGAGGAATGTTGTTCATTGTTATAAATTCTTAATTTCTATGTGTCTGGTATAAAGTAGTATACTAGTAAATGGGCAACTTTCCCCAAGAAACATCAGTTCAAACACTAACACACACAAATTTTAATTTTAAAAAATGTTTATTGGCAAGGAAGGACTTTTTTCCCACAGTCGGCAAGCCCGGCACCATCTATCCTGAACTTAAGTGCAGATGATACCGAAGATGGATTTCCAATATTCCCCAACGCAATTCGGAACTGTGAACTTCTTATACAAATCGATTATCTGATTGCCCAAGTTTGTCTTGGGAGGTTAAAAATTTATTGCGAGTTGACCATTGGTTTCTTGGAAAAAGTTGTTGTTTCGTGAGTTACGCTAATAGTAGCTTCCTTAAAAATATTTTATTTATTAGCTTTGAGTAGTTTCGTAATTTACGCTATTAAAAGCTTCCTTAAAAAATATTACTTATTATTTTTGTGTAGTTACGTGAGTTACTTACAATAAATATTATTTATTATTTTTGTGTAGTTTCGTTTTATTAAGAGCTTCCTTAAAAAAATTTGAACGTGAGCGAAGTTTTCAGAGTCTACTGAAAGAATCCGGCGTTTGTATGTACCAGTATGTACTTGTTCAAAGATAAGTCGAGTATCGTTAATCGGAACGTCGTCGTAAAATTTGGTAGGCGAATTAATGAGACAAAAATATTTTTCAGTTCGAACATGAGCCAAATCGGTCAAGGGGTTGCTTGTTAATGGGTTGTAAATGTTGAAAACATAGTGTCTCTAAACACCACTAGATAGCGATGGATGGATCATACATCGCGCAAGCGTTAGTAAGCGTACCTATATTTTTTTAAGAAGAATACATGAATGCAGTTCGGGGCGAACCACAAGTTACTTGCTATTGCGTATATATTTATACGTCTGCGAAAAAATTCGAAGGTTGTGTGTGAAGTCGACCAACCTGCACTGGGCCCGCGTGGTCTTGGCCCGATCGCCCTAATTCACGGTAGGCTCGAGCCCATCGTTGGGGACGTATGTGAGCTGATATATGTTCAATTTCACCTTACAAGCTATACAGGGTATAACAAAATTGGTGTAGGACCCGTTAACTGGAGATTTCACTCATCATACTGAAGAACTTTCTCCAAGGAACCCATAGTCAATTCTCACAAAAAAAATTGGTCCCTCCGTACTAAAATGCACAAAATCGGTCGATCAGCTGATGGATTTGTATGAAGAGTATAAAAAAAAAATTTTACTCGTCGTAAAACTAAAGTCGTTCAGTATGATGAGTAGAAGCCCCAGTTAACGGGACCTACACCAATTTTGTTACACTCTGTATATGTACTTGTCTATGTTACCAGATGAAGTAGGACTGGAGTTCGCGCCGGTCAACCTTCACCTGCAACGGATGTGGGTGCACAACGACACGCTCAACAAGACCGGCTCGCACGACATCATCACCGTGGGAGCGTTCACCGCACACAACAATAAAGCGGAGAGGAACGGAGGGCTGATCAAGTAAGTGTAACAATAACGCGGAGAGGAACGGAGGGCTGATCAACTGAGTTTAACAATAAAGCTGAAAGGAACGGATGGCTGAGCAAGTGAGTGTAACAATAAAACTGAGAGGAATGAAGGGTTGATCAAGTAAGTGTAACAATAAATCTGAGAGGAACGGATAGCTGATCAAGTGAGTTTAACAATAAAGCTGAGAGGAACGGATGGCTGATCAAGTGAGTGTAACAATAAAACTGAGAGGAACGAAGGGTTGATCAAGTAAGTGTAACAATAAATCTGAGAGGAACGGATAGCTGATCAAGTGAGTTTAACAATCAAGCTGCGAGGAACGGATGGCTGATCAAGTGAGTGTAACAATAAAACTGAGAGGAACGGAGGGCTGATCAAGTAAGTGTAACAATTAAACTGAGAGGAACGGAGGGCTGATCAAGTAAGTGTAACAATAAAACTGAGAGGAACGGAGGGCTGATCAAGTAAGTGTAACAATAAAACTGAGAGGAACGAAGGGTTGATCAAGTAAGTGTAACAAAAAAGTGAGCGAGACCTACAGTACTCGCATATGATGTGTAACAAATCACTGTTACACATTTCCGTCCCATTTCACGAAATCTCCCACAAATTGCAGGAAAGCGAGAGCAAATCTCATTCGTCAGATCGAATAGCGCGCGCTTTCGCGACTTCCTGTTACACATTTCCGTCCCATGTTACACATTTCCGTCCCATTTCACGAAATCACTCCCACAAATTGCAGGAAAGCGAGCGCAAAGATGTTACACATCAATAAATCTGAGAGAAACGAATAGCTGATCAAATGAGTTTAACAATCAAGCTTTGAGGAACGGATGGCTGATCGAGTGAGTGTAACAATAAAACTGAGAGGAACGGAGGGCTGATCAAGTAAGTTTAACAATAAAACTGAGAGGAACGGATGGCTGATCAAGTAAGTGTAACCATGACTCTGAGAGGAACGGATGGCTGATCAAGTAAGTGTAACAATAAAACTGAGAGGAACGGAGGGCTGATCAAGTAAGTGTAACAATAAAACTGAGAGGAACGGAGGGCTAATCAAGTAAGTGTAACAATAAAACTGAGAGGAACGGATGCCTGATCAAGTGAGTGTAACAATAAAACTGAGAGGAACGGAGGGCTGATCAAGTAAGTGTAACAATAAAACTGAGAGGAACGGAAGGCTGATTAAGTGAGTTTAACAATAAAGCTGAGAGGAACGGATGGCTGATCAAGTGAGGGTAACAATAAAACTGAGAGGAACGAAGGGTTGATCAAGTAAGTATAACAATAAATCTGAGAGGAACGGATAGCTGATCAAGTGAGTTTAACAATCAAGCTGAGGGGAACGGATGGCTGATCAAGTGAGTGTAACAATAAAACTGAGAGGAACGAAGGGCTGATCAAGTAAGTGTAACAATAAATCTGAGAGGAACGGATAGCTGATCAAGTGAGTTTAACAATCAAGCTGAGAGGAACGGATGGCTGATCAAGTGAGTGTAAGAATAAAACTGAGAGGAATGAAGGGTTGATCAAGTAAGTGTAACAATAAAACGGAGAGGAACGAAGGGCTGATCAAGTGAGTGTAACAATAAAGCTGAGAGGAACGGATGGCTGATCAAGTGAGTGTAACAATAAAACTGAGGGGATCGAAGGGCTGATCAAGTGAGTGTAACAATAAAACTGAGAGGAACGGAGGGCTGATCAAGTGATTTTAACAATAAAGCTGATCGGAATGAAGGTTTGATCAAGTGAGTGTAACAATAAAGCTGAGAGGAAGGGTGGGCTTATCAAGTGAGTGTAGCACCCTGTATATGTCTATACTAGCAATTGCCAACGGATTCGCCCGTGCAGATTCCGTTTTTTGCCGTTCCTGTGGAAAATTTTCCAAAATATTTTCTTAGCCGAAGTTTGCGTCATATTTGTTATCTATATGCCAAATTTCAGCCCGACCCGTCCAGTGATTTGAGATGTGCGTTGATAGATCAGTCAGTCACGGTTTCCTTTTAAATATGCAAATAAACACATAAATTAGGGTTGGAGTTCGCGCCTGTAAACTTTTTTTTATCCAAAACTGGCAAGTCCTTGGCATCATCTCATCTAATGATAAGTGACGATGATACCAATGATGGAAGCGGGTTTACCAAGCACCCTCAACGCAATGGGGAACTGGCTATCATATCTACAAGTCGGAACACTTCAATTCTGTTATCCTGTTAAATTGATGTTTGGCGGCAAGACTAGAAGATGGTGGCTTCTAGCCAGGCGGGCTTGAAAAATGTCCTACCATCAACCAAACCGAGTCTAACAAAGACTCCGCCAGGAATCGAGCCCGCGGCCTCCTGATGTGAACCTAATGGACTAGACATTACGCCAAGAAGATGGTTATAAACCTGCACCTACAACACCAAATGCGTATAATTTTTAATCATATCAGCCAAAGGACGTCCATTGCTGGACAAAGGCCTCCCCCAAGTTTCACAATGACCACTTCTGCGCTGCTCGCATCCAGCGGCTTCCCGCGACCTTCACCAGGTTATCGATTCACCAAATGGGCCTGCCTACGCTACGTTTACCGGTGCGCAGACGCTACTCAAGAACTTGACGGCCCCAACCACATAATTTTATACTGAGTCAGATTTTAGTGGTAGGACGACGCTGAACGGGGTATTTGAGTTTCTGTAGCTGAAAATTTATACCGACTTATAAACGCAGTTCAATCTATCTCTGTCAAAATGTATAGGAAAGAAAGAGACCGGCTCTGTGACCGAAATATATTTCGGTTACCTGACCGCTCAATGAGCGACAACGCCTAACTATGAGTCCCTGCATTAACATTTTTTTTAATAACTTTCAGACAAGTTCAACAGTCGAAAGAGATAAACAACTCCAAGGCAGCGATGCACGCGGCCGCAGCCAACAAGATACAGGCTGACAGCGATAACGTGATAGCGGCTAGGAAGCTCCGTGAGCAGATAGTGCACGACCTGGAGCAGATAGTCGTGCTTCTGCAGGCGAAGCAGGGCGTCGAGGCTAGTCGACTGATCGATGGTAAGGGCACAAATACTGTAGTTTTTTGTCGCTGAGACGTGGCAAATGATTGAAACTCCTCACACATATAATCATAGCTTGGACGAATAAACCACAATCATAGACATAAGATTATTTTTGACACAAAATACAACTGAGACTATGTTGGAAAAAATGTAACTGGACTGTTCAGCTATCCTTAAGGAACCTATCAAAAATACTTTTAAAAATTGAATTTTCAATAACCTGATCTACCCCCAGTTTCCGTCTGTACCAATATTTACTGGACATTCTGTATATTAGTAATTCATCGAAAAATACACAAATATAGAATACGCACAGTATAACAGAACGAAAACTGACCAAAAATGGCAAAGATATACCTTAACTAAACAAATATGACTATGTCTGTCTCTCTCCCTCTTCAAAACAACTTTCACAATGGAAGTTATAATGACAGATATGGCTTATGACGTCATATGTTATTTCGGACTTCTCTGTCTAACTAACTACTTTAAAGCCTGGCAATGCTGCGAGTGTCATGGGCACTTTTGGACCGGGGCGCGTTAGTATTGACTAAAGCTTCTTCCTAGAGCTTTAGTTTGTTTTGTAGTTTTGACCTTGTTGCTTCATCATCATGTCGGCCGAAGGACGTCCACAGCTGAACATAGGCCTTCCCAAGGCTTTCCACGACGACCAGTTCTGCGCTACCCGCATCCAGCGACTTCCCGCGACCTTCACCAGGTCATCGGTCGGTACCTACGCTACGTTTTTTACGTATTTCTACGTATGTTGCTTACTCTGAATAAATATCACTCCTTTATAGCCTTGTAACTTGTACTTCAAATATTTATTTTACGAAAAATATTTATTATCCGCTTATCTGTGTTGACTATTACTGTAACTGCTTAGGAAAAAATAATCATGTAGGTATAGTCCATATTTCACACGTGAAATAGAACATTATTGCCGTGGTCTGTAATGACTGCGTTGGGAGCCACGTTAATGATGACCGAAAGCGCGAGCAGCATTGCAGCCCTTGATGGCCAAGCTGGAATAAAGGTCAAGGCCTTTATAGCGTTTACAGTAAGAGCGGGAATAAAGGTCAAGGCCTTTATAACGTTTACAGCAAGGGCTGGAATAAAGGTCAAGGCCTTTATAACGTTTAGAGCAAGGGCTGCAGTGCTGGCCAAGCTTAATGGCCGAGAGCGTAGCTAAGCTAATCTCGAGGTCATCTTACTTCGACCAGCAGTACAGACCAATTCTTAGTGCTTTATTAAAAAAATACGAGTAATTTAAATAAAACCAGTTCAGTTTAGATAATATGAGTAGTAAGGATTTTATCAAAAGAGCGATTATAAAAGTACCACGCGCTTGTTATACCTGTGCGACCTCCTTTCTGGTGAGATAGATACAGCCTACTTCTGAATAAAATCTACCGCGATCGCAGGTTTTTTTAAATTAACTAAATGATGCTTCTTATGCCTATGCGTCCTCCTTTCTGTGAGATAGATACAGCCTAATTCTGAATAAAATCTCTACCGCGAATGCACGTTTTCTTTAAATTAAGTAATTGATACTTGTTATGCCTATGCGACCTCCTTCCTGTGAGATAGATACAGCCTAATTCTGAATAAAATCTCTACCGCGAATGCACGGTTTTTTTATTAAGTAAGTGATACTTGTGATGCCTATGCGACCTCCTTTCTGTGAGACAGATACAGCCTAATTCTGAATAAAATCTCTACGGCGAATGCACGTTTTTTTTAATTAAGTAAGTGATACTTGTGTTGCTTATGCGACCTCCTCTCTGTGAGATAGATACAGCCTAATTCTGAATAAAATCTCTACAGCGAACGCACGTTTTTTTTAAGATGCTTGTTGTGCCTTTGTGACCTCCTTTTTGTGAGATAGATACAGCCTTATTCTGAAAAAATAGAATAGGATAAATGTTAATTCAGTAATAATTAAGTAAAGTTATTATAAAATCTCTCTGTACAGGAAATCGACTTTGCCCGAAGGTTATCAAAGTTATGACCAAATTATATTACATTACTGCAGCGGCCAGCAAAAGAGGCATTGATGGACGAACGTGTAAATGTTGGCATGTTTCGGAGTAAATTACACGACAGATGTGAATAGTAGTTTATTTGGCCACGACAGATATGGATTCTCATACAACTTTTGCCGGCCGCTGCTCGCATTTACAGCAATTTCGATTTATCTTAAGAAGGTTGTCAAAATAATGCTCAAATTTCTAAGCATGTTTGAGTAAATCACGATTCAAGTGTCGGCAGGCAAGAAATATATATCGATGACTACTGTCTCACATGATTTAACACAAATCCTTATTCCCCAGGCATAAAGAGCAAAACAAAAAGCCTCTTATCTATATTCGACGCGACTGCCATTGAAGAAACCTTATCCTACATAGGTTGGCCGAAGACGGATGACATTGAGGAGTCTGATAGCCAAGTAAGTCAATGCCATAAACGTTCTTTGATCAACGATCAATACCAGTGACGTTTATTTCATAAGTCAATTGTAACCGCCTCCGTGGCGTAATGGTTAGTCCATTCGCTTCACACCAGAAGGTTGCGGGTTCGATTCCCGGCGGGATCAACTTTGTAAGACTTGGTTTGGTTGGTGTTTTTTCTTTATTCACAACTAGCTATTCCGCCTTACACTACACAACCCTACCCTACATTACATACACTACAGTACCCTACCCTACCCTACACTACACTACCCTACCCTACACTACATACACTACCCTACTCTACCATAAAACCTTCTACTGACAATAACAAACTCAACAAAAAAAGAATGAGCGAAATCTGTCCAGCCGTTGTTGAGTTTTAAATGGTGTAACTAACACGACTTTCTTTTATATGGAGAAACTGGCATAGGGCATTTTCATGGCCCGCCTGACTAGCTACCACCATCTTGTCTAACATCAGTATTAACAGCATTGATGTGTTGCGGCTTGAAGATAAGATAGCCAGATCCCCATTGCGTTGGGAATCATGGTAAGCCTGCTTCTATCTTCGGCATCATCGTCACTTACCATCAGGTGAGATCATGCCAAGGGCCTACCAATAGTGAATAAAAAAACTTACACACCCGGACACAATATTTTACTCAAACACACTGTAATATTCGTTTTACATAAAGAAAACGGGAAATATATAATTTCAGGATCCTCAAAAAAAAAAACTTCATACAATGAGCTAGAAATGACATTTCTAAAAACAAATGAAAGTTCGAGAACCAAACTAGCACCAATCTATATCTATCTGGGGACGAGGTCACAATCTAGAAAACGGCAGAGTGTCCGTACTGCATATTATACTTTGTCAATACCATGATCCTAATTCATCATATTATCCTGATCATCAGCCCGTGTTGTCCACTGTTGAATTTAAAGCCGCGTATCGACTGCGCGCGGCTGCCGCGCGAGCCATGTTCGACCGCGGCAAACCTGCGTTTTGGTGCGCGAGCCAATTTAAAGCTCACATTTTCATATAGCGCGACAGCCGCGCGCGGCAGGCGATCCGTGAACAAACATTCATTTTGTGCGCGGTAACCATGGACGTATCATCTGGCACGGGCAGGCCCATTTCTACGCTTATTTCATTCCATGCATCCTTTCTTAGAGATTTATTATGATACTCAGAGCATTTACTATTCCATACATAAGTAAGGTTTTAAGCCATATAATCTAATCAAATGCCGACAATTCTCGTTATCCATCTTGCCGCGCGTCTCTAAGTAAAAGGTCCGTCCCAATTGCGCACGCACAACACACTGACGCTCTTTTGCCGCGCCACCAAAAACCGACACGAACTGGTTCGCCGCGCGGCACGTTCGAGCGCGCCAATGTTCGAGCTGCCGCGCGCGGCGGAGCCGTCCCCATATTGCGCGGCCGCCGCGCGAGCCAATGTTCGATGGTTTGCCGCGCGCAGTCGATACGCGGCTTAAGCCTCCCCCAAGGCTCGCTACTTTGTGATCTTCGGTCCTGCGCATCCATGCTTGCCTAAATGCAGTCTCCACCCCCGAACTCGCTATGTCCAGCTATAATTATAGTTATTCTTCTCTTTCCAGACAATGTCAACGATAATGCGGCTGACAGAACAGCTAAGCGTTTACGACAACACCACCACAATAACAGACTGCGAGAACTATGACCTCTCAACCAGTTCCAGTTCAAAAGACACCTCTCCTACCGCGGACCACCCCGGCCTATCAGCCTCCGTGCCAAACCTAATACCTAACAACAAAAAAATCGTTGAAAATACAGACGACGAGTTGCAGTTTCATAACGACTACTTCAACGACAGACAGGATAAGTTGAACCATTCGTTCAGGTCGGTGAAATCGGCGAAGTTCGGCCAGGACTCGCAGAGCTTCTCGTTCGACTCGCATAAGCAGAGGGCGTCGAGTTTGCGACACGATTTCAAGAGTTCGGCGTCCCTGGAGCAAGTCTCGTACCGGTGTTTAATGGATAACGTCAATGGAGATAGGAGAAAGGTACAGTACTGTTATTCATACTAATATATAGAAATATTGAACCGATTGACTAAACCGATTTAACAAATTTGGCATAGAGCTAAAGCAAAGGGCAAAGAACTACATAGGATAATTGTCATTCTGGATTAATGTGTAGTTCCTGAGGAATCTGGAAAAAAACTCATTTTAGCAGGTGAATTTGAGGGTTGTGGCACAGTATTACGATATGGCTTACAGTAGCGCAACGCCTTTGATGTCACACGATGCCGCCACCGGCGTAGGTACTAGCCTGTAGCCCGCCCGCTGCCCCGCAAGTATTGCTCTGCGTAAGTACATTCTTTGCGCTACTGTAAGCCGCTATATTCTAATACTGTGGTCGTGGTGTCAAATGTCAAGCTTAAGTCCTCGCTCGTGAGCCGCTTTCGCGAACACAGTCATAATAACTATATCCACAAGGGCAACGCGTCGCGGGAGATAGCTAGTATAATATTTTACTCAAACACACTGTAATATTCGTTTTACATAAAGAAAACGGGAAATATATAATTTCAGGATCCTCAAAAAAAAAAAAACTACTTCCCGTCTCGCGAGCTTTTTTTTAGTTACTAGAGTTACCCCAATCTATTGTTGTTTCATCTTAATACAGTGTAATCTCACTAATCCGGCACTATTAAAAACAGGAGGGTGCCGGATTATTGGAATGTTCGGATTACTGGATTATACTGAAAAGTCATAGGTAATGAATAAAATAAAGCATTTCATAGAGGGAATAAATTTATGTAATGTATTAAATTAACATATAGGTACATATGTAATTAACTAGTTTTAAAATAATCCTTAATTGAGGTCTGCTTTTGTGCAACTTGTAGGCCTTGCTTAAAAACCTTTTCTCGCATGATGAGGGAGGCGTGGGCCGGATTATTGGACGTGCCGATCTATCGAAGTATATTGCTCCATTGTATACCTAATTATTTTCCTCCACTGTATTCTTAAGATTTAATTAAGAGAACCGTAGGTCTAAATCTAACAATTTCATTTAATTAAGTACTTATGTGACTGTTGTGTTCTTGAATAAAATAAAATAATACTCGTGTGCAGAACTGTGACGTGAGGCGCGACTCGATCCCGCCGTGCCACGCGCCGCAGTTGGATGCGGAGACGCGCCGCAACAACCTCGCGTTCCTGCGGAATGTCGCCACCGGCGTGGACGACGCCGTTGGTGCTGTCATTGAGGACGTGCTGAGAACTGTCCACTGTCAAGGTAGGTTGTTATTACTGGCAACCCTATGTCACTCCCATCAATGAAACAATACTGAGTACCTACACTTGGTGGTGTAGCTGCTTCTCTTTCTAATCTCAATCTCATTGTGTCGCACTCACAGCATCCGACCGTACCTCTTCCGGCAACGCGGACATTGTACGATTTACATACGTACATGTAATTTATTTTTATATAATTTTGTTAAGATTTGGAAGCAGTCGCGCTTCTACTGTGTACTTTGCCCGCGACCCAGTTAAGAGTGCATTGACACACGACAACTGAGCATAATTTTATTAGTTTTTAAATCAGTGTTCAATTAGAGATCCATCTGACAAGACCACTGCATTTTATTTGGGACCACCTCTGGGACACTCACTGACATTGACATTGCATATCCTGATTTGGGACCACCGCTGGGACACTCACTGACATTGACATTGCATATCCTGTACAGACATATTGACGGGGAAAGATGAGATTCGGTTATTTACGTAGTGCGTATAATAGTATTCATTGTAATTGACCTACGCCGTATGATCATATCAGCTCATATACGTCCCCTTCGAGGTGCTCGAGCCTACCCTGAATTAGGGCGATCGGGCCTTAGTCGACCACACGGGTCCAGTGCAGGTTGGTCGACTTCACACACAACCTTCGAGTTTCTTCGCAGGTATTCCTTCACCGTTAGAACTTCGGTTAAACGTACATATGAAATCGAAATTCAAAAGATCATTTTTACGTGGCTGGATGCGAACCACGGCCTCCCGGACAGGAGATTGGCCCTAGCCGTTACGCCACCGACGCTCTACGCTGTTTATAACACTCGATTTATATTGATTACTAGCTGTCCCAGCGAACCTTGTACCACCTTACACTACACTACCCTACCCAACATTACACTACACTACACTACTCTAAACTACCCTACCCTACCCTACAAAGGAACCTTGTCCTGACAATAACGAACTCGACAAAAAAAGAATTAGCGAAATCGGTCCAGCCGTCATGCCGTGACCAAGGCCAATAGGGATTCATTTTTATATATATATAGATTGCGGATGTACTATTTTTAAACTAAAACCCAATACTTCACGTGGCAGTTATAGTGAAATTAGTGTGGAAATCAGCAGTGGATTGCTTCTATGTATGGCGCTTGATGTTTTGTTTAAACGCAACTTGCGGGCATTTCTCACACATATAATGATTTGAGTTGTATATATGTGTTACCTATATGTACAAAGCGCCCTGGAGTTTAAAACTATGTTCGGGGCATCATAATGTATCGCGCGCCTGTATCATCTAGTTAAGCCTCCCCACCTACTTCAATTTTGTTGCCTTCGATTTGATTCATTCCCACTGGCTAGACTTCTGTTCCAGCCAAATAATCCTGCTCCCAGTGACTATATTTCTACTCCGATCAATCGGCCGATTAGGAAGCAGGATACTAATCCAATTAAATGGAAAAGTCAAAGGAATGGTAATAAAACAATAGTTGGGAGCCAGCTTAGTATCCTATATAAATATAACTATTGTTTTTTTCCACCCACTTGACTCCTGCTTCTACTTTATAGCACCTTATAGGTACATAATACACAACTTTAATCAGTAAATGTTATTAATATTATAATTGATATTTAAATTAAGTTTTTGTAATGTTTTTTTTCTTGTGTGCAATAAAGGATACTTACTTACTTGCAAATTTGGCTTTAAATCTCTTTTGATTCGATTGATTAATATGAATAGTTTTTTTGTGAATTAAACATGGGTTTCTTGGGAAAGTTATTTTTTTATTCACAATTGGTAAGCCCTTGGCATCATCTCACCTGGTGGTAAGTGACATGATGCCGAAGATGGAAGCGGGCTTACCAAGATTCCTCAACGTCATGGGGATCTGGCTATCTCATCTTCAAGCCGGAACACATCAATGCTGTTAACACTGATGTTTGGCGGCAAGACTTAGATAAGATGGTGGTAGCTAGCCAGGCGGGCTATGAAAATGCCCTACCACCAACCAAACAGATTCTTACAAAGTTGACCCCGCTGGGAATCGAACCCGCGACCTCTTGATGTGAAGCGAATGGACTATCAAATACGCCACGGAGGTGATTATTTAGTTTCACGAGCAGTAAAAATTTTCTCCATACATTTTTTAAAATTCTGTATACATAAATGTAAATCACTCTTTTGCAGACATATCAGATGAACAGCTGGACGCGATCCGGTTGCTGGTGGAGCGCGTGGGTCGCGAGACAGCGGGCGCGGCGCGGTGGCTGCGGGTCGCTCACGCGGCTCTGCGGCTCCGCACGGAGACGCCGCGGGCGGCGCGCGAGCGAGCAGCGCTGAGGGCCGCGAGGGACCAGTGTGCCGCCGCCGCGGTATGTCTTATCTATTTTATTTTATTTGGGTGTCTTACACAAAAAAAAAACAATTTGTAGCTAAATATGCATGGCGATGCTAATAACAAGTCTCCACCTATATGCAACATAAATAGAAAACGACTAAATATTTATAAATAAAGTTCC
Source organism: Coleophora flavipennella (assembly GCA_947284805.1). Taxonomy (NCBI): domain Eukaryota; kingdom Metazoa; phylum Arthropoda; class Insecta; order Lepidoptera; family Coleophoridae; genus Coleophora; species Coleophora flavipennella. Next base: position 11,451,189 of record OX369308.1, read on the forward strand.
AAATTACTAAGGTATTTATTATGTAACTATGTATATCAACAAGAAAGAGCAACATTAATTAATAGCCATATGGAGCTTAAAATAAACTAGTTAGAAAAGAAGCTGCTCGCAATGCTTTACCTATGTGGTGCTGGAGCAGAAAAGATCAATATTATAATTAGCTATCTAGTGTTGTTAGATCATTGGTTAGTGAATATTGGCCAATGAGCCAAAGGCACGCCGAGCGCGCGTCGTTGTAGCCGTGCGCAACCAGTGCATTGGCAGGCCCTTAGCAGGCCTCATCTCATATGGTTAATGAAGAACTCTAATCGCAATAAGGAACTAGATATACTAATTCCATATCCGGATAGTTTTGATATCTTTTACCAGCTAGTACTTAGTCACGAGTATAACGCGAGAGTCAGCCATCGCTCCCATCAACCATATTAAAGGGAAAGGAACGACCCGGCTCCCGATGCGCCACCATCCGCAAGAACATATAAACATTTAATAGATTACTCTAAATAGTTTTTCTAGTTACTTTTCGCCATTTTTCCAAAACCAAATTTTGCTCTAAAAGGTTTGAAATAGCAAAGCGTGATGTCCTCCTTTTTAAGGCCCAAAGATGGGTTAAATCACAATATTCAATTCAAATTATTGAGAAACTGCAAAAAGCTATCACTATAAAAAAATACATAAAGTAATAAAAAAACTATGTAATTAAAGCCCGCGTTGATTTGAACTTAAAATGAATAGACTTGCGTTTGATATTATTTTATCACTGATCGACCTACTCGGATTGAGTCGTCTTAAAGCCTTAACAAGTCGATCCTTCGTCTCAAGTTTTTTCAGACCAGTACTCTTTCACCAAGATTGCATTGTCTGTCCGCGCATACAGGTGCTAGGATAGGGAAGGCGTGCCATGGTCTGGGGAGAGCCACCACACTCGCACTATCGATTACCTACACATGTTTTCCTTGCTTCGGCCCTGTCATAAATAGAACAGTATCATTAATGCACTAATTTTGTAAATCTGATTATGCTGATTAATTCAAAGTTGAAGAGGTGATGCAAAACAAAACGAGTGAGGGTAAATACTTGAGTAGGATGGTTATTTGGGATAATCTTTACTAATATTCTGAATGTGTTTGTTTGTTACCTTTTCACGCTTAACACCTCGACCTGTCTTGATGAAATTTGACAAGCAGGTAGACTGTGTCACTGGCAGGAGTAGCCTTTTTATCCCGTTAAAATAGCATAGTCCGATGCAGTTCCTGAGGAAACTGAAAAAATACTCTTATTTTGGTTAATTTCCTTAATATCGCAACGGAACTATGGATTGCTGTGTTTTTTTGCACAGATATGGTTGAGGCGGTGGGAAATGACATAATTTCCTAATTAGCATATCCTGACATGGCTCCCGAGGCATCTGGGTAAAACTCATTTCCACGCTCGCGCACGTCGGCGTCGCAACGGACCAACAGATTGAAGTATTTTATGTATACAATTGGTTGAGAGGGTGAGAAGTGACATAGACTATCAGAATAGCCCGATATAGTTCCTGAGGGATCTGGAGAAAACTCAAGTCCACGCTCGCGAGCCGCTGCGGCTCGCGCACCCCCACCCTCAAAGACAGTCATAAAAACGATGTCCACGCGGGCGAAGCCGCGGGCAAAAGCTAGTAGTTCATAATTTATTTTTGGTGCAGTCAGCTCTCCAATTGGCATTGTTCAGTTTTTATAAGGCATGCATATAAAACATTTGGAGATATAGGTAACGATTTTATACTGGAAAAAGTAATTTAAAACACAATAGTTAAATTCATTTTATAAAAATGACAATTGAAATTAGTATGCACTGAGAACATTTCTTTATAGTTTGGGTCTGTGACGTCATCACTTTTTATCGGTTGATAAATCATAAAAAAATTATCAGTAATAAAAAAAATGTTTCTTATAATATAACAGGACCTTCGTATGATTCCTACCTTGATAGCGAGATAAGTTCAAAATTGACATATTTCATTTTAAAAATATACCTTAACTTTTTTTTGTTGAATTTCCAACCCAGCTCACAACCGTGACTGCAGGCCTGCTCTGCTGGCTGTCATCAACACCAGCTGACATCGTGGTGAAGATCCTGACGTCAGGCCTGGGTCCGCTGTGCACGTTCGAGGGTCTGTTAAGCCTATACTCCAACGAGAAAGCCATGTGGGGCGACATGGTGGTTGCTGTTGAGGACCTGCATACAGTCGTTTTTGAGCTGGTCAAAGTTGGGCACAGGTAATTTGAACTAACTTAATGATTAACAACCCACAACTTCCCCACTGCGGGGAAGGGGGGGGGGGGGGGTCACTTCCCAGACTAAGGAATGTTAGGCTATACTCCACATATGGGGGCTAAGTCCGGATGGTGACGGTTGTAGGGCTAGTGGCGAACCCCACTGTCAATAGTTATCAAATCGCCTACAAGGCCTCTGACATAGCATAACGACTGCCATCTAATGATAGCAACCGGCACCAATGGCTTGACGGGGGCCAAGTCCGATTGGTGAAGGTTGTAGGGCTAGTGGCGAACCCCACTGTCAATAGTTATCAAATCGCCTACAAGCAAGGCCTCTGACATAGCATAACGACTGCCATCTAGTGATAGCAACCGGCACCAACGGCTTGACGGGGGCCAAGTCCGGATGGTGACGGTTGTACGGCTAGTGGCGAACCCCACTGTCAAAAGTTATCAAATCGCCTACAAGGCCTCTGACATAGCATAACGACTGCGATCTAGTGATAGCAACCGGCACCAACGGCTTAACGGGGGCCAAGTCCGGTTGGTGAAGGTTGTAGGGCTAGTGGCGAACCCCACTGTCAATAGTTATCAAATCGCCTTCAAGGCCTCTGACATAGCATAACGACTGCCATCTAGTGATAGCAACCGGCACCAACGGCTTGACGGGGGCCAAGTCCGATTGGTGAAGGTTGTAGGGCTAGTGGCGAACCCCACTGTCAATAGTTATCAAATCGCCTACAAGCAATGCCTCTGACATAGCATAACGACTGCCATCTAGTGATAGCAACCGGCACCAACGGCTTGACGGGGGCCAAGTCCGGATGGTGACGGTTGTACGGCTAGTGGCGAACCCCACTGTCAAAAGTTATCAAATCGCCTACAAGGCCTCTGACATAGCATAACGACTGCGATCTAGTGATAGCAACCGGCACAAACGGCTTGACGGGGGCCAAGTCCGGTCGGTGAAGGATGTAGGGCTAGTGGCGAACCCCACTGTCAAAAGTTATCAAATCGCCTACAAAGGCCTCTGATATAGCTTAACCTTGTGATAGCAACCGGCACCAACGGCTTGACGGAGGCCAAGTCCGGTTTGTGAAGGTTGTAGGGCTAGTGCCGAACCCCACTGTCAAAAGTTATCAAATCGCCTGTAAAAGGCCTCTGATATAGCTTAACGGCTGCCATTTAGTGATAGTAACCGGCACCAACGGCTTGATTTTCCTTTTGAACCACGGAAAAAAACGGTCGATATGAATGCTTCTAGTAGTCAAAACCCATTCAGGTAATGACCGCGCTTATAGTCAGTTAACCTGCGTGATCGACACGACCACGCAAGTCGCACTAACTAAGCTACGAATTCTTCTGAACTAACTATAATGATATCTGCAAATTTAGACCAAATAAAAATTACATGACCTTCGTGTACATTAAAATTTAAATCGAGCAAAATCTATTTTTTTCTTTAATAACTTCATAAACTTATTTTTAATTAAAAACTAATTATAAACAGTTATTTTCTACATAAATAAATCTAGTCCGTATACATACTGACAAACTGCGGCGCTGGACGTCCGTACGCTCTACATATTGTATACACTATGTAGTACTAATATATAGTACTAGTACGTTAGTACCTACTAATATATATACTTAGGTACTAGTAAATAATAGTTACCTAACAAATACATACATTATAGGAGAGTTGTACATGTTCTCTCTTGTCAAAGGCGCGTTCACAAGTACAAAACCAGATTCTACAGAGAAACTAAGTAGCTTTACAGTTCGAAATCTAATTCAAACAAAGGGGAGAGCCCACTTTAACAAATACCACCTAATACATCAGTGATATATTAAATCATGAATATATCTCTAGTTGAAGTGAGACAGATTTATATTTCAAAAGGCCGGCTCAAAAATAAAGGTATGAACATATATATAGGTTATTTAAGAGGCTATTTTGTAGCCTCCACGCGCCCTCCTTGCCCGAGTCGATTGTAGCACGCGTGGTCGAAGGTCATCGAGGGCAGGGGCAGAGTCCAAGTTAATGAAAGTGTTACCATCAGCAGTAGCTTTAATAAAACATGTAACGCGCACAAAAAAGGTATGAGATACGATAAAATCTGAAGACAGCAAAAACACTCGAAAAATTAAAATTAAAATTCAAACATCATAACAAAACAAATTAAAAAGAAAATAATATAAAATTACTACCCACGTAGAACATATGTCCGTTGGGGTAGCAAAACTGAAGTAGCAGTGGGTAGGGCACATAGCTCGTAGGACATATAACTCCTAGAACAGATGTCCGTTGGGGCAATAGAGTTCTCGAGTGGCGACCGCGCACCGAAAATGTAGCGTAGGCAGGCCTCCCACTCGGTGAACCGATGACCTGGTGAATGTCGCGATAAGCCGCTGGATGCGGACAGCGCAGAACTTCTTTGGGGGAGGGAGGCCTTTGTTCAGCAGTGGAAGTCCTTCGGCTGATATGATGATAAGAACGACACAGAAAAAGCAGAAACTATTCAAAGTAGTCTAGAATTATTTTCGATTTCAACCATATCATACGGATCCTCATACATGCCCTTGGATTAAGTAAGAGACAACCTTGGACTATTCTAATATATTGATTTTTGTATTACCAAATTATATTATAGAACTTCATTTTGCGAAATCGTATGCAAAACAAATTCACCCAATAGCTCGTGTAAACACACTGTGGAAAAGAAAGACTGGTCCTCAGATCCAAAAAAAGTTCAGATGTAATGTCACGTAAATTCAATGTGAAGGCAATCAAAACCAATCCAAACTTGTACGTATACTGTACACGCACACATAAGACATCATAACCACTCCAAACTTGTACGTACACTGTACACGCACACAGAAGACATCAAAACCACTCCAAACTTGTACGTACACTGTACATGCACACATAAGAAATCACTCCAAACCTGAACGTACTCGTACATTTTACACGCACACATAAAACATCAGAACCATTTAAAATACTCGACACTATGACGTCGTCATACCGTACACATTTCAAAAGGTGGCTTCAACTCGACAGTTCGTAGCATTCTATCTGAGCTTCCCAAGATCTTTACGGAGTTGCCGGTCCACCGAGTGTGCGGTCTGTCTATGCTACGTCTTCCGGTGTGTAATCGCAATTCAAGAACTTTACTACCCCAACGGCAATCCGTTCTGCGAGCTAGTGTGTCCCGCTCACTGCCACTTGAATTAATCGAATCTGTGACCTATGCCTAAGAATGAGATTCACAGTTATGCAATCAAAAGTGTCCGAACATAAAAGTCAACCTTTTTGTTCACGAAGGTGTACTTTCGCGGTTCTATCTCTATCTAAAATAGCTATTTGAATATTTCCATCCTTGTCTCCTGTCAAATAACTCCTTTTTAAACTGGGTTCTAGTTCTTTATATGTGATAAAAGGCTATGTCGGTTACTTTAGTCTCCTACGAATCTCCTCGTGTGGATATGAAGTATTGTGTTTTAGTCGTATAAAATGTCTTTATCTATGTGCAGTAACTCGCCGCTGCCTCAAGTGGCGGGGACCCGCGGCGCGCTCACCGTACACATCCCTGTCTCTGACTCGCTGTACACCAAGTTCACTAACAAAGAGGTAAGTCGTTCTGCAGAAAGAAAAGTATTCAATATAAATCTTAATTCAGTAAAAACTTGTTTTTATATCAATGTTGCTTTTGCCTGCGGTTACGCCCGCACGTATATAGTTTTAGAACGCAAGCGGCTTGCGAACGAAGAAATAAGGTTTTTTTTCAGGTTCCACGAGGACTTTAGAATTACATTACATTTGACACTTGTCACCATAGCCCTCGAATCGAATGAGGTTTTTTTTGACTATGCTAAAATGTTTAGTAAAAATTTATTATGCATATGGGATAAAAAAAAACCTATGTTAATCTCCGCCCTTTACTTCAGCTATGTGCCAAATTCCAGCAAATTCGTTACGCTAGTTTAAGCGTTAAGAAGTAATAAACAGACTGACACACTTTTGGATTTATAGAGAGTGCTTCAAACCTTATTAGGTGGTGATTCACCTCTTGGAATTGAATAACGTCATCACCGAACATCTGATCAGAGCTATCTTTGTATGAGAGAAGTCCACAATGTTTTAGCGAATATTCAGAATGGGAAGTAGTTAAGTTTCATGAGCTGAATTACAAGCTAGGTTTGCCGTTCTGAATCAATCATCCTGTACATTCATCATATCAGCTCATTTACGTCCCCACCGAGGGGCTCGATCCTATCCTGTGTATTAGTAACGATAAATACAAATAGATTTCGATATATTATATACCTGGCACCTTCATGTCTCCGATCCAAAACTACTTAGGAAAACTTTCTTCCCAGCACCTAAAATTCACGATAACGGCCGTGTTCTTCAACATCGGTATCAACGAGAAAGCGACGTTAGCTGAGGCGAGAGGCGAGACAGCGCCCCAGACACACTCAAATAGCGACAATCTGGGACGGATCTTCACCTACTGCCATAAGCATACCCGGCTTTTCACCGCGCCCAGAGGTTAGTACACCGTTCCACAGATTATCTAATTCTACCTTGATCTTCAGCCATGCATAGCTTTCTGTTATTATGGCTGACATAAGGAACTGACAAATTCCGTAGTGGACTTTCTTTTTATTTGACAGTTTTATTCACTCATCGCCCTCGCGACCTTGATATTAATTTAATAGAAAGTCATGACCTACACGCAAGGTATTTCCATAGTAAAATAGTTTTATAACAGGAAAAAGTAATTTTAAACCTTTGATTATTTACTCTCTAGATAGAGCGTCACCCTGTAATCAGTGCGATAAAAATGGGCCAGTTTTTTATACTAGTGTGCGTGACGACCAATGTGTTACACCCATACCATACTAATACTATTTTTCTCGGTGTGCGATGATCACCGGAAAACAGTTTTACCGGTAATTTTTTCGACGTATCTGCGCCGCCGCGCTGTATCTACGCGGTAATCAAAATTTCTTTCCAATAAAAAAAATCTGGTTACCAGATCAGTTTACGTCTTGTTTTCTAGCACGTATTGGCACCATCACAGTGAACATTTGCGAATGTTTTTTTTGTTTTCATTCTGTTTTTTAAACATCTTCAAAAAAGGAGGAGGTTATCAATTCGACTGTATGTTTTTTTTGTGTATATTTCGCGTTATCTTAACCTACTGTAAACCGATTCTTTGTTTTTGGTAGATCATGCCTTCTAGGTGGTACCATATTATCTGTAGTAAAATCTATTCAGTAACGTTTATAGCGAAAATTAAAAATATATAACTAGCTGTTTCCCGCGGCTTCTCCCGCTCAGATCCCGGTGAGAAAATTTCTATACCTATTCTCATACCTACCGAATATACACAGAAAATTTCATGGAAATCCGTCCAGCCGTTTCGGAGGAGTATGGCAAAGATAATTTTTGTAATATAGATTGTAGTTGTTACAATTGAAGTCGGGTGTTTTGACATGTTTAGCGTTGTCAGTTATTTTTGATTGAAATACCAAAGATACCACGAGCTTACAGTATAGCAAAGCCGCTCCGCTTGTCTATAAAAAAATAAATGCTGTTCGGTCTTAAGCGCATAACTTGAGAATGGCGGGACCGATTTCGCAAATTTAAGTTTTAAAATGTTTTTAATAGTAGAAATTAGGTTCTTAGGAAGAAAAATGCCCCGCTTGCGGTGACAGCTAGTCTCCAAATAAAATTAAATCATCATCATCATATCAGACGAAGGAAGTGCACTGCTGGACAAAAAGGCCTCCTCCAAGGATTTCCGCAACGACTAGTCCTGCGCTGCCTGCATCCAGAGGCTTCCCGTGCCCTTCTCCAGGTCGTTGGTCCACCGAGTGGGAGACCTGTCTTCACTACGTCTTCCGGTGCGCAAAACTGAAACAAGCAGGCCATACAAAGGGCGATGGAGTGAGCTATGCTCGAAGTTTCTCTGCGTGGTCGAATCAGAGATAAGATCCTTAGGAGAACAAAGGTAACCGACATAGTTAACAGAATATTTCTCGAGTGGCGATCGCGCATCGGAAAATTAAATACATGAAGGTTAATACATATTTTGTTCCAGGGTCATCACGAACGAAGCCTCTCGAGGAGGTGATGGAGAATCTTCGGACGGCCGTCAATAAAAGAGTACCAAAGAACACAGAAGTGCTGCACATGGCTGCCTTGGCTACCAGGCTCATGTATGGTCAGTACAATCCATGGTCTCTTAGCGTGCCCCTTCCCGCACGGCGATCTATAATCTATCTATACTAATATTATAAAGAGGAAATATTTGGTTGTTTGTCTTGAATAGGCTCCGAAACTACTGGACGGAGTTGAAAAATTCTTTCACCGTTCCGACGTTGCTATAGGCTATATTATATTTTCAAAAAAAAATAGGGATCCTTACTGAAACTGAATTAATGTAACCAAATGTGTAAAAATTCCTGCAATATCTACAAAAAGTAGTGTAGTGGTAGTGGTAGTGTAGCGGCAGCGGTAGTGCAGTGTATTGTAGTGTAGTGTGAGGCGGTACGAAGTTCGCCGGAACAGCTAGTATAATTATATAAAAGAAAGTCTAGTTAGTTACACCATTTATAACTCAAGAACGGCTGGACCGATTTCGCTAATTATTTTTTGTTGAGTTCGTTGTTGTCAGGAGAAGATTTTAGGGTAGGGTAGTGTAGTGTAGTATAGTGTAAGGTGGAACGAAGTTCGCCGGGACAGCTAGTAATATATAAAGTTGAAGTATAAAAAAGTATATATATCGAGTGACTTTTAATTAGTTCTTGATAGCAAAGGATATGAATGTACTCGTGATTACAAACAACTTTCCCAAAGAACCTATATGCCAAATATGAAGAAAAAAAATTTGGTTCTTTATACATTTTTGCCGATTTGATAACTTATTATGTATCGAGGATCAATTTTTTTTTCTGATTTGACATATAGTTTCTTTGGAAAAGTTGTTTGTAATCAGGAGTGCAAGCATATCTTTTGTTATCAAGAACTAATTAAAAATCATCCTGTATATACAGTCGTGGTCAACTAATTAGGGACGCTATATCACGAAAACTCAAGCGTTTCTATTAAGGCCCAGAAACCATTTCTAAACGAAGCTATGAAGCTTTTACCGTTGACAACAAGTAAATTGACTAGTATTCTAAATATTTAGTGGTCAGGAAAGGAAATAGCTTCTTGCCATCGCTATTTTTTTTAGTAAATACGTCACTGCTATTTTCTCATTATTGACTAATATATGGACAACTAATTAGGGACATGTAAAATTTTGACTATAAATACAAAAATGCTGGGAAATATTTAAATGTTTATAATATAAAAAAAATATTTTACAACATTATAACAAATGAAAAACCGATATTCTAATAACCAGTAATGTTTTCCTTTGTTAGTTAAAACCATTTGACATCGGCGTGGCATCGATGCAATCAAATTATTGCAAGTTTCTAAAGGAATATTATTCCAAACATTTTGGAATTGGTTGTATAGCTGATTTTTAATAGCAGTACGTCGAGTTGCAACTTTTTTCTTGGCTTCGTACCATAGGTGTTCAATTGGGTTTAGGTCTGGGCTGTTTGCGGGCCAATCTAGTACCGTCACTGACTGCTGCGCTAGGAACGATTTGACGGACTGCGTTGTATGCTTTGGGTCGTTATCGTGTTGGAACGTCCACGACACTGGCAACACTTCTTCAGCATACGGTATCATCGTTTCCTCTAATACTTGTTTATACTGGAACTGGTCTAGTCTTCCTTCAATTTTTTTTATAGGCCCTACTCCATGTCCTGAGAAACAGCCCCAGATTTGAATATTGCCTCCTCCATGTTTCACCTGCTTCTTTGTGTATTTTGGATTCATGGCCGAGTTTATAGGCCGTCGCACGTATTGTTTGCCATCTGATGAAATCAAATTTATCTTGGTCTCATCAGAAAATAGCACATTTTTCCATTAAGCAACAGTCCAGTGTACATACTTCCTTGCAAACGCAAATCTTGCTTGTTTGTGTTCTGTCTTCAGTAACGGAACTTTGCGTGCAACTCTTCCTACAAGTTTTGCCTCCACTAAACGCCTTCTGACGGTCTTTGCTGATACTCCAGCATTCAATTCTGGTCCAAAAACTTCGCTCTTGATATGAATGAACGGAACCCTTACAGGGGTATCTCTTAGCGAGAGCAATCATTCTGCGATCATCTTGTGGGGTTGTTTTTCTTGGTCTCTTCTTTCTAGGTACACTTTCAGTTGTGTTATGCGTTTTGAAATATGCCACGGCATTGTAGACCATGTTTTGGAACATTCCAAATGATCTGCTATTTTCTTGTACGGCCACCCTCGCTGGTAAACATGAATTATTACTTTTCGCATTGTTGCGTCACAACTCTTCTTTCTACCCATATTTTTAATTATTTAATGAGTTTACACACACAGTCGCTTTTCAAATTGGCGCCAAAATTAAAAACGCACAAAAGAAAAGCTATAACATTTTAATTTTTTGAATTTAGAAGGCAAAAACTAAATGTCCCTAATTAGGTGGCCAGATATTTTGTACCATATTTATTGGTTGATGTGTTTTGATAAGGTTGTATACGAGTAGTATATGTATTTATTTATTTTTATTTTATTCTACACTAGAATACTATCAATTAATATGTTTACAAAGTAACAGACAATAATATCGAATATAGGTGATAATAAAAGGACTTGAATAATTAAATTTTCTTGGTGTTTTAAATGTCCCTAACTAGTTGACCACGACGTATATATTAAAGTTTTTGTTTCCACTAGGAAATAAAACTCCAGCTTGCGTAAAGTGTCTGCAATGTTATGAGTCATTATATTACATTTCATTACAAGACAATTGCATTTTTGACATTGATTTATTACTATTACTGATAATTATTTTTGTTAAGTATATTGATAATATTTTTTTACATAATATTTTATCAATGCCTTTTTATCTCAAATATTATAAGTACGTAAACGTCCAACAGAATACGTTGTTTATAAAATTAACATATTCATTTCTTTGCTCTTGGTATGAAAAACTTTGGGAAAGAAAAAGAATAACGTAGTTTTTTTTAATGTAAAAAAATAAAATTTTAATTTACTGTCTTCGAGGGGTGTGGCATAAAAGGGGGCGTGGTAAGATTGGTGTAAATTACTTCGTACTTAAAAACTGTTAAATACAGTGTAAACTCTGTAAAACGTCACTCGATATAACGATTCACTCTTTGAAACGTCAACATTTTCTGGCTCCAGTTGGTTTATTATGACGCTTGTTTCTCTCTGTATAACGAAAACTCTCAATACGTCACAAAATATCCGGTCCCTTGAGTGTCGCTATATAGAGTTTACACTGTATATGTAGTAATTATTTTATAATATTATAAAAATAATTGAAAGTTTAGCCGATTTTAGGTAGTAAAAAATATATAGTTTTCAAAAGATATGGTGCATCCATATCGTTCGAAAAGTATATTTTTTTTTATTTCTTACACATACAAAAAAATAGACGCTTTATTGAAGAGTCTGACAATAAAATTGTACAATTTGTCATAAGTAGAATGTGTTATTGTTTTTCTTAATTGTCAAAGGAACGTGTCGGGTAAACAATACAATACAATATTCTTATTGTAAACCCACAAAATGTTTGGAAACCTCTTTGACCGTGTCACCTTCGTCTGGCAGGACTTCGATTCACGTCGTGCAAGAGTGCCAAGGACCGAACAGGCATGTCAGTGACCATAGAGCAATGCAGCATCCTTGCGCAGGAGTACCACCTTGACGAGATGGAGACCAAGAAAGCGCTTAGCGTCATGCGGAGGTTGGTGCACATCTTATACATGGTGTGTTTTAGGGTTCCGTGCCCAAGAGTGCAAACGGGATCCTATTACGTATGATTCTACTGTCTCTGTCCGTCTGCAAAGTGCTGGAAACCTTAAAAGCACCGTGTATTAATAATTATGTTTGTATAATATTCAGGTTAGCACATAGCTCGAAGAACTGATAAAACAGTAAATTTCTCGAGTAGCGACCGCGCACCGGAATACGTAGTCTAGGCAGGCTCCCATTCGGACAGATGATCTGGCGAAGGTCGCGGGTGGCCGCTGAATGCGAGCAGTGCAGGTCCGGTCGTTATGGAAATCCATGGGGAGGCCTTTGTCCAACAATGCTTAAGATTTTGTCTCTTTTAGGCAAATTAACTAGGTATTGAAAAAACATTGCCTCATCTGAACACTAAGAAAACGTCTTTAATCTATTCAGTGGTACGTAGTTACGATTGAAACATGAAAGACATAACACTTCATAAAAGACCATAAATAGTGTCATCATATGGTCAGTCATCATTATCATATCAGCTCATATACCGATACATATACAGCCACCGAGGGGCTCGAGCCTACCCTGAATTAGGGCGATCGGGCCTTAGCCAACCACGCGGGCCCAGTTTATGGTGAATAAATGTAAAACATTTATTTATGTAAAAAAAGGGTTTGAACTTTTAGAACTGAATAATAATTATAGGTAAAGACAAACGGCCCTAAAGATTTAAATGAAATTTTGTATTAAGGCAATGTTTTACATTCCAAGTCTATCCCATAGGTGTCATTCCTGAAAAAAACCGTTTTTATACCTGTATTTAATATCTTAAGTTTAGGTAACATGCTTAGGAAATTCCGTGGAACGCTTGGTCGCCCAGGTTCAAATCAAATCAAATATATTTATTTTAAATAGGTGTTGACGCACACTTTTAAATAGTCAAAAAAACTTATTGTCTATTAAAAAATAATGTCATGATCATGATTCAGATTACAGTCTCAGGCACAATACAATCTTAATTGTATTGTGTCTCAGGTGATGGTATTTATTATAGAATCAACCTACATATATATCTTTGTCATTTACATAATCTATTATTTTATACCTCTAGAGCACAAGTATTTTTTGACATGAGTCTTGAATTTATTCTCTGACAAACTAGATACACTGCCGCACAAATTACTTTTTAACCTTACTCAGTCTCAAAAAGGCTATATCTGTTATATGTACATTTCTTAAATTCAAATTATGCCTGTCACAGTTTTTTCACAGTGTGAAATGGGTCATTACTAATTTTCATTTCGAGTGTAAGGAAATGTAGTATTATTTATATGATATAAAAGATTAATTAGATATCAATAAATTAAGTTTACCTATATCCAACCTCCAACCTTTTCGCAATTGCCGCTTGCCACGGCCGACAAGATTGTACCTAATCGAGTTGGTCACGACGTGCATCTAGGTGGCCATGCCGAAAATTAAAAAAAAAAGTGTCATATTATCATGGCATTAGGGCGCGCAGCAGAATAGAGGCACACCCTGGTCACTTCATACAACGGGCCAGAAATGACATTTCAAAAAAGGAATGAAGGAACAAACAAAATGGCGTCGAAATCCCATACGTTCGACAACCAAACTGTAACCAATCTGTATCAACCTGGGAGACGAGGTGAGGTCGGAATCTAGAGAGCGGCAGGGAGTGTCCATACTGTATGTTAGTACTAATATATATACTTTGATAGAGGAATGATTTTGAATTTTAATCTTCTGTAATTGTGAAAAAAGTAGATATCAACCAACGTAAATAATAAACACGTCGTTTAATGTATAGCTAAGTTTAGATATATGAAAACCTCTTATTTTAATGTAATTTAATAATATGTCGTAACTCAATTATCTTCGACTCCGTTGGTGGCAATTAAAAATAAAAAAACGAGACCTACAGTACTCGCATATGATGTGTAACATGTGACAAAATACTTATGAAATTAATTAATTACCGGGTCGTACATTCACGGGCCGACCCTTCGAATAGTAGTATGTCATCTTTGCCTTTGCCATCACACTAGGCGGCATGGCTATGACAACCTTAGTTTTCGAGAATTAAAAAAGTTCGCATTTCCTGTTACACATTTCCGTCCCATTTCACGAAATCACTCCCACAATTGCAGGAAAGCGAGAGCAAAGATGTTACACATCAAAAATATACTTTCCACCCTAGGAATGGAAAAGCAATGTTACAACCGGCTATCTACTTATGAAAATTAAACTTTCCGAACTGGAGAGATGAAAATACTCTGACTTATCTCTATTGTGGCCATTGCATGATGTTTTACGGTAAGGCCCCATTTCTTACCCACCATTCTACGGCATTGCCACAGTTATCCTAGCTTTATTTTACTTACTGTTCAAATGATTACTCCAATTCAGCTTACCGGCGAGTATAACACCAAGGTACTTGACTTCTAGTAGATGTTGGAGATCTGATGACACATACATTTAGACACTCAACCACAGAGCAAACCATCTGCGCGTCACAAGAATGTTTGCCCTGGACGGAAATCGAGACCACGATCCTTATCCTATCAATCCGGAGCGCTTACCACTAGACCACTGTTTCAGTCAATATACTTAGTCCGATCATACGTTCTGTCAAAAACTTTTTATAAAATTAATGATACACTTTTTGGATAATCATATAGAAATTATATATGAAAAGTTATTTCATTTACAATACAATTTAATTGACATTATTCAAAATGCCCTCCCCTATTTTGAATACATGCCCTTAATCGACGCGGCCAATCATCAATCGCAGCACGCATCACATTCATATCTATTTCTGCCGCTGATTTAGCCAAAGATGCTCGGAGATAATCCAAATTCTGATGAGGTTTAGCGCAGACTTTCTCCTCCAAATGTTGCCATATCTTGTAATCCAGTGGGTGTAAATCTGGACTAGAAGATGGCCAGTCTTCATGTCCGATAAAGTCAATTCCACGGGCGGTCAACCAGTTTTGCGTGCTTCGTGCCCTATGAGCTGGTACAGAGTCCTGTTGGAATATCCAATGTCTGTTTTTGAACATTATTTGAGAAAGAGGTTCCACTATGTTTGTTAGGACGGTATTTTGGTACACCTCGGCACTAGTTTTTACACCTTTTTCACAGAAAAAAACCTCAGTTAAGCCTGAATATGAGACTCCTAGCCAAACCATGAGTGACGAAGGATAATGTACTCGTTGAACCCTCGGAATACGCGTGCTGGCTTCTTCACTGCTGTGGGCATACACCTTATCATTTTGATTGTCATATCTTTCTTCGATGTTAAACATTTTTTTATCCGAAAACAAAATTTCGTGGTATTTTTTCCCGCGTACCGCCGTATCAAAGCGCGGGATCTATGCAGCCTAATTTTTTTCAAACGCTCGTTCAAAAAATGACCAGTATTCTTACGATAAGCTTGTAGTCCCAAGTCTTAATTTATCACTCTTTAGACCGTGGTTCTGCTTAGGCCCATCTGAGGAGCTAAGATTTTTTGTTTACGAACAGGATTTCGTTGAATTCTCGCCTTCACTGCTTTGATGATAGCGGGTGTCCTAACTGTTCAAGGTCGGCCGGTCCTCTTACGATCTTCGAAGCTTGAATCTTCAGTGAATCGTTTGATAGTGCGATAAACAAATCGTAAGGTTATTTTAATTTTTTGTAGAATATTGAAAATCTCTTTTGGCGCGTAACCACAGCGGCGCAACGCGATAACCGCTACTCTATCTTCTTTCTTCGACCACTTCATATTTGAAAATGAATGTCTTTTTTATTTTCGGCATGCGCATACGTTCTATTTTTAAAATTGGTGAAGTTCATCGAGCCAGTATTCGAAAATTTTAAATAATAAAGTTTTGTCGGTTTTGACAGAACTTATGATCCGACTAGGTATATATTTCGTTATAAAAAATATGTTCGCACGCAAGCATCCTAACGTTACATTCCTTTTCTAGCGAAGGCTGTCGCCGAGAGAATACTCTCAAGAATATTGGCGTGAAGAAATACGCCTTCACCAAAAAGCAGGTAATGGACTTGCCGGAAGACTACAGACCACCGCCGGGCACCTACGGCTCTTCGCAGACTTAAATGGTGACGTCATTTGTTATGGATTCCTACGCAAAACATGATTTAATCCAACATGTAAATCATTGATGACAACCCTAGTGTAGCAAAGGCTTGCGCCAAGCGGCTAAACGGATTTATATGAAACTTGCAACATGGCTCCCACGATTTATTTCGTAATTGCGATCTTTGCATCTCATACCCGTCTTTCTCCTTCAAAAGGACTCCTTTTTCACACACCTCGCATACTTTATAAAAATAACTATACTGCAAACTTAGTACTTACACGAAATATATATATATATATAGTACTTAGACGTACATACTTAAGGCCCAATTCAGCCCGAAACCGCAGCGGCGGGCAGCGAAGCGACGAGCAGTTTCAATGACAAAGCATTGTAAACTGTACTTGAAATACACAAAGTACAGATTCACTTGATAAAATAGAAAGCGCCGCGCTCCGCCGAGTGGCCTGACAGCGGTCCTGCCCGCGGCGCAGCGGTCTGCTCTTTCCCTGGCACTCAGCTGACCCCGCCCCGTGACAAGCGGCGCTCTGTTGGCGCCGCTGCCATTTCGATCTGAATCGTGAATTATATGTATTGTGCTATTCTTTGTAACTTATCTTAAAACCTACTTTAACCACCATCTATGTACTACGCACCATTATTTTATAACGCGCACATTTAAAATGATTGTAGATATAAATCAAAACACGTTGAAAAGTGTTAACAATAGCAGAAGTACCTTTGCAGTTCGCACTTCATACCCGAAATATAGTTAGGTATTTTCATAAATTTAAAATAAGTCGATGAAACAAATCTTATTTAGAGACTGAGTGTCATTACTCATTACGTACGCGCCTGCAAATATTACCTTACCAAATACTACCTACTCTGTCTCTCTTATCGTGTGGCACAATTAACCGTGCTATCCAAGGACGGATAGACGGCGGTTGTCTATTATTGAAAAAAAATTGACACTTCTCGAATTTTACTATATTAGAGTCAAATTAGACTGAAAAATCGAAACAAATTCGAGCGAAATTTAAAATTGCGTACCTATTAAAATCTGTATTTTGACTTATTTTCACTTACCACCAGGTGAGACGATGCCAAAGCCGTACCAATTGAGAATAACAATAATGAAAAAAATACATCAAAATTTAAAACGAGTAAAAAAACAGAAACTGAAATGCTAGCACAATTTTGTGAACTCTCAAAATTATTTTTGATGTATTTTAACGAATTTACGAAATCAAAATTATTATAGATAAATGGGCTACGTGCAAAGCCAAAGCTTTTTCTCATAGATTGTACTTAATTGTTGTTGTATATAATAATAGATCATAATAATTATACATTATAAATTTTAATAATACAGGGTGTAATAAAATTGGTGTAGGACCCGTTAAGTAGGGCTGTTACTCGTCATCCAGAAGACCCTAAGTCAATTTGCAATAAGAATGAACTCTTCATACAAATCGATCCAATTTTGTGCATCTGTATGGAACGTCGATTGTTTTTGCAAAAGCGACTTGTCTCTTTTTTTACCCGGCGAGGATATGGTGAAAAGAGTTAAGTAAAGTTTATGAAGGGGGTATATTTGACCCTGTATTACTATTTCATTTTTAATGGCCAAATTTATATTTTTCAACAAAGTTTTAAAGTTAGTAATATTAGCTGGATATTATTCTATGGATTTTGATTAAAAGAAACATACGAAAAACGTATTTATTGTATTAATATTTGCAAAGTTCCAACCAACAAATAATCAACTTTACGAAAACACTGCTACAGGTTGGATTACACGTTCGGTAGGGTAATATTTACTATTTTTTTGACTTTGCGCACGTGTGACTCTGATCGCAGGCGGTGTCCGACTGATTTTTGCGGTGTGCATGTCCAAATTGTGGGCAGGTCTCTTAGCAACAACTGCTGAGACATTCAACATCCTACGACCGCGAAATAAAACTACATTCGATTAAAAATTGGTAGGGTCAAAATGACCCCTCCACATCCTTGCTGGTTTAAAGGATCTCTTTCCTTTGCGCAACATGACGTGATTGACCGAGGGAAAGCGCATGCGTGCAAGCATCTAACGAAAGATTATGTGTTTATTTATATTAAAATGTAAGGCCAGATAGTGGCAAATGAAAATCTCATCACCATTGCCGGGTACTTAGTACACAAATAAATATAAGTTACATCAAGTTAACTCTTTGAAAAGTAAGCTTTCTTCTTAATTTTATTTTTTGAGATTTTCTTAACAATAAATGTTCGAGTTGGTTATGATGACAGAAATTTCATTTCATTTTGTAAAATGATTCAAAGAAAATGAGGAAATTGAAATGCTTACATCACAAATAAAAGTACTACATTGCCAGTTTCATACAAAACATACCTTCTGACATTAACTTGAATAGTCAGTGAGCGAGAAGCGCAAAAGTACACTTCCGTGAACGAAAAGGGTATCTTTATGGTCGAGTCTTTTGACCGCATAATCGTGAATCTCTTTCTTTTATATGTGATGTAAGTAAAAAGGTTAGTGCATGAGTATGATACCTTTTTTCAAATCCTAAGTGTTTTTTTTATGCTATCATTAAGAAAATCAAAGTTTTTAGTTTATATAACTACATCCGTTGCATCTTTTACTCCTCTCATGCTATGGTATCTGAAGGAGATAGTGTATTTTTTGCTTCTATGATAAAGTTGTTTTCTACAACAAGTTTAGATATTTAATACAAGTTAACCAAAATCTTCCAATGCAGTTGCCAATACTACCTAGCCCTTAAATGTTAATAAAAAAAATATGTTTTGTCGAATATCTGTAAGTAATATGATTAGTATTTATTAGATTAGATCCAATGTTTATCTTCCGGTTTACTACTAAATTTTAAGACAAATTTAGTTTTTGTCCTTATACGCTTATTCATATTATAATCGGTACCTATGTTATCATTCAGATCCTAAAAATTGACATAACATTGAACTGATTTAATATTGGTGTTTAGTCAGAGGAAAGTTTTACTTAAATTGTTAGCTAATTAACAAAAATAACAAAGAATTTGCAATGCATTGATTATTATTTCTCAAGATGCGCAGATGCGTCGCAAAAAATACCAGAGCTGTTCTCCAGT
Source organism: Coleophora flavipennella (assembly GCA_947284805.1). NCBI lineage: Eukaryota > Metazoa > Arthropoda > Insecta > Lepidoptera > Coleophoridae > Coleophora > Coleophora flavipennella. Next base: position 11,470,561 of record OX369308.1, read on the forward strand.
AATCCACGCACACCGAGACAAATTGTATGACTGGCGCGGGTATAAGACAGTGGTTGTCACGCACACAAGCACAAAAGAGCTGGCCCATTTTTATCGCAGTGATAATAGGGTGACGCTCTGTCCAGAGAAAAGATAGTCAAAGTTGCAATAATTCGTACTATTTATTATTATTTAAAAGTCAATAATATGTTCAAATCTAAAGATTATTTAACTCCGGGGAGTGTATTGTCACAGGCCAGTATGAAAGGTTTTTTGTTTTATTTTTTTTATGAGATTAACAATACAAAAAAACTTACGCATTTTCCAGGGCCAGCGCTTTTCAACGCCACATAAAAATTGACGTGGCGTATACTGAGTGATACACGGGTCTGTGACACTCCACTCCTGGTGACCCTGGTGTACCCTTATTATATACATACAGCGTACAAAAGTCCTCTCCCGGAAACTTCAACACACAGTCTACACATCATTATATCAGCTCATATACGTCCCCACCGAGGGGCTCGAGCCTACCATAAATTAGGGCGATCGGGCCTTAGTCGACCACGGCCCTGAGCGGGTTGATCGACTTCACACACAACCTTTGAGTTTCTTCGCAGGCTTGTGCAGGTTTCCTCAGGGCGTTTTTCCTTCACCGTAAGAGCGTCGGTTAAACATATAAAATCGAAATTCGAAAACACATTGGTACGTGGCAGGATTCGGACAACGACCTCCCGGACAGGATGTAGCAATCCTAGCCGTTACGCCACCGACGCTCCACTCATAAATATGATCAATTCTCCCAAGAAACCCATAATTAATTCGCACAAATATTTATAGACTGATCGATTTGTATATTTTAATGGCCGATGAGGACACCGCCTCGTTACAATTCGGATGAAATGTGAAAACTTTTGGCTCTTCCACTTTCCACGCCTAAATTTTGGATTCTATACACATGTCATCGACGTATATGCTTAATTGGTATGGAAAGTCCTAAATATGTTACCTTTATTTAAAAATTGCTACATCAAAAGTTATGATATTTCGTCCGAATTATATCGTGGTGGTGTTCTTACCCGTCCTTACAAAGTCACCTTGTATGTTACTCCTCCGAGATTTGTAAAAAATGACAAAAATTTTGTATAGGGGAAGTAACATAATTAGTGACCCGTTAATTGGAGCTTCAACTCATTATACTGAACAACTTTATAACACTAAACTTTCACGATTATTCATCATTACAAATTGAAAGTGGATCTTGACACCGCGGCTTCAGTCTGCTCGCGACCACAGCTATCGAAGCATAGTCGAAACGTTGAGGTAAAAACAACATCAATACCAATGTTCTATAAAACCTAAACAACTACCCGTAAGGAATCTATAACTAGTCGATTCCCAAAAAAAATAGTCTTCATACAAAATGATCCATCAGCTGATTGTCAAATTTTGTATGGAGTCAATTTTTTTTTTAAATCGTCTATGGGTGGGTTCCTCAAGGAAAGTTTTTCAATAAGGTGAGTGGAAGCCCCGCTTTCATACAACAATTTTGACACACCCGTAGATTTCTTTGGAAAATTGTTCAGTTTAGTGCCCCTGTTTGTTTCCTGGTGGAGTCTTTTTGTTGTACAGGGTTCATATAAAAGGATTATAATCAGAGTTAGCTGTGATAGACAACTAGTTGAAAGATTTGTAACATTATTAGGGCTATCCACCTGAGATTCCTTAAAAAAAAGTTGTTTTGTTTCTAAGCTTGATATCTTTATATGAATGTGTGTGTGTATCTCCACAGCTTCAGAAAACCAAAATTGAAAATGTATTTAGTAATAAATAAAAAAGTACTTATTGCGACATAATGTTCCAAGTAGGTAAGTACATAGTGCCAAATAAATTTGATGTATTTGAGAAGAATTATTTATTTGCGTCTGAGACTCTTACCATATTAGATATCATATTTCTAGCTCCAATTCATCGCACTGAACGACACATTGCGGTAGAACCCCATAGTGACTACAACAAAAATGTACGACTATCGATCATTATTCATTTTTCCAGCAATGGACGTCCTTCGGCTTATCGTCGATTTAAATTAACACTGCGGCTGGTTTTTTTTTTCATAGTGTTTGAACCAGTGATTAAAAAACATGCAATATCTTTAAATTTAAAACAAAAAGCTATTCGATTTTTTTTATTTGATAAGCCCTTATTAACAATTTGTAAATTCACATGGGTTCTTAGATTGAGTCGTTCTTTATGAGTTTTAGTTTCCAGGGTCTATTTTAAGTAGATATCATTGATGATCTTAAATTTGTTCTATATTATGGGAAATAACATTAGAGACGATTTCAAAATATACAATCCGGAAATTAACCAAGGTGACGTACTATTTGATTGGATTTTCTAAATGTGTGTATAGCAACACTTGAAGTGGTTAGATATAGTATAGGCGCGAATCAGTCATTCGTAATTTTTTTCATAGCCTTGTCCCAAAATTGGCACTTTCGGTATCTAGAAAATACTAAGTAAATAAAAACAGTTCGCGCTCTGACCATAACGTTAAATATATTGTTCTGTTTTGAAATTCTTATTTTAGTGATAAAAATAATAATTTACTGTTGTATAAAACATTACTACGTTGTTCTGTAATCTAGATATAAGCAATTGTTGTTGTTACCCGTATTTTTTTTATTTAAAAAAGGAATGTTGAATAAGTGTACCTTTATATTGTTAGCATTACCTATAGCGACTATTATTTTTGTAGGTCTGTGACGTGGCCATGTGTTTTAATTCTAATTAACCTCCTTTTTATCTACCTACGTAAACCTGAAGGTAATAAAATATCTTACATTTGTGATGTGATTACTCGTAAGAATACCTCTAGATTGTATAAAAATGTATGGATATGTCAACATATTGATTAATAAGTAGGTACTGTATTTTTAAAATATGCTAGAAAATCTAAAATAAGGGTTAGGTTACACCAAAGCGAAGTCAACCTTTGTCATTGTCCAAACAAAGTCGGTGTCAGTATCTAAAATAAACCAAAAAAGGGTGGGGCTGTTTCAGGGCACATAGCCGTTGGTTTAACTTGAAATGTTTAGTTTTGACGTCCCTGACCTTACAGGAAAGACGCTCCTGGCTTCGCCCTAGGCGGACCTCGGACCGGGCTCGCGGTTTAGGCCGTATGGCCATGAAGCCTCAGCCTTGTCGTGAAGCGGAAAAAGATTCGAGTCTCTTTTTGTTACTTCCGTAGCGGTCTAGTTTTCTAAGTTGGTACGCCGTATGTGGTTTTAAAGACGTTTCAGGTCAACATATCTTAAAAACGAAATACACTGATTTCTTCAGATAAAAGTATGTGTGTGGACAAACAAAATCATTAACTTAGAGCTTTTGGCAATTGTGGATGGCTTTGATAGCGGGGCGCTGCTTGGAAAAAAGATGTTAACCGAAATTTCAATTCCACAGACCGCCATGCTAGTTTCCATTCTCGGCTTTAGTAGAGACTAGCCCACACTTGGGGGCCTACTCCGGTTTGTGGAGGTTGTAGGGCAATGGAGAACCTCATGGTCAGATTCCAAGCATCTTATAATACATCTGACACAACTTAATGACAGCCATCTAGTGATAGCAACCGGCACCAACGGCTTCATATGCCTTGCGAAGCAACGAAACGGTCGAGCGAGATAAACGCCACTAACAATCAAACCTATCCAGGTGATGATCGTGAATCTGGACAATTAACCTGCGTGATCGACGCAACCAAGTAAGTCGCACTGAGTTACGTCCGATCTTTTAGACTTCTCAACTATTTATGATTTGATTCGCCAACTTTGCATAGACGAGAAGTCCAAAAATGTATTGTAGAAACCCGCGCAGATAAAGAATAGATCTGAAAATGGCGTCCGCTCGCAAGCTTCTCGTATGTCTAATAGACAGCTAGTGTGAGCACATGCGAGCGGACGCCATTTTCAGATCTATTCTTTATCTGCGCGGGTGCTAACTTTGACCATTTTGTTCGGCGGCCGGAAAAGTTATTCAGTTTCAGTAGCAGAAGCCTTAGTTAATTTATTTTCAGCTATTACAAATGAATCTTATAAGATCTTATAAAATATATTTTGCTGATCTGATTATAATCAATATTTAATTCAAATAAATTTTTGATCTGTGAATTTTTTTGTTTGAACAGTCTTAAAAAAATATGTACTTATTATTAATTGTATTAGAATTTCTAGAATAAATCAATTGTTGATACGTAATTTGTTTGTTTTTGTGACTTACGTGATCTATATCATCTATCTATACATATAGTAAAGAGACATAACAAAACTAACTAGGGCGACTTAAAATGAGTAACTGAACATGTTAAATACTTAGTTTTTAGAATTTATGTCTGTCTGTTTGACCGCGCCTCACGTAAAAATCACTGTACGGGTTGTGAGGAAACTTTGTATAGTGGCAGCGTATGTCTCGGAATTACTTAATAAGTATATAAAAAAATCTCGAAAATTGATCGAGAAATATAAACCAGCAACAAAAACCTTAGATATAAGTAGTACAAAGTTAGTATAAGCTTCATTACAACTGGACTTAGATGTATCTAAGCGGGCTTACCATGGTTTCCCAAAGCAATATAATTTACAAATGGGCGTGAAGGTATCTGACTTGCGGATAGTAACTGATGCATGCCGAAAATGGAAGCGGGCTTACCAAGATTCCCCAAAGCAATAAAACTGGAATTATCTTTTAAGTCACAACACATCATGGTGTTAAGACTTCTAAGTTATCTATAACATCATGGTAGTTAATTATTATTCTTAGGGTTTCGTCAGTTTCTTAATCGATCAAAAGAAACACATAGCACGCTCCATTTCCCTTTGGGTGACCTTTAGCCTTTTTATGAGGCCCATAGCACAGTATTACCTTAAAGCGGCATACAGTAGCGCAACGAATGTACTTACGCTGAGCAACGGAAGGTACTTGCGGGCCAGCAGGCGGCGGGGTACAGCCTGGCAAATTCCGCGAGTTTGCCAGGCTAGTACCTACGCCGGTGGCGCATCGTGCGACATCAAAGGCGTTGCGCTACTGTAAGCCATATCGTAATACTGTGCCCGTAGTAAGCCGACCGTGCCTCATTTCCGTGTCATGTGTGTGAAGATCTCTCTTTTTATCAAAGTTGGACCTTCCTAATTTGACCGTGTGTCCCAGGTATACATATTCGTCAACAACTTTGAATTTAGAGTCTCCAACCTTCAAAGGAGTGGGCCTGGCAGACATTTGACTTAATTTTCGTCTTGTCCATGTACATTTTAAGACCCAATTGTTGAGAAGGGGCTCTACTGAGGCCATCGAGCGTTGTGTGCCTAGGTCTTCCAGGGTCTCAGTCAGGACCACAAATATCGTCAGCGAGGTGGGTGATATACTCGCCGTTGATACTGATGCAGAGTAACCGCCTCCGTGGCGTAATGGTTAGTCCATTCGCTTCACACCAGGAGGTCGCGGGTTCGATTCCCGGTGGGGTCATCTTGTGACACTCGTTTGGTTGGTGGTAGGGCATTTTCTAAGCCCGCCTGGATAGCTACCACCACCTTATCTATGTCTTGCCGCCAAACATCAGTGTTAACAACATTGATGTGTTCCGGCTTGAAGATAAGATAGCCATTTCTCCATTGCGTTGGGGAATCTTGGTAAACCCGCTTCCATCTTCGGCATCGTCGTCACTTACCATCAGGTGAGATTTTTTATTTTTTTTATTTATAATTTGAGTGCGTTTGACTGCAACTCACCTGATGGTAAGTGATGATGCAGTCGAGGATGGTACACGCAGACTCAAATAATGCCTATTCACTCTTGCCTGAAGATCCCCAAGTTATAGGAATCGGGAAACACTGACGCAGGCAAGGAGTTCCACTCCTGCGCTGTACGCATAATAAATGAAGAAGCGTAACGATTCTTGCGAAAAGGTGGAACATCAACAACAAAGGGGTGCAACCCCTCCCTGCGTCTCGTTGACCGACGGGGGAATGAGGTCGTGAAGTTCTTGCGCGCACTCCGAAATGAATTCGATAGAATACCGACAGACAAGCGACTTTGCGGTGATGCTCAAGGCTTTGGAGCCTGTCATTGACTAGCTCGTCGTCACCAACGAGTCTCCGTGCGCGTCGGTCGAGATGATGCCAAGGGCTTACTAATTGTGAATAATAAAAAATTACTCGGTCTTTTCCTACCTAGAGGAAAAATTTATATGTTTAGAAAATACTTTTTGGATTTTTAAGCAAATAAGTGGCTGAAAGGTAATGGTGTAGCATATATTTTTAGAATTAGCTCACGTATTCCTTTAATTTGATACCGCACACTATAGGTCTCGGAAAAAAATAATTAAACTCCTACACAAAAATTTGATGATTTCGTAACTCTCCCCCATAAGTGAAATGCTACCAGTCAAAATGGTTGCTCTTACCTAAAGTATACATGTGTACCAAACCGCTATCCTACATCTGTTTGCGTAGACCGACCACCAGTAGTGGCGCGACTCCAGCGAAAACACCTGCAAGATGAAGCATGGCGGACGTACTCCAAAGAGAATATACTAATAATATCATCATCATATCAGCCGAAGGACGTCCACTGCTGCAGGGCACAGGCCTCGCCAAAGAATCTCCACGACGACCGGTTCTGCGCTGCCCGCATCCAGCGGGTTCCCGCGACCTTCACCAGGTCATCGGTCCACCGAGTGGGAGGCCTGCCTACGCTACGCTTTCCGGTGCGTGGTCGCCACTCGACAACTTTACTACCCCAACGGCCATCTGTTCTACGAGCAATGTGCCCCGCCCACTGCCACTTAAGTTTAGCAATTCTGAGAGCTATGTCGGTTACTTTAATTAATATAATTTTAGGTAAAATACACTGGATATTAAAAACGCATACTTTTGTTTTCACGCCGATTTACTTTTAGGGTTCCGTACCTCAGAAGGAAAAACGGAATCCTTATAGGATCACATTGTTGTCCGTCTGTCTGTCTGTCAAGACCCTTTTTCTCGGGAACGCGTGGAGGCATAGAGCTGAAATTCATATCAAATACTCAGGTTTACTGTCCCTTGGAGCTGTGAAAAAATCAAACTTCTAAGCCAACGCAATCAAAAGATATAGCCGTTCATGCCGCAAATTTTCGACACTCGCAAGGGAATCAAAACCTACTTTCCGTGAACTCAGAATATTTAAATTTGGTACGAAGCAACGTCTTAAAGCACAGATAAAGGAAAAATCTCGAAAAGCATAATATTGTAGTTACATCGTATAATAAAAATATTTTTAATAATTTTAAACTTACTACATAATCTACATATAGGTATTATATTGATATTCATATCAAATACTCAAGTCTATTGGTTATTTTTAATCTATTGTAGTCAATGATAGGTTGTCATTTTATTCATGTAGGTAGTACACAATAAAAAATAAAAACATTGTACCCTCCTTCTCCCCTTCCTTTTTATCTGCCAGTTCGCGTGGACTTGCTCCAAAAATTGACTTAAAATTAAATAGAATCAGTGCTCTAAAAGGTGCAAACTTGGTGTAGCTCGACCCAAAACATTAAATTCCAAGACTACAACAAATAATTAGTGTTAGTATCAGCGCCAAACGCTCGGAGGAATTATTAAAACGTCCTTGGCCAAACGATGTATGGCGGCAAGTGAGATACGAGCCACGGTGATTACCTGCAGGACTCCAAAACCTAAGATAACTGGCTCCCATCCCATTTTTCAACCCCATACATTCCATTTTTGTTCCTTCGATCCGATATTCAGTAATTAGTTTGTTGTTTTCTTCGAATTTTTTCGAAGTCGTAAATTAAAATTGTGTGTAAAGTCATTCCGCGCATCTTGCATGTTGCGTTGGTTCAAATCATTTTATGGAATTTAACTTCAGTTTGAAGTTTTTGGCGGGATTTGTGGTGAACGTATTCGTGGTTTTATTTTGTTGTTTTTGCATTGTTTTCTGCTAAGATTTTGTTCAAGAAGTGGTGCATTTTGGAGAAAATCGTCTAGTGCACGTGAGCAATGTGGAGAACAAGAAAATAAAACGAAGGAGGACGTGAGAACCCAACTTGCTCTAGGTGCAGTTTTATAACTGGTTGTTCCACCTCACAATGTAGCTGCTGCAAATGCTGTCTAGAACTTCAGAGAAGATTTTTAATGCACCGGCACTAGCATTACAAATCAAAAAACAAATACTTACACAATTAAATGGGGATTGTCTCGGAAGGGCTTTGTACCCGTGAGACGTTAAGAGACTAAAAAAACAAAAAAACTTTAGTTTGAAATTTTTGAATGTAAACAAACAGACATATGTAGTAAAAGTTTTAGTAAAAGTGAAAAATTTGTGTTAGTAGTTTATGTAAGTACTAAGTAATCATGAGTGCAACAATCGAAAACCAGCTCTGTATATTAAGGTTAGACACTATTTATATTTCTGCCATAACAGCAGAAAAGCCGGATTGCGATCTAAGTACTACGGTTTTTTTTTTCACTTTTAAGATTAATCTAGATATATTTTTCTTTCTTCTCTCCTTTATTGTAAAAACCAGATGTAGAGCTGCCTTCGGGAGCCTGTTATGGTTATTTTTAATCTATTGTAATCAATGATAGTTTGTCATTTTATTCATGTAGGTAGTACACAATAAAAAAATAAAAACATTGTACCCTCCTTCTCCCCTTCCTTTTTCATCTGCCAGTTCGCGTGGACTTGCTCCAAAAATTAACTTAAAATAAAATAGAATCAGTGCTCTAAAAGGTGCAAACTTGGTGTGGGTCGACCCAAAACATTAAATTTCAAGACTACAACAAATAATTAGTGTTAGAATCAGCGATGTATGGCGGCATGTGAGATACGAGCCACGGTGATTGTCTGCAGGACTCCAAAACCGTAAGTTAACTGGCTCCCATCCCATTTTTCAACCCCATACATTCCATCTATAATACTTTTATTAAGCTGTGAAAAAATCAAACTTCTATGTCAATGCAATCAAAAGAAACAGCAATTTAAGCCACATATTTTAAAACTCGCAACTACTAGCAAGTGAATCAAAACCTACAAGATACTTCCAGTCAACCTAGAATTTTGAAATTTAGCATAAAGCAACGTTTTATATGACACATAAAGGAAAAATTCCGAAAACCTTAATTTTTTTAGTTATATCACACACTAATATTTTTTTTATAATTACAAACTTATTACTCTTTTCCTCATGAACGCATAGAGGTATCAAGTTGAAATGCATATCAAATACTTAGGTCTAATTGCCTTAAGCTGTGCAAAAAAAAATCTTAGTCAATGCAAATATGCAAATGTACAACCATTAATACTGCATATTTTGATACTCGCAACTACTCACAAGGGAATCAAAACCTAAAGGCTACTTCCCGTTGACATAGAATCTTCAAATTTTGGTAAGAAGCAATAGCTTAGAGAACAGGTAACAGAAAAATTCAGAAAACCTTGAAATTTTAGGTAGTTGTATCACCAAAAAAATTGTGATTTACTTATATACCTACAGGTTTGTAGGAACCCTCGGTGCGCGAGTCCGACTCGCACTTGGCCGGTTTTTTGTATCACCGCGCTAAAAAAATCAGTCAGCGAACCTTAGACCAAGCAGTTTTTATTTATCGGACTATGTGTTGTCACTTGGCTGTATGAGATAAAATCTCAATTTGTGTTCTGTGCGACTCAATGTGTTACAGGATTGTTGCAATGAAAAGAAACCACTCTCCAGTAATGAAATTACATAGCTCGTTCACGAGTGGGAATGTAAATTCTTTTAAATTTTTATGACGATTCTACTCCCTCTTTACCTGTAGCTACTTAAGAGGAGTGAGTATCTAGCCAACTCTATTCAAACGTAGTTTGGTTCTCATTTGAATAATAATCAATGTTATTGAAATTTTGTAAACACGTTCTAGAAAATAATATATGAATCTATGGTTTGTCTGATTTCCAAAATGACAAAATTGCGTAAAAAAATGCACAAAGATTTTTATATGTTATCTTTATATAGGGTGACTTTTAATAAGTTCTTGATAGCAAAGGATATGAATGTACTCGTGATTACAAACAACTTTCCCAAAGAAACTATATGTCAAATATGAAAAAAAAATTTTGGTCCTTGATACATTTTTGCCGATTTGATAACTTATTATGTATCGAGGGCGAAAATTTTTTTTTCATATTTCGCATATAGTTTCTTTGGGAAAGTTGTTGTAATCACGAGTACATTCATATCCTTTGCTATCAAGAACTAATTAAAAGTATATACCTATATAAAATTCTTGTGTTGCAGTTTTAGTTGCCATACTCCCCAAAACGGCAGGATGGTTTCCATGAAGTTTTCTGTGTATATTCGGTCTGAGAAGTTATAGAAAATTTTTCACCAGGATCTGAGCAGGCGAAGTCGCTGGCTAGTAATGTATAAAATTTCAATAACTTTGATCATTGATTAATTTGCGGTTTTTTTAGTGTACCACTAGTACTAATACAAGCATAATCAAATTTTAAACTATTCACTGGACATATTACCTTTCTAAGAAAATTTTAGGTATTACATTGTAAATTGTCCTTTACAATAATGTCTAGCTTGAAGCACAGATTTTTCTTAGTTCAGGAATACAATATTTTGTAATTTTTTAGTTTTAAGAGACTCATGGTAACTATTTTCCTCTATTTTACGAATAATTATATTTATTAATATTCAAATACGAACCAAATTACGTTCATATGAAGTGCGCTAGGGATACACTCCTCTTAACTGCTTTACCCGCTTCTTTTCCGTAGTTCCATTGATGGGACTATGGAAAGTTAACAAACAAATTTTCAAACAAGCTGTTGCCCGCGACGTCGTCCTCGTATATAACATGTCAAATTATAAAAAAACACATGAAAATCCATAAATTGTTTGAGATCCTAAATTCGTAAAAAAACAGTAACAAAATTTTGATTGTAATTGTGAAACAGCCGCTCACAAGGCTTATGCGCTTGATATGAGACGGGAATTTTTCGAGATGAATAGGTTGCCATTCGAATCAAACGAAACCAACTATCCACCATACAAAATTTCACCTTGATAGCTGTAATAGTCTTTGGGTAAAACAGCTGTGACATAACGACGGACAGACAGACATTGGAAATTATGTGGGTTCCTAGTTTGAATTAATTGATGTATTACGATCGTGTGCTCTTCGATCTAAGGATGCGATCATTTAAAGTCGCCATTAGCTCGTTTATAGGGGTGAGTATAGCCCGCTGAAACACAGGAGATTTCTTGGTTGGCGCTATTCGACCAAGAACACCCCTACACGCTGTACCTCAACTGAAAGTACAAGTTTACACAGAGACTGGCAGTAGATATATTTGGCGTATGTTTTACAAAAAAATACTCAGTCTTTTCTACTTCGAGGGGCCCAAACTCGGTGTGTTTTAAAACTTTTTGTCTTCTTGGAAAACAAGTTGCTGAAAGGTAATGGTGTAATATATTTTACAAGCTTTACATAATTTGCCGTGTTAGTCAGTCACTTTGTCTGTTAGTTACACATTGGTCTCTGGTCCGTCAGTCACAGTAAATGAAATGAAGCCTGCTTACTCCATCCAGCTAACATGTACTGATTGTCACTTAGATTGAAACTGCAACATCCTTCTATTTATTACTTATTTATTCGCTTAGCCGTACATAACCTGTCTGTATTGTATTAATTGCTATCACTTAAACTACATACTCAAAACATAATACACACAAACCTCATTTCCATATCCTATATTATACAACACCTAACCATATACTTACATAGAAACTAATCATACAATATAATAATATACACTTGTTAACACACAAACAGCTCTGTGCGATCTCATTATATCAAATAACCTTATTTAAGAGGATTGTAAACTTACGACGAAAATTATACTTTTCATACAAACGGCAAAAGTGATTTTCACCTCTTAAAAGTTAACCGATTATAACCAATTTTGATAAGTTGTCATTCGAACAAAAGCCAGGTTTATAGATTACGTTTTTTTTTAATTATTGATAAAAAATAAACAAATAATGGCCCAATTTACTTTTGTATGAAAACATGTGAACGACAATAAAATTTAACTTTATTATAGGAAAAACATAAACCTATAAACCTAGCTTTTGTTCTGACATTTAAGAGGCGAAAATCGCTAACGCCATTTGATGAAAAGTCGTAGGTTCACAGTCCTCTTAACTACATATTGAAACCCGACCTTTTAAAATCACTGATGAGATCGAGGCGAACCTAGCGATACCTTGGCACTTCAAAATCCATCAAGCTGAGCTCAGCAGAAAAAACAGGCTTGCATGTCAATACAGGTGATTCTGGAGACATGACAGGACTAGTGCTACACAATTCAGTAAATGATTACGAATCGTTTTTCACCATATTTACGTGAAACTTAAAAAGGATCTTATAACTTTTTAATTTATAATTCAAAATTTGGGTTTTTGTAATTTTAAAAAAATGGCCACATGCTTGACGGACCACGCATAGTGTAGGGTTCCGAAGTTATTACTAGAAAACTGTCTCAGGATACCCTAATCGCTTTCCTAGGTACAATACTTAGTAGCAAAGAAAATTTACAGACAGACAAAATGAAAAGGGATGGACATGACGAAATCAATAAGGGTATAGTTTTTCACTACTTTGGCCCCGGAACTTAAAAAAATAACATTTTTATCACTAACATACACGAAACAGTAGATTATAATTTACTGGGTCAGGTTGTGTTGGTCCAGCCCGATCAAGTTACAGAATCACCCTGTATACATAAATACATACAACCATAGACGTCAATAAAAACACTACCTTCCTTTTTGGGCGATCGGGTTACAAAAGAATAAAATATTTTTATATCTAAACAAATAACTACTTATATAAAATTAAAATTATCTACTGTCTACCTATGTACAACGAGTATATTATTTACACACACATAGATTGCGCCCCACACGGCGATGCTTCATCACTTGTTCATACTGTTTATTAATTAATTACCAACTAATTTTACACATAAAAAGTGATAATATAATAAAACAGACTTACTATGCAATAGGTAGGCGTTAGCTGTACCTGCCAATTTTTTTTGGCGTAATTTTAAAACAGATTAAGGCACTATTGTAATGTAAACGATTTTATGAAATACATAGCACATATGAAATGCTGATTTTTAAAGATGTTTTACATAATCTATTTTTTAAACAGCATTCTGGTCTACTTTCAGAAATTAAATAGTGGAGAATATATGCATACCTAAATGAGGTGTTTTTAAATGGCGTATAAGAACACAACCACGTTATTATTCGGATGCCATGCGACAACTCTTGTTCTATTACTTTTTAAATAGCCGTTAAAATGACGTCAATAACATTTGTATGGGGCCCAAAAAGATTGGCTTTATTTAAAAAGTTTTAGAACTAATATTGTCATATTTTAATTGCGTAGTTGTGTTTTTATCCGCCATTAAAAACTCACCTTGTCTATTGTTCAAATATCTTGGAGACCATGGCGCGGTGACTTTAAACGATAATTGATATTTTACCTATATTTTTCCCCATTTTTGCCAAAAAATAAATATGAATTTAAAAATTAAATAGCCTGCAACGCAGCAGTCACTTCATTACTATTGGCTATTTGACAGTTTTCGAAAAAATATTTTAAAATTTACATAGGTTTATTTTATATCTCTTACAATTATAAAAGCGTTATTTATTACAATAAAAAGTAATATTTTTTATCCATTAATTTTAAATTCGCGCGTAAACAGCCTTTCACATGACATTTCCGAGCTGTGACGTCATATTTCAATAAATAAAACAAAGTTGACTATGACGACGCTCTAGGTTCTAACTCTGAGCTTGTCTTCGTATGTACTTTACGTGGGGCCATGTACCTGACATAGAATCTCTCTCTGAGATACTTATAGAAACTCATTGACAAAATTTAGCAAATAAAATGTTATTTCTTCCGTGTGTTTAACCCTACATTATTTCGATTTGGTCTCGTTAGAGGTTTGTTGAAATGGAGGCTATAGAAAAGCTGATAGTGCGAGTCTGCCTAAGTTGATTCTTTTATGGTTGCAAATTCGATTATTTCGAACATATTCCCAGTCCTTACCCCAGTGGTGACGAATGGTAATAAAAAAAACACACTCGTCACCACTGAAAAATGTCTGCCATTTTGAAATTTTTAGTCAATGGCTCGATTGCTTCCAAAATCTTTAAGAACTTCAACCGTCTTTTAAATGGTTGGTGTTTCTTTAAGATTGCTAAGGAGTTGACATTCGTACGACATAGCAACATTTTAAATACATGTTCCACCCTCTTTCCGTCGCGGCCACTTTTTCCAATACTGACAACAAAAAGAGACCTCAAGGACCTTTAAATATTGATTTTAAAAGCAGTTGGTCAAATAACTAAATATGTAGTTCAAAATAGCGGCTACTTTTTACAAATCTGACAAAGGATTCGTAATCAGACTTCAGAGACCTTCAGATATTGATTTTGGAAGCAATCAGTACTGTGACTAAAAAGTTGAAAACACCAGCAATTTTTTTAAATTCTGAACGGATTCGTGATCAGAGATCTCAGGGACTTTCAGATATTGATTTTCAAAGCAATCGTTCCAGTAACTAAAAAGTTCAAAATGGCGGCCACTGTTTTAAATACTGACAACGGATTCGTTATCACCTCTACTCTCAGACTTCAGGGACAATTTAATATGATAGATAGATAAGATAAAACTTTATTTCACTAAAAAGGCACAATACATTTTAACAATAAACAAACAAATAAATGAAACTTAATGACAAATATTACTAGTATATATAAAAAAATATGAAACAGTGTCAGTGGTGCCAAGTTAGTGAAACTGGTCCAGGCTCAGCATAAATGTTGTGGGTCGCAGAGTACTCACAACGCTGTTTTTCAGCCAAAACCAAGAAAAACGTACACGCACCTCAGTGGTCAACAATATAGTTATGAAAAAAAATAAAAATTTAAAAGAAAATTTGTGCATTTATACCTGTGCTGGTGATTGAGGGAAGACGACGATAGTGCTCGCATAGACAGGACAAATATCCCTTACAGTGTCTACCTGCCTGGTAATAACAAATGTACGCATACACAGCCGCTTAAACCCAGACTATAACGTTATATTATATAAAAGGAAACAGGAAACAGTGACGGAATGACTGATCCTTCGACGCACAAGCTTAAACACTAAACGGATCAGGCTGAAATTGGGCGTACAGATATCAATTATGACGTAGGCATCCGTTCAGAAAGGATTTCAGAATTATTATTTTTTATGGGAACGGTAATAAACGGGACATATTCCGCTGCTTTATCCGCTACCCTCCTCTCTGCTCAGTCAAGAGATATTCACGCAATTTTCTTTTGAAAGTATATAGTGTAGGAATTTCCCGCAGTGGTGGAGGGAGATCATTCCAACACTTTGAGGCGAGGAAACGGAAGCTACCACGGAATATTGTTGTTTTATGTTTTGGGATGTCAAAAACTGACGAGCAGGCCCTACTAACATTTCGTTGATAAGCATTACGCCAGTTTAACTTTTTGTACAAATAATCAGGTCGCTGATATTTTATTACTCCAAACAAAAGTGATGCATAGTAAAGTTTTTGACGTGCTTGCATCTTCAGGATATTTGAGGAGTTAAAATATGGAGTAACATGCGTTCGTGGAGGGATCCTAAAACAAAACAAAATCGGGCACATGCATTTTGTACCCTTTGTATAAGACGCTGTGACTTATGAAATAAACAAGGACCGTAGACTGTAATACAGTAATTTAATTTAGATAATATAATGGACTCGCATATCCTCACTCGTAACTCTGTGTTGATGAATGGTCGAATTTTATATATAACCTTAAGTCTAAAGAGGCAGTTGCGAGCCAGCTGAACTACATGTTTTTCGAAACGCAAGAAAGAATCAAAAACCACTCCAAGATTACGAGCTCGTCGACAAGATCAATTGCTTTACCATTAATCCTAACCATAGGTTTAGAACGAACTATACAATCCACTTGTTTTTTGGTTCCCAATGCCATGCACTTAGATTTTGATGGGTTTAATAAAAGGGAGTTGTTTATTGACCATTGATATACCTACTCTGTGGAGATCGTTGTTTATATTATCAATAGCAGTATTTATATTTTCCAAATCCACAGCAGTGTAAATCTGAAGATCATCCGCATATAAGTGGTATTTACAGCTCTGTATGCATCTAGTAATATCTGCACTATAAATAATAAAAAGTAAGGGACCCAATATAGAACCCTGTGGCACACCTCTCTCAACTGGCAATAGCTGTGATGTTAGATTTGTGCCATCATGTTTCTGAATGACAACTTGTTGCTTGCGGAAACTGAGGTAACTATTAAACCACATTAGGGAGCTAGTATCAAAACCATAATAAGCTAGTTTTGATAAGAGCAAAGAAATGTTAATAGCGTCGAAAGCACGGGAGAAATCCAAAAGAACCAATAAATTTCCGCAGCCTGTATCAGACGAAGACAGTAAATTATCAACTACGTCAAGTAATGCAGTTGCAGTACTCCGGTTTTTTCTAAAACCTGATTGTCGCTCCGGTAGGATTTTGTTAGCTTCGCAATACTTAATAACCTGATCATACACAACCTTCTCCAGAATTTTCGATAGGTATGGCAAAATACTTATGGGACGAAGATCTTTGACATCATTAAGCTCTGTAGTCTTGGGTATTGGTTTAACTACTCCAATTTTCCATAGGTCACAGAATCCACAATTGACCGATTTATGATAGCAGTGATTACACCAAGCGTACGCGGGAGTGTCAACAATATCATATCCATAGTTATTCTATCGTAGCCCTTAGCATTAGATTTGATACCCAATATTATCTTGGCAACAACATTCTGATGGACCGGTTCAAGCTTGAAAGTATTAGCGCCATGTTTGTTAAATTCGAAATAAGTTAGTTGTGATAGAGGAAGGGAGGTGCTGCCAGGAACATTTAGAAAGTGTTTGTTTACACAATCAGGGTCATTAAATGAGTCAGGAAGGCTTGAGGCACCCTTAAAATCAGGAAGAACTGTGGATTTTAAGTTGCTCCATAAGAGTTTAGAATTATTTGTTACTATTGATATTCTGGACATAGTATGCAACTTTTTCCGCATAGATGCTGGAATTGACCAAACGTTTCAAGGTTTTATATTGTTCTTTATCGGTATCAAGTTTAGATCTGCGATACTTACTGTGAGCTTGGTCTCGGAGGTACATCATATGACGGATATTACTAGTGAACCATGAAGCTGCTTGTTACGAATCAATATCGACTTTTCAGGTGCCACCCTATCGACCAAGTCTATAATTTTATCACTAAATGCAGATACCATTTCATTTACACAAGGCAGTGTAGCAATACAATCCCAATCAATTACGTCCAGCTCATTCTCTAAAACGTGTTGATCTAAATCTTTAAGTGGTCTAAAATTTATATACCTAGGAGGGAGCTTGGGCTTCT
The DNA here is from genome assembly GCA_947284805.1 of Coleophora flavipennella. NCBI lineage: Eukaryota > Metazoa > Arthropoda > Insecta > Lepidoptera > Coleophoridae > Coleophora > Coleophora flavipennella. Next base: position 11,488,126 of record OX369308.1, read on the forward strand.
TTATTTTAAACTCAACTGAAATAAAAGCATGACCCTAAGTTCAGGAATTGAAATCACGTTAGTATTAGTAACTGTAGCATCGGTCAATACAAAGTCTATTAGAGTGGCGCTGTGATCGGTAAAATGAGTCGGTTGGGTAATGCAATTTAAGAGATGAGTACAATCAAGGAACTCTTCTACTCGAGAAGTTTTCCAATCTTTGCATAGTAGATTTATATTAAAGTCTCCCAAGATAACTGCATAGTCATAATCTCCAAACGACGTAAGTGAATCGGTGAGAGAGTCCAAAAAAACATCAATATTAACCCAAGATGGCCGGTAAGCAGTTCCCACTAGTAAATGGTTCGAGTTGATATTTATTGATAACCACATCTGTTCTACTTCTTTGTGCGTAATTGGATGCTGACGAGTTTTCGTATTCACACCACGCTTTATGTAAAACCCAACACCCTCACCCGCCGATTTGCGAAGACCGCGCGGACGCGGCAGGTGACGGAAGGAATAGCCCGGCAATACTGGAGCCTTAGCATCCTCCCCCGTTCGTAGCCAGGTTTCGTTAATAGCGATAAGATCGGGACACTCTCGTGACACAGCAATAATAAACTCATCATGTTTGCTGCTCAAGGAGCCGGCATTAAAAAGTCCAATTCTAAAGTTAGTATTCTTAACCATTTGCGGTTTCACGTGGCATTAAAAATGTCACGCAAAAACCCCTTAAATTTGAAATTAATTTACTAAATATATTATTTATAATACAACAAAAACACAGTTTATAATTATGGTTTATACTATTTCTGCAAGCCGGCACTGCGGTATAACAATTGCTGTAGATCGGGGTAAATAATAAGTTGAAAGTGTATAAAAAACAGATAATCCAATTAAACAAACATGACCTTGGCATATTCTTAACCTTGGCACTTGGCAACACTGACGCTGGGTGTAAAGTGTGATAAAAACTATAAATAATACCAATAATACGGTATACGAGCACAATAGTTATTAATGATATGTATAACTGAAATGTTTTTTGAATTAATAGCATTATATGACACAGGTATGTACGAATACAGTAGTAAATGATACTTACAATCTTAGGCAGTATAAAAAATATGCGATAGCCATTTCGTAAAAAAGTTGTAGGTACGTAATCTCCAAAACAAAAATAACATTCAAGTAGACCTTTTGATTGGTTCAACCCCGAAAACACGGTTCAAATCCTTTTCAGCTTTAAGCAATCGGGCAGGACAGCTATATGAATCCGTTTTCTTAGCATAGACGAGACCTCCTTTAGTCCATACAAATTTCCAATCTAGATTGCGCCCCATTTCTCTTGCTTTGCCGAAAAGAATTCGATTTGTACGGGTTAGCCTCTCATTAATATAATAGTGTACATCGGGGTACGTAGGAAGGCCTAAATCACCGGTTCTCAGAGTGCGCTTGACACGTGCATTTCTTATCAGTTGATCGCGGAATATCCGCCGGGACAGTCGCACGACAATAGGGCGCGGGCGCGGGTACTGCACCGCACCCCCCGCCATCGACGCTCCACCGCCGCTGCCACCATCCCGGTCGCCCGCCAAACGATGATGTCTTCGCGAGCCTACGCGCTCGATGTAAACAATGTCGTGTTGAGTGATTGCAACTCCTAAGTACGTTGCAATAGAGGTGAAAATCTGGGACAGTTGTTCACCTGGTAGCTCAGGAAGACATGTGATTTCGATGTCATTTAGGAGATTTTGCTGTTCTCTGTCATTTAATTGGGACTGAAGTTGAGAAATTGTTTCTTCCAGTTGTGATGTATCAGATGTGTTGGTTTGTTTACATCGCAAGAGCTCAAGGTCTGATTGCAACTGTAAGTTTTCATTTTTTAATGACTGAACCATATTATTAAGAGCTGTGACGTCACGACGTACGTCACTTATTTCGGTGGATAACGAATCAGTGGTGCACTTAAAATCTGCTTTAACCTCGTTTATCAGATCGCGGAGGTCCTGTTTTATCTCCTCAGCCAGTAACACTCGAACGTATTCGAACTTCGTTTCCAATTTTTTATCCAGTAATGCCTCAAACTGTTCCAAATTAATGCTTGGAGTACCTTCCTTTTGGGGAATGTTAGCACCAACACCAACGTAAGCGGAAAGCATGCTATCCACCGCCGCCAATGGTACATTAAGCGACTCCAAGGGTGCTTTAATAGGTGTATCATCATTTCTATTTAGGCGCTCAGCCTCATTTTGGCACGGTTGGCAAATCCATGAACGGCTAAATTCGATAGCATTGGCCAAAAAAGTAACTGTTGTTATACTGAGGCACTTGTAATGAAATGAACAGTTACATTTTTTACAAATCAAGGACTCACCCCTCTGAATAGGATTAGTGCATGCGTAGCATTTCATTATTTTTCTGTGTAGATAACAGTGTGCGAAACCAAATAGATGCAAATAGTCCAGTTCAGTGTCAGCTGATCACTGTCGGCCAATCAGCTGATGTCCGCCGTGTTCGAGCAACTGAGGTATGAGTCACGCCCAGTAAATTCGTTAACAGACACTAAAACACTAGTTTTCCGGCTACACTACACAGATTTATACTTTCTTACAAACACAGTCAAGGAGCCTGTTTATTTATGATTCCTTTCATATAACTTTTTATCACCAAAACGTATATTTTAACAATTTAGACAAAATTTGCACAGAGCGTTTAATAAACGATGTTGACACAAAGAAGTGCGGGTACGTGAAATATAGATTTTGGATGCAATCGGTACAGTAACTTAAAAGTTTAAAATCTCTACTCTCCATTGTACTTTTCTCTCCCCTGTACTCTTCACTCTACACACACCACTTTACTCTTCACCACTACTCTCCACACAATTGAAATCTTCACTACACTACTCTCCACTCTAATGTCCACTTTACTCTTCACTCTACTCTCCACTCCACTTTACTCGACTCTTCACTCTACTATCCACTTCACTACTCTTCACTTACTCAACTCTCCACACCACCCACCTCTACTCTCTACTTTACTTGACTCTAGTATCCACTTTACTCTACTCTCTTTATCACTCTTCCTAATCTCCACCACTGTACTCTCCACTCTACTCTTGACTCCACTTCAATATATTCTCCACTCTACTATCAACTTATCTCCACTCCATTCTCCACTACTCTCCACCGCTGTACTCTCCACTCTACCCATGACTCCACTCAAATATATTCTCCACTCTACTATCAACTTATCTCCACTCCACTCTACTCTCCACTCAACTTTACACTCTACTATCCACTAATCTCCACTCCACCTCACTCTCCACTCCACCTCACTCTCCACTCCACTCTACTATCCACCACTACTTACTCTCCACTCCATTGAGTGCTGTATACTAGTGGCGACAAATGAGATTTTTTCCCATTCGTCCCCAGTGGTGACGAGTGTGATTTTTTATTACCATTCGTCACCACTGGGGTAAGGACTGGGAATATGTTCGAAATAATCGAATTTGCATGCAACCATAAAAGAATCAACTTAGGCAGACTCGCACTATCGGTTTTCTATAGCCTGCCTCCATTTCAACAAACCAACCTCTCACGAGACCAAATCGAAATAATGTATGGTTAAACACACGACGTATTATTTTGTAAAATGTGAAGTCACACGATGCTCAATCATGGCCGTCCGCGTTTCGTTTCTTATAATCCACAGATAAAAAACTCAAATTTATTTTTCAAAAATTAAGGATGTACAATTTATTTTATGCAAAAAACAAATGGTGTGAAGCTACCATATGTAACATATTTTATCTTAACAACTGTCAAATAGCTAATTCTAATTTTTGGGAATACTGCGCATCAGATCACGGCATCATCGTCCCTTAGATTATCATCAGGTGAGATGATGCCAAGAGCTTACTAAATGCGAATGAAGAAAAAAAACTTCGCCAGAACGTGAATACATTGTTACTCTGAAGATACATAGAAACTTATCGAAACTTTAGGTCTATTCCATAAAAAAATTGTTGGTTCATCTTCTTTATGTATTACCGCTACTGGGTTGATTCGAGTATGTGGAATATTTGCTTCGTACGGGATGTGTCACATATCCTCTACCAGATATTTTTTGCGCTTTTGGCGATAATCAGTATATTTTCTATTTTTCCCGTGGTTTGTGCATGCTTTTCCTGTAATAAAAAACACAAAACACTGATTAAATTAACATCATAGTGTCGTTTTTATACCTTGTAAAGTATTGTAAAGTTATCTGAAGTCTCAGTATTCAATTTAAAAAATCCTCGAACATCCTTTGTAGCCATTTGAATAGCTGAGTAAATAAATTAAGTAAAGGTTAATCATACTCGCTGAACTTAAGTAGCAGTTTATGAGGCACATAGCTAGTATAGAAGTGATGACCGTTGGGGCAGTAAAGTTATCGAGTAGAAACCGTGCACTACCGGAAAACGTAGCGTAGACAGCCCTCACACTCGGTGGATCGAAGACTGGGTGAATGTCGCGGGAAGTCGCTGGATGCGGGCAGTGCAGGACAAGTCGTTGTAGAAATCCTTGGGGGAAGCATTTGTCCAGCAGTGGATGTCTTTCGGCTGATATGATGATGACATGATGATAGTATACTCGGCCGCACTTCAGCGGTACCGTAGTACATTAAAATGAAAAAAAAACCATTTTTTTAGACAAATACATGATTAATTTACTTGCATTAGGTTACATCACAATGCTAAACATGGAAGGTTTATAGGATTCCAAAGTCAACAAGGAACCCTTATAGTTTTGCCATTTCTATCCGTCTGTCTGTTCGTTTGTACGCGGCTTAGCTCGGAGACTATCAGTACTAGAAAACTGTAATTTGGCTAACTTATCTTCAAGCCGGAACACATCAACGCTATTAACATTGATACTTGGCGGCAAGACTTAAGACAAGATGGTGGTAGCTAGCCCTGGCAGCAGCCGGCGCAACGCCAGACAGAACCAACTTCACTGAACAACAGGAACAAAAAAAGAACTTTCACTACCAGGAAATCTATTATTATGAGAAGTCAATTTTTTGCTCCCGTTGTTCTTTGAAGATAAAGAAAGGAAAGATGTAGCACAGTACAAAGAGACTAATTAATACTTTGCATACTATTATTATGAGAAGTCAATTTTTTGCTCCCGTTGTTCTTTGAAGATAAAGAAAGGAAAGATGTAGCACAGTACAAAGAGACTAATTAATACTTTGCATACTAAAACTCCTCACTCTACCAAAGTAAATATATTAGTACCAACATACAGAAAGGACATTCCCTGCCTCTCTCTAGATTGGTTACAGTTTGGTTTTCGAACGTATAGGTCTTCGCCGCCATTTTGTTTGTTCCGTCATTCCTTTTATGAAATGTCATTTCTAGCCCGTCGTATGAAGTGTCCAGGGTGTGACTCTAATGTGGCTGTTGTCTTTGCTGCTAGCTGCCAGTCGGAATCTAGAGATCGGCAGGGATTGTCCATACTGTATGTTAGTACTAATATATAATATACTTTGCTATGACTACGCGCTAGGTGTGTAGATACTAGCCTAGTTTGCAGGCCGGCGGCGTCTCGCAGTCAAGTTTCCCGCGAGGTGTCGAGAGACAGCTCGCTGTTAGCGCAAAAGATCTTCGCCATTAGATTGGATATATTGTTGTTCACGCCGTATGTGTTCTGGAAATGATAGTTTATTTATTTTAGATATAAAAACCAAGCTTACTTTACGTGATCGAATTGAAACGAGGACATCCCTATAAGAACTAAGGTCACTGACACAGCTCATAGAATAAGCAAGTTGAAGTGGCAATGGGAACGTAGAACTGATAACCGATGGGATGAAATATTATCGAGTGGCGACCACGGGCAGGAAATGTCGGTAGTTTTTCGTAAAATTTTATGGGAACCCTGTAAAATTCAGTAAAATCTAATGAAAATCTGTAAAATACAGTGAAATGTACTGATATCCCTGTAGAATCCGGTGGAATTCAATGAAAAACTCCAGTATCCAATTGAATTCAATGAGATCTCTGTAGTTTTTTTTTGGTAAAATTTGATGGGAACCCTGTAGAATCCAGAGGAATACAATGGAAATCATTGAGGTCTAATTAAATTCAACGATATTTGGATAGAATCTCGTAGAATTTGATGGGAAACCTGAAGAACGGAAAACTGCGGTATTTAGTAAAAATCAAAGATATCCCAGTAGAATTTTATAGGAACCATGTAGAATTCAGTTGAATCCAATGAAGACCTGTGGTATCCAGTTGAATTCGATGACATCTATATTTTTTTTGTGAAATTTGATGGGAACACTGTAGAATTCAGAGGATCTGTAACATCTAGTGGAATTTGATGAAATCCCGGTACAATCAGGTGAAACTTCATGGACACCCTATAGAATTCAGTGGATTCTAATGGGAACCTTCAGTATATATTTGAATTTGATGAGATCTTGGTATTTTAGGTGAAATTTGATTTATACTATGGAAAACCCAGTAGAAAATATTTAAAATACTGGATTCTACAGAGAATTTGACGATATCCCGGTACAATCTGGTAAAATTTCATGGAATATCCGTGTGGATTCGGTGTCTAGTTGAATTTGATAAGATTTTAGTAGTCCTTTATGAAATTTGATGGAACTATCTAGAGTCCAGTAGAATACACTGGATATTACGGGATTCTTCGGGTTCCTAATAGATTACACTAGATTCTTCAGGGTTCCCATAAAATTTCACGAAAATCTACCAAGATCTCAATTGGATCCTGTAGGTTTCCACCGAATTCTACAGGGTTTCCCTGAAAGTTTTAACGGATTCTACAGAGATACCATCCAATTCCAGATGTTTCCATTGGAATCCATTTAAATGGACCAGATTTTACTGAGATCTCTTCGAAAACCATAGGCCACCACAGTAGCTCTGAGATCCTCCCTCCCTGATGAGGAGCAGGTTTAAAAAAATCTGGAGGGGAGGGACGGGTGAAGCGTTTCGCGGTAGGGGTTGTGATTTTTTATGTACTCAGTCATAGGTATACCACAGCAACAGTTAAAAAAATACAAGTAATGTCTTGAAAAAAAATCTAGAATGAATGTACTGTAATAAAAATTTAACTTTATTATGAACTGTAAAAACACTGTAAATAAAATAAAATTTAGGTGATCTAATTTCAGTAAAAATTCAAGTAGGTAATAAAAATAAGATTGTTTTTATTTTATAAAGGTCCTTTTGTACTTTTGTAGCCTTATCTCTTAATGTGAAAAATCAATATGTATAATAATTAATATACAATTATTGCATTAAATCGTTACTATGTATTAAGTTTACTCTTTGTTTTGGTATATTTATAGTTTTGACTAGTTATTTTTATGCCCCGACGCAAACAGAGGGATGTTATAAGCTTAACGTGTGTATCTGTGTTTTTTGTTTGATAGCTGACATGATCGAGGTGGTTCTTAGAAATAATTTGTGAATGTCTGTTCAGCCGTTTGAAGACCATCAGCTCTTTTCTAGGTGATGAAGGGATTTGGGCAACTTCCAAGGGTATGATCGATTCGAAATTTGATGTCCTGATACTTTGATAATATGAAGAATTTAGTAATTGGAACTAATGCTGCAGCATCTCATGGGATCTGCAGGATACCCAACTCCTCACCAAATTACAGCAGAGGTATCATGTTTGGGCTCATTGGAATAGTCTCAATTTATAAGTGTCAGATAGTACATGGTAACCTTGACCTGATGCTGCAGGATCTCCTTGTATTCACCAACTTTCAGCAGAGGTAAAATAAATTAATTTCGTCAGCTCCTTTTTCGCTTATGAAGGGGTCTCAGAAACTTCCACAGGTCCAATTAATTTGAAATTTACAGTTATAACATACACTTAATTGCAGCTTCAAACAAGGGACGTGAGCAAGTTCTACAGGTCTGATCAATTCATTAGGAGGCTACATTTCGTTTCGCAATTTCGTGTTACGTCTCGGAAAGTATTTGTGTGAATGTGGGGATAGATTTTCGATTGTAGCACGTTTACTAGGGTGGAGTAAACATATGAAGAAAAAATTTTTGCTCTTTTCAAATCTCCTGTATTATTAATTGGTGCTCGTAAAAGCTTTATTCATGCAAAAAATCAAATGTCTACGACTTTATTTTCAGGTGGCGTATTGAGATAATAGTTTCAAAAAAAACTAATATTTTTACTTATAAGCCTACCCTCAAAAAAGAGTTATTCTTACATGCTTTGCTTTGCAAATATACTGTCGTTAAGTAAATTTTAATAAAAAATGCCTAAAACGCGTTAAGACTTCCGGTGTCCCATAATTGGTGATCTAATCAAATTCAGTGATTACATTCATATCAGCTCATATACGTCCCCACCGAGGGGCTCAAGCCTACCCTAAATTAGGGCGATCGGGCCTTAGTCGACCACGCGGGCCCAGTGCGGGTTGGTCGACTTTACACACAACCTGCGAGTTTCTTCGCAGGCGTGTGCAGGTTCCTTCACAGTAAAAGCGTCGGATAAACGTAGACATGAAATCTAAATTCGAAATCACATTGGTACGTGGCAGGTTCGAACCACGACCTCCCGGACAGGAGGCGGCGGCCCTAGCCATTACGCCACCGACGAACATGATTTAACATGTTACCTACATATTGTGATGTGATTAAACACTACATAAGGATTAGAAACGAAATGTTAGTTGAATAATGGAAAGGACCCTTCAGTCAAAGATTTATGTTATTGAGAAAAATATTGTCGACTTTCTTGAAAACAAATATGAATTTTTTTCTTCTTTGGTGGCAATTGGATGAGATGGTACTGCTGTTAATACTGGTCGGAAAAATTGAGTCATTGTTGTATAGGAAAAACAATCTGAAGCGCCCTTTGCAATGGTTTGTGTGCATGTTACATGCAAATGAATTACCACTTCGTCATTTGTTCTCCAGTCTCGACGGTAAAACTACAGGCGCCAATACTTTTTCTGGCAGGTTAGGAAAACAGCTTGATAAGTGTCTTGACTTAAAAATAGATACATTCGAACCCATCTCCACCGAATTTCCGGATCTGGATATTGATTTGTTGAGCACCGATCAAAAATACCTTTATCAGATATGTTCTGCTATTTCTTCTGGTACAGTTCCACCAACTTACCTAACAAAGACCCAGGAAAACTAGCCCATTCTCGACGGTTAGCTTGTGCTAACAGGATTCTTCGCTTGTATATTGGCACAGCTACACTGACAAATAATTTAAAAGCACTGGCCACTTTCATCATGAAAGTTTACGCACCAAATTGGTTTAATATCAAGTCAAAATCCACTTGTAAATTTGGTCCGATTTACATCTTTAATATAGTCAAAAGAAGTATGTATTTGCAAGATGACCTAAAAAGTGTTGTCTTAAATACTATTCAAAGAAATGCTTCCTTCATGCACCCAGAAAAACTATTTCTGGCTATGTTACAAGATGATAACACAGATTACTAAATAGTTACTTCGTAACAGATACATCACTGCCATACAAAAGCGTAAATACCTACGCTATAATAGCCTACAAAATCTTAATAATAATACCAGCTGTTTGCAGCGAGAAGAAATGTATCATAACTACGCATCCAGAGAGTTGAGATTGTTTTGCCCGCCGCGCGACCCACGTGCGAGCGCGTCATCGAGCGAATGTGTTAGGGTTGTACCTATGATGATTTTGGTAATGAAACGAATGTTGTAAAAAATCAATTATTTTATATTTGTCGATCAAATATGTTTGAGTTTAATAAAATGATAGATGCATTTTTTCCCTTCCCTGAATACCTGATTATTAAATTTTAATGTCGAAAATATCCGAAACGTGTAAATAATTTTAACAAATAATCAAAAGGGAAACAGAAGCAAAGCGGAGGAAAATCAATCAGTCTTTAAAATTTTCAAGACGGTGCTGCCAGGCCGATCCATTATGACGTTATCAAAATTGTTTAAAACGCTTTTTCTAATTCTTCAATGTAATTATTAAAAGTTTCTGGTGGGACTTTAAGCCCACCATAAGAGAGACATTAAGTAGGTAACTATTAATTATATAAAAAACACATAAATAATACCTGAAATCCTTAATTTACGACAAGAAACATACCCACCATTGTTCTAAGTTTAAGGAATAAATGATGATAATTTGTAAGGGAACGAGAAAAGGGAATTTTAAAATACTATTGTTCGTCTCTCGGCAATGAAAAAAAATACAAATTTTCATTATTTTGGCTGTGACACCCATCCACTGCACAATAATTGCGTGGTTTCGGCATTTCGATAGTCAGAGCGGTAAATGTGACGTGCGAGCACTCAGGCGGGCGTGCGGCAACCCACTGTCTGTTGTATCGTCTCCGATACGCGTAGCGGTAGGCATATAACGCGTGACCTTGAGCGAGTGACGGATTTTCCTCCACTTTGCTTCTGTTTCCCTTTTGATTATTTGTTAAAATTATTTACACGTTTCGGATATTTTCGATATTAAAATTTAATAATCAGGTATTCAGGGAAGGGAAAAAATGCATCTATCATTTTATTAAACTCAAACATATTTGATCGACAAATAAAAAAAAACAGATTTTCTACAACATTCGTTCCATTACCAAAATCATCATAGGTACAACCCTAACACATTCTCTCGATGACGCGCTCGCACGTTGGTCGCGCGGCGGTCAAAACAATCTCAACTCTCAACTCTCTGGATGCGTAGTTATGATACATATTTTCTTCTCGCTGCAAACAGCTGGTATTATTATTAAGATTTTGTAGGCCATTATAGCGTAGGTATTTACGTTTTTGTATGGGAGTGATGTATCTGTTACGAAGTAACTATTTAGTAATCTGTGCCAAAGGCAAGAAAGTTCGTGAATTCCAGTTACCAAAGATAAAAATAGAAGCGATAAACAATTATGATTTGATAGAATGGGCGAAAGAGAAGATAACGGAACCTCCTGTAACAATGAAATACAGCGGCTCAGAAATTACTACAAAAATTGCATCTGGAGGTACATTGTTTGATATTGAGAAGTACCCTTGCCACACTCAAGCAGTCGAAAGGTGTGTCAAACTTGTAACTGAGGCTTCGGCGTCTGTTTGTTGACCCGATGCTATTGATGGTTTCATTCGTACTAGAATAAAATCCAGGCAAAAAATACCTATTTTTGACACCAAATCTCAGTATTTCCGTCAAAAAGGGACTTCAAAGAAAAGAAAGACTAAAAGTCACTGGGACTTCTGATACTGAACATTAAAATGTTATTTTTATTGTAATTTAATATAGTTATTCATTGTACTAGTAGTTTTGAATATAAATTCAGTAAAATATACAGTATTATTGTCAGAAATAAATGTTTATTTGTAACTCTTTTTTTTTCTTTTTTTTCTACCTAAATACCTAATGCGCCACCTCAAGATATTGAGTTAGAAAGCTGGTATTTTGCATGAAAATTTCCATTACGATGGATTACTGTTTGAGAAACCAGAAAACTTAAAATTCAGAAAAAAAAATTCACACCACCCTAACGTTTACTAGTAATATGTAAAGTTTAAAAAGTATAAAATTAACTTAAATTAGAAATTAAAAACCCCCGACAAAAAACCTCCAAAAAGAAAAAAAAATGTGTTGGCCCTTTTAAGATTAATATAAGTAGTCATATTTTGATCCAAGAATCGTCGCGTAGAGGGGACCGCTAGTAAATAAAATAAAAACAGAATACAACTGATTTAATTTACTATTATACCATTGTCACTTACATAATTTAAAATAAATGAATCTCGAAATGAAATTGCAAAATCACTTTCTCGAGTTGACCGTCTAATTAGTTCTCACGAGTAACGTCAATGACGACACGCAGTCATATTTTTACCATTTAATATACGAACGGCAACAAAGACATGTCTTTTCGTTAACTCCATAAACAAAGCGTCTAGGCCGCGCTCCTGACCTTGATAGTGTCGTCACGATCTGCGTGCCCCGAGAGCCGGTTGTTGGTGTTGATGAAGTGCCCCAGCTGCTCAAGCATGGCCTTTTCTTTGTCTACGCCGGCGATGCCGCTCGCAATGCTCTGCGATTTTATGGTATTCTGAAAAGAAAAAAAACATCAAGCTGAACATGTTTGCACTTAGCCAGGGTTATCGTAAGATATAGTCCATCGTTTGAAATAGGCCTGCACCAGGCGAGCCACCTATACCCATCTTCAGTCTGCACTCTCACCAGCAACCTTGTGTAAACGTCATTTTGCACATTTTGAAAACTATGAAACCTATAAAAATTCTTAGCTCTTAACTTAGTTAAATGTGCTACAGCACCAAAGTATATATATTAGTACTAAACAGCACGATTTCAATCAGCAAATATAAAATTATTTATTAGGAATGTAAAAATCAATTGTTACGTAAAAATAAAAACCGGTCAAGTGCTCGCTCGTCAGACTCGCGCACCGAGGGTTCCGTACTACTACATTTCTCCACCCAACTATGACAATGATACGTATTCACGTTACAAATATGAGAGATCAACGCGAGCGACAGAAATATACTTTTTTTTTAATTCATATTGGACCACTTACCGCAAGTACAACTCACACTTAGCCGGTTTTTGTTATTTGTTATTTTACTTCGGGATTAGTACTATAATCACACCAAGTTTTACCATTTTTACGATAGAACTACATAAATCAAAAATACCTACAAAATACCTATAAAACACGTATTTAACCGAGACCCCGCTTGACGAACAAACAGCAGAGGCTTAGTAATAGGGTCCCGTTGGTCGTCCTTTGGGTTTATGGAACCCTAAAAACCAGCCAATTGCGAGTCCGATTTGCGCACCGAGGGTTTTGTACCACCACACCTCTCCACACGAGTATAACAATGATATATATCCATTTCAAATAAAAATAATCAACACGAGCGACAGGAAAATGTTTTTTTTTTTTTTGTTAGCTTAAGACTACTTATCGTACTTACTCAAGAACAACAAAAATAATTACCATCCATATCTTTACCCCACTCTACATTATCAGAATAGTAAATTAACAAATCCTGGAGGCTCGCGGCTCGATGAAACCACGTACGTTACTTCTTTTACCTCCTCCGACGGAACCCAACTGTCCAACCCGAAAGTCCCCCTCTCATGTTTCACTACTTGCCCCTATCTCCCTTTAAATCTTTATTATACACAAGCTGTTTCCCGCGGCTTCACCCGCGTGCACAACGTTTCTATGACTTTTCGAGGGTGCGCCGTGCGCGAGCCGCAAGCGGCTCGCGAGCGTGGAAAAATGTAGCCTATGTTCTTTCTCAGGGTCTAAAGATTGTCTGTGCCAAATTTCATCAAAATCGGTTGAGAGGTTTAAGCGGGAAAGCGTAACAGACAGACGGAGTTACTTTCGCATTTATAATATTAGTAGGGATAATGGGTTTTAAATTGCAGGTAAAACATATCCAAGTTACGATTCGGGTCAGGTATGTCAACTTTTTAAATAAACGTCAATCTTTTTTAGACAAATCGATCAGCTGGTTGTCAACTTTGTGGATAAGTGTGTGATCCTTCATGTATACAGGGGTAGGGTGGTACATTCAGATAAACGACTCCATGAACATCCGCATCCTCTCTGAAACTGATACGTACCGGTATCTGGGTATGTCGCAGAGTATAGGAGTTCAAGAGGAAGGGGTGAAACAGGCGGTTTATGACGTGTTTTGGGAGCGCTTGACAAAAGTTCTTGAGAGCTATTTGTCGGACGTTAACAAGATACGAGCATTCAACGCCTGGCTCATGCCTGTTCTTTTGTACACCTTCGGCATACTGAGATGGTCACAGACCGAACTGGACGCCCTGGATCGAATAGTCCGCACTACTATGACACTCCATAAGATGCATCACCCGAGGTCGTCAGTGATGCGGCTGTATATCCCACGAAAGAGTGGCGGCCGTGGCCTTCTAAGTGCTAAACCAATCACAACCGCGAGATATGCAGCCTTCGAAGTTACTTCCTGACGAAAGTCGATGGTGACTTGCATAGAATTTTCATACCTGTGATAAAGGACTGACCCCTCTAATCCATGGCTCAAGAGAACTGGCAGGCGCCGTCTGTACTTAGCACTACTGAGCGAGAGGCCATCTGGAAAGACAAAGAGCTGCACGGTAGGTTCTTCAAGGCCCTTTGTGGATCCTTCATAGATCAGAAGGCATCCGTGCACTGGCTGCGCTTCGGAGACCTTTTTGCGGAGACCGAGGGTTTTATCTGTGCAATACAGGATCAGGTGGTCAAGACGAACAACTATAGGAAGTTCATAATAAAAGACGGCACCTTGGACGTTTGTCGGTTGTGCCGTCAACCAGGGGAGACCCTGCGTCATATAACCTCCGGTCGTTCCATGCTTGCCAACACTGATTATTTGCAATGGCACAACCAAGCAGCCAGGATCCTACACCAAGAGATCGCTCTAAAGAATGGCCTCATACCTCGGCGGTTGCCGTATTATAGGTACACGCTGGAGCCGCTTCTATAAAAAGACCGCGCCAAGCTCGACTGGGACCGAGCCATCATCACGGACAGGACTATTCCTTTGAATAAGCCTGATATCGTGTTGATGGATCGGGCGCAGTCTAGGGTGTTTTTGGTTGATATCACTATCTCATACGATGAAAACCTCGTGCAGGCTGATGCCGAAAAAAGGACCAAGTACCTGTACCTGGCGCATGAGGTTACTGATATGTGGCGAGTGGAATATAGGTTACTCATATGTGGCGTAATCCATTCCGTGAACCTTGAAACAAGCCTTGGTCCGAGGCAGACCAATAATTGCAGCAATGCAAAAAGCAGTCCTTCTCGATTATGCCCATAGTTCGACGCTTTCTCTCCTTGTCGCACTGAACTCCAGCCGATTGTGCTTCCGCTGCAGATGCTCCTGCCACTTCTCCTCGTGCCAAGTGAGCAGAGTAGCTTAAATTTTATCATCATCATCATATCAGCCGGAAATCGTCCACTGCTGGACAAAGGCCTCCCCCAAGGATTTCCACGACGACCGGTCCTGCGCTGCCCGCATACATCGACTTCCCGCGATCTTCACCAGGTCGTCGGTCCACCGCGTAGGAGGACTGCCTACGCTACGTTTTCCGGTGCGCGGTCGCCACTCGAGAACAGAAAAAAAAATTCGATAAATTTTATATTTTGAAATAATAATCGAATCACAAATTTCATATTAAATAAAATAAATCAAATTGTATAGTAGTAAGTATTTTAAGTCGATTTATAATTAACAAGCTCTGAATAACTAAAAGGCATGCTCGAATAGCCAGCCTTTAAGTCTACTCTTAAAGCAACTAAGAGAAGTGGCTGCGGTGCCGCGCTGTTTTATAAACGATGGGGCCCATCACGTGGACGAACTTGTTCGATTTAGCGAGTCGGTGCAGCACGGGCAGGAGTTTATATCCATGTTGCGAAGATTACGCCCATGAACATCGCCCGGACGTCTATAGTCTTGGAGGTGACTGTATATGTAAATGGCATTCTGAAGAATTAATACTGATGGCAAGGTCAAAATTCTAGGATCTTCAAACAATGGCTTCGCGGGAGTATCTTGTGGCACTTGTACACTTGCTCGCATAGGTCTTTTCTGCATGCGGAAGGCGCGCTCGCACACAGCTCAGCACCGTATTGTAGAAGCGAGTGTACAGTAGCGAAGTAACATGAGCGAGCCACCTTCCGAGGCACGACTCCTGCAAGTCGACGCAGCGCAAAGTATGCACTTTCCAGCTTCCCACACAGCGTGTCAATGTGGGATGCTGATGTAAGGCCGCGATTGAGCTCGAAATCAAGGAAAGTGGTCGCCTCAACCTGCTCTATCTTAGTTCCTCCCGCGCGAACAGTCATTTTTTCCGGTATTTTTCCTCCAAGAAAAAAGTGTAAGAAGTGCGTCTTCTTCAGGTTCAGAGATAAACCATTCAGCTCAAACCATTTATGCAACGGCCGGCAACATTCAGAAGATGTTCGTCGTGGGTCGGCGCACTCACAATGCATGCGACATCGTCGGCGTACATAATATCGCTAGCCGAAATACATTGGGGCTCATTGCGCAGTTTGGAGAAAAGTATATTGGAGACTGCTGACCCCTCAGCAACTCAAATTGCTGTCGTTAGAAGATCCGAAGCTGGTTGTAATTTTTTTGTCAAATCGATCAACTTGTTTAATTTTCTTGGACAAATCGATTACCAGTTTGTCAATTTTTGTATGAAATGTCTTTCGACGTTTATTTAAAAAGTGGTAGAACAAAAGTTTACATTCAATCTGAATTACAAACGTCGATATGTTCTTTTTCGCCCCTCTATTATTTTATTTTTAAGATTTTAGATTCGTTTTTATCTTAAGTTTCTCGTGCTATTTTTATTTAACTTTTTACTTATTTATTCTTTACTTTGTCAATTACACGTTTGGCTAGGACCTTGAGTGTTAGTTGTATTCAAATATATATAGTAAGTACTCAAAATTTGTCAATTGTGTAGTTGATTTTTTGTGATTAACGAGTTGACAGTCAGTCAGTCTTTTAAGAACCTACACTGATTTTGTTACACACTATCTGTACACATGACAGCGTTGACACTTGAAAAATCGGTGCCGCTAAAAAAGTTCTTGAATGTTAGGAGTGAGAATAGTGATACACACGATGGTAACAATTTTTAAAGATTTAGCGAGTAGGTACGGTTGGAGAAGGTTGAATGAGGTCAGTGAGTAGAAATAAAATAATTAGTATCTGCTGAGCCGGAACCAATATTCTGGGAAATAATAATACAGGTTACAGCACATCTGATACGTAAGTTTCTTTTCGTTTCCTGTTATTGAATAAATAAACTTCGGTAGACATCAGCGGGCCATTTTCTTACAAGACGCAATTTTCGAGCGATATTCTTATTTTAGCAAATCACCTTCATGTGGAGTATCAAATGAAAGGTATTTTTATGAAGTTTGTAAAAATATAATAAAATATATCACAAGTTCTCAAATTTTCGAATGAATTCTATTAACTGGGATAGCACAATACTTTGCGGAAAAGACGAGAAGTTACTGTGATTCACTACTAAAATGTCATCTTCATTTCTCTCCCTCATTTAAGCCATCATAGCAATGATGTGATCAGGGCTTGGCCGGTCCCTCAATAGGGCGAATTGAGCAACCGCTGCAGGCGACGGACATGACAGGGAAGCCAAATCGTATATTCACGCCTGTAATTTTGTAAGCTTGCTTCTCTTGCGCTCAAGATCTTCATGGCGCCTCCTAAAAAATACACTTGAAATAAGGTCACTTCTTCCTACAAAAACAGAAAAAATTCGCGCTCGCTTCGCTTGCTCAACTTTATAATGATGGAGTCAATTCGCTAAGCTCGGAAAAGCCTGCGCTGGCCTTTCTACGGCATCGTAGCTTCAATACGACTGAGTCTAAGTCATCGATTTGATTTTTATGTTAATTATAGTGTCAAATTATGATGGGACAAATCTGATGGGACAGAACCAGCAATAAAGGATGCTAGATTTGGATATGCTCTATCCAAAAACGTTACTAAACCTGAAAGTGCACCGCGAACTGAAAAGTTTGGGAACCCTTGTATATTACATAGCATTTAAACTAAATAGCCTATTTGAAAACCTCTTCATGTGGCTTTGAGCCCCTCTAGATGAAAAACGTCTGGATGGGTTTACCCGGTGCATTGTGGTCCAGTGGTCTGATGGGACGGGCCTACACAAATTTTGATTGCACCCTCTCAGGGCGTAACATTCGTGTGACGAACATGATTTTATTTACATATATATTTACGTATGTACTTAGATCAGTCTATGGTTCCCATAATAGGTACAGGTAATTATAGTTTGAGGCCAGATAACCATTAGTCTGTTAATAAATTTAGTTAAAACAAATAAAAATATACTTAGATAAGCATATGAACGCAGAGAACGAGTGTCGCCGTCCGAGATTTGAAGCACTAGCCCAGTAACCTCCAAACATCAGACCGCGCGTGAAATCCTGTAGTTCTTAATTTTTATTGATTTGTTTGGATGACAAATTAATAACTTTTCGACCCCGAGGGACAAGCCCAACTGTGTCAATAAAATAAAAATATGAGATTATTATCATTTTCATTTTTGGCTATTTTTGCAAACTTCAAATGTCACCATAAGGCAGACAGTTTCTGCCATTGATTTCGTATGAGAACCTGAAGGAATAGTATTTCGAGAAAACTACTTAGTAATTTTCTGCAGTTTAAGACCTTTGTTTGTAGATCGTAGCCTTAGGAACACATTCAAAGTAATGTCCTTGGCGGCTTACATCTTACAAATTCATTCATTATTTTCTGCCTACTTCATTTCAAAAACCTATTTAAATCACATGCTGCCACTAATTACAAATAAAACAATTTTTAAGGTTTCGTAAATCAGAGCGTCATAAGTTTTATACCTTTGGACCATTGGCATTAAATTTGACACTAAAATAGCTTAAATATAAATATCCATTTCCAATAATTTAAAAATGTAAATTTAGTTTTTTAGGGTTATCTCTATGCAGGTAAAAGGGATGAAATATTTTTTCCACTTCACCGCTTCACATTGCAGCAAATTTACACATAACTTGCTTTGCCGTAAAACTAGTAACGACTTCATATATGTAATTAATATTTGTAGCATGTTAAATTAAAATGCATTCCGCCGTTCTTTTTTAACACATAATGAGCCCTTGGCATCGTCTCACCTCGTCTCAGGTTTCTTATTTATAGGATCACATATTGTGTTTGTATTATAATTTTGGAATCCTAATAAAAACACCTTTCATTTGACTATATCTCACAATATGATACGAAGCGGTCGTGGCTTAGTGTGATTTGCGTGGTTGGATTGAATGTGCAGGTTAACTGACCTGAAGAAGCACGGTCATTACTTAGATGGGCTTAACTGTTAGTGACATTTTTCTCGACTGTTGCCGTGCTTCGCAAGGCACGTAACGCCGTTGGTGCCAGATACAATCACTATGGCAGTCGTCAAGCCATGTCAGATGTCATATAGGCAACTTGAAAAACTTGTAAGAGTGGGGTTCTTCACTAGCCCTCAACCTCCACCAACCCGGACTTGGCCCCCGTGTGTGGTATGGTCTAACTGCCCCAGCAGTGGGGACGTTTGGGTTGTTAACGAACGATGGGTGATTTAAAGAAATATCGCTTAATGAAAAAACAAAAATGCTATCCTGTAAAAAAAATCCATATCTCATATTAGTTTTGTGATTCCTAAGGTATGGATTAAGGATAGAGTGCTTGCGGGCCGCCCTAGCGCGCTGCATACAAAGGTACGGTTCTTATTTGAATACTAATCAATCAAAGTTATAAAAACATAATAGAAACTATTGTCTGTGTCGGTGTTTTGCCAGATTTCCTTACAAATTTGACATTTGTTTCGTACCAGGGTAACGGGACCCGTAAAATAAGCCTACGTTTCCGTCTGTCTGTCCAACCTTTGAAAGGCTGTTTCTTTGGATCCGTTTTGGTGGATTTACCAACAGATAGTAAAAATTTGATAACGTGAAAAAAACATGTTTTTTTAGATATATAAATTTTAAATGTTTATTCAAAATAGGAGCTTATTAAAATCTTTCTGATGGTCATAAAATAGTAATTACATTGTAAAATGTCATTATGTAATTTTTTTGGGAAATTAACATCATTACATAATGTCAAAATAAAATCATTGATATAAAACAATAATTCAACTCATTTATTAAAAAGTAATGTCATGAGAACATGAAAACAATATGACACGAGAAGTAACATTTAAATTATTCAATTTGTCGTTCATGCCTTTGACAAGAGTGTGCCAGTTCACACGGACAGCACCCGGTGACGAATATAACGCGAGAATCAGCCACGCTCCCCTCGACTATATTCCCGGCTTTTTGTTTTTGCTCTATCGTAAAAACGGTGATACACACACACACAAGCGTGAAATTTGGTGCGATTATAGTACTAATCCTGAAGTAAAATAACAAATGTGAAACTATATGTTACTCAAGGTTCAGCTTTATTTGGTACATGCGCTAAAGTTTTGCTTTCGCCCAGCGCCTTATATGATTTTGAATAAAAAAAAACCGACTTCAAACAGGAAACTAAGGTATATATGTGTATACGGTCGAATTGAGAAACCTCCCCTTTTTTGAAGTCGGTTAAAAAACATCTCCGTTTACAGTTTAATTGGTATTTACAGATATTTATAGATTTTTTTCTCATCTTAGCAAAAACCAGTTTACCAGCGGCCGTGGCTACTAGAGCCCTAGTACATATATAGCAGTCTGAATAATAATTCCATTTTTTTAAACGTAAATATTGAAATAAAGCTTGTTCACACTTACCCCTGGCTTCATCAAAGTGAGCAGAACCAATGACAGCCTATTGCTCTTTTTTTTGAGGAGTGCTGTTTTTTTATTCATTTCTTCTTGGGCTTGGATCATACCATCAACTTTCTCCTTATAATATTGCAACCTGTAATAATTGTCAATCTTAGTTCCATGTAGTGGAATTCGTGCGAACATTTCACATAAACGTCCTATCCAAAAATCGGGATAACTTGTTTCATTTGAGGACCTTGCTTGCTTGCGCGAATAGTCGCTAACGCAGTTTCACGAATTCAAAATGCTTTTAAAAAGGAACACACAACTGTCGAAATACACCGCGCTTTGTAAATCAAACTAATATGAACTGGCACTTAAAATTATATAGCTTTTGAAATATATACGCGATGTAAGCCTATTTATTTTGCCGCGAAACATTAAATATACTTGCTCTGTTTAGCTCATTTTTAGGCAGTAATTGTAAGTGGGACTAATACTATAGGTACTATATTGGCAATGGCAGCTTGACGAGATCGCTGGAGCTGTAAAGTGTCGCCGCTTCGCAGCTGCGTAGTCAACGCTTGTCCACGCTGTGAAGTGCTTGGTTAGTGACAGTACTACAATATTTATGGCTCCATGTTAAAATCGCTCCAGCAAGTCTTTAGTCCCCTCAAAAAACGAAGAGCGCATTGATACTCGAGACAAAAACAGATTAGTAAGATTTCGCGGTTGTTTACCCTCTCTTAAGTTATACATAACTAACTCGTTATATGTTTTTTAATAATAGTTCAAAAATGCGCAAGTCCGGGCAAATGTTGCTTTTAATAAAATAAGAGATTTCCATGTATAAATAATGTTAAAGTATGTCATTTGCTGCCAATAAGAATATTTTGACGCCTTAAATTTTATATAAAAATAAGAACCTATAATTCCTATTAAAAATTACTTTCATACCTACATATTAATTCGACGCCAACAGCATCGATAAAGTACTTAATGGTTCCTTCAAATCAATATTATTAATATAATTACCGTCGCAATCTTAAATAAACAAAAATGTAATTTTGAAGGGCTGCATTTAAAGGCGGAGGAGTATTGTTTATCATGTATCTTAAAAGTAAATGTTTTGTCTTCTATCGTTTAGTTTATTCTTCACATAGAATCACTAGCCTTCATCCAATCCCACCTGAATTCTGATGTACAGAGGCCAGCACATCAAGCTAGACACTTGTATTGCGATTCGGCTCCATACGTGTACGGCATAAGAACTGTACATGGTCCTAAGAGTCTAGCTTAATGTGCTGGCCTCTGTACTAGCACTAACGCTAGAATACAAGAGTCATCAATCACTGGCTTGCAGCTAGAATTAAGGCAAGTTATACCCAAAAAGGCATTTACAATTCAAATCAATCGGAGCCATGGACAACGAGATAAGACAACCCTCATGAGCAGTACAAATCCATCATTGGATTGTATACCGAAAGATGTCCACTGTCGAATATAGCGCCCTTCATCCAGCGGACGAGTAGGGGTTTGGTCCAGCTCCTGATTTCGGGTATTTCCGAAGATTTCATTATCACCAAACTCGCGAAACAAAGGCGGGTTCCAGGAAAATTAAGCAAATTTTGCAGCGCGCTACTGATGTAAGGTTATTTAGCTTAGACCTTGTGAGCTATAGACCAAAAGTGGTGAAATCGGCTAATTATAACCGATGACCCTATGGCATACGAAAATAATAAAAAATATTACTAAACATGAATCCTTACTAATTATAAATGTGAAAATGTGTTTGTTTGTAACCTTTTTAACCCCTCGACCAATCTTGATTAAATTTAGCAAGCAGGTAGCCTGTGTCACTGGAAAGGACATAGGCTACTTTTTATCCCGTCAACAAAGCATAGTTCGATGCAGTTCCTGATGGAACTGAAAAAATTCTCTTTTTTTGGTTACTTTCTTTACCATCGCAACGGAACAATGGAAGTTGCAATTTTTTGCATTGAGATGGCAGAAGGGGTGAAAATAACATAATTAACTAATTAGCATAGGCTGACATAGTTGCCGAGGGATCTGGGGAAAACTCATTGCCACGCTTGTCGCAGACGCAACAACGGAGCAACGGATTGAAGTGATTTTTTGTATAGATATGGTTGAGGGGATGGGAAGTGACATAGACTGCTAATCAGAATAGCCCGGTATAGTTCTTGAGGGATCTGTAGAAAACTCTTCTCGCGAACCACTCACGCTCAGACATTCATAAAAATGATGTCCACGCAAGCGAAGCCGCGGGAAAAAGCTAGTAGTGAAATGTTTGGGCCGGTTCGCGAAACAAACTAGCCACAGGATGATTCTTTAATAACGATTTTAAAGTAATTTCCCGGCTTCCGATTGAGCTGAAATTTGGTATGAAGCCGTATTCTCGGTGACAATGGATCCCTTTGGTATTTAAGTAGTAGCCCTTTGATAATAAACTTTAGAAGTGGACTCAAGGTCCCAAGACTGTCTTTTAATAGAATTATTTTCAATAGAATCGAAGCTCGTTTTTTTTCAATTTAGAAACGTGCCATGAGCATTAAACTCTTTTCAATTATATTTATTACATAATTATGTATGAAAAAGTAAGTTATCACTCTTCAACTTTTGGTTCACTATTTTTCCATTTAATCACAATATCTCTTATGCTCATCATCAATATATCAGCCGAAAGACGAACACTGCTGGACAAAGTCCTTCCCCCCCCCCCTCTCCCCTTCCCCCCACAAGGATTTTCACAACGAACGGTCCTTCAGCGGTTTCCCTTCCCTTGGTTCTCATAAAGACCTCCTTATTTCTGAACTGATCACGTAGACTAACACGTTAAAAAAATATTACGAGTACATGTATAGGTAAGTACTAAACGCTTGATTAAAATCCCCAAAGGGTAGTATGTAACGGCACACCAAAATATCCTATATTTTCAAACGAAATTTACTAGTGTCCTATCAATATGTATTATGCAACTAGTGAATAAAGGACGGATGCGAAGTAAGAAGTAAAAAGAAGTAAGTACATTCAAGTATTAGAATCCTGAGCGACGCGAGTGATTCATGGCCCTTGATATAAATGCGTTTTATTCAAGAGTTGCATACTATACATACCATGACTACGAGAAAAAGTAAGATTTAAACGAAAATAGACATTTAAATAAGAATTTGTTCAATTATAGTATTCAAAATAGCGCCAATTTACCATTATTTTATTAGGGAAGTTTACAGCTTAAGTATACACTACATAACATTACAAAATTAACTATGAGCTAATAAAAAAACTTCCACAAATGGATTTCGATATAAACACATAAAAATGTAACCAAAGTAAAAAAATAATAGTTTGTCTTTACAATGATTGGCATATGAAAAATGAAAACACGCTAAGCTCGCTTATCAACGCTTTAGGCGCTGTTGAGAGAGAGGTTGAAAAAGAGTTGAAAAATTCCAAAGTAAGGAAACGTGGTGCAAAGTTAGAGCTACTGCAAAAAGATCTATTATGGTCTTCCAACCAATTCGTTTGTAATTCTTGCGGTTCGGACCAAGAAGCTGTTCTTCCTATAATTAGTCTTGACACTTGGGACATAAAACAATCTAGAACAACGAAGTTGACGAGGTGAACGAACAAAATAAGTTGTTATCAAACTTATTTTGTTCAAGAGCTCAGGACAGTCAACTTTACCCTGTGCTATTTTTATTAAAGTGACTTTATCAGCTGCATTCCGAAGAACATAAAGAGGTAACAGATGAAAATGGGCGCAGATTGTACTCAACTTTAGGTATTTTAAATCTGTAGCTTAAGAATCTCGTGAACTTTTTTGTATTATTTCAATGGCTAAAGGATACGTCGTAATGAGAGTTCCATATTTGGGATCCGTATTTTAAATGACTTCGTACGTATGCACAATACAATATTTTAAAAGTTTTCATATTTATGAAAGGTTTACATGATCGGATTATGAAACCTAGAGGCTTTGCTAGTTATATAGGGGGTGACTTTTAATTTGTTCTTGATAGCAAAGGATATGAATGTACTCGTGATTACAAACAACTTTCCTAAAGAAACTTTATGTCGAATCAGAAAAAAATTTTAGATCCTCGGTACATAACAAGTTATCAAATCGGCAAAAATCTATGAAGGACCAATTTTTTTTTCATATTTGACATATAGTTTCTTTAGGAAAGTTGTTTGTAATCACGAGTAAATTTATATCCTTTGCTATCAAGAACTAATTATTATTAAAAGTAACCCATATGCTTAACTAGCTTGAAAAAAAATATTTGTCGTCATGTATGAACACCAAGATCCTTACTTTCAGTAAGTTTGACAATTTTTTTATTGTTGATGGTGTAGTTGATTTCTGGTAAAGGTAATATAAAAACACTTAGATCTAACATGTTTATGACACAGTGGTTATGGAGCCTAACCAGATCATCTTGAATAAGATTAGCATCATGATGACTGTGAATAGCTTTAAAAAAAATCACGTCATCAGCAAATAACAAGAATCTTGAGTGTTGGAAAGAGGAGCAGATGTCATTAATAAAGATGATGAATAACAATAGTCCCAGAAGAGAGCCTTGAGGCACGCCTGATGGTACGCCAAGTCAAGAGGAAGTAAACCCATTCAGAACGACAGCTTGCGACCCTATTTTGAACATAAGAAATGAACCAACGTAATAAATCTCCACGAATATGTACCTAAGGAGTGCAATTTCGCTAGCAAAATACTATGATTTATGCGGTCAAAGGCCTTACTTTATTCCGTGTATACTACATCTACTTCAACTCTATTATCCATTTTTCTGTAGGGTATTCGTTAGAAACTGCCAGATTGGTTACAGCTGTTCTACCGCTTAGAACACCATGTTGTTCAAGA
The DNA here is from genome assembly GCA_947284805.1 of Coleophora flavipennella. Lineage (NCBI taxonomy): Eukaryota > Metazoa > Arthropoda > Insecta > Lepidoptera > Coleophoridae > Coleophora > Coleophora flavipennella. The sequence goes on from OX369308.1 coordinate 11,513,423, forward strand.
ATAGGGCTAGTTTTCACGTGACTATAAAGTTGTAAGTATACAATACTTTCTAGAACCTAAGCCAAGAGACATAATTTGGATATTGGCCTGTAGTTGTCGATCTGATCTTTAGATCCCTTTTTAAGAATAGGCGACTTTATATTTGTGGCACAAATCCTTCTTTGAGTGATCTTTTAAATAGTACGGTTACAGGAACGCATAACTCGTCGGCACAACAAGGTAGGCCATCTGGATCTGCAGATTTATTGAGGTCTAGAGACTTAATTAGTTTGCAAACCTGATCTTGACTGTCCTCCATTGAAGATATATAATTAACTGTGTCAATTTTGTAGACATATGAATTATTAGGTGATGCAGTATTTTGCAGAAAAGTCGAATTAAAATATTCTGATAAAAGCTCACATATCCCTTCACCAGTACTCGAAGTCTGAGTTCCGTATGACATAGTGCTGGGATGTGAACCAGCCTTGCGCTTGTTTTTGAAATACGACCAGAATAATTTCGGATTTGATGTTACTCTATTTTCTAACTTGATAATATATTCATAACAAGCAGTTCAATCTAAACATCCGAGTCAGGGTGCTCCGAATTCCCGAGCTCGCTTTCGCTCGATCCCGCATTAGCAGTCGACAGGGAGGATTAAAATTTGATAAGCAATTAGTAGTTTTGATATGCAATCAGCATTTTTGTAGTAGACGTAGTCATATAATTGGTACTATAGTGGTTATGATGGAGTCATTACATGGTACGTTTTTTTTATGTTCAAAATTCACAACTATTTATTTCAAATAGGTGTTTACACACACTTTTAAATAGTCAAAAAAAAAACTGTATATTACAAATAATGTCATGATTCAGATTACAGTCTCAGGTAATGGTATTTTATATAGAACCAACATATATATCTTTTTCATTTACATAATCTATTATTTTATAATATCCTCTAGCACAAAACTTTTTTGACATGAGTCTTGAATTTATTCTCTGACAAACTAGTTACATTTTATGGAATTTTATTGTAGAATCTTATACACTGCCCCACAAATGACTTCTTAACCTTACTCAGTCTCGAAAAGGCTATATCTATTTTATTTACATTTCTTAAATTCAAATTATGCCTGTCACTGTTTTTAGGAAATAAATCCAAATTCTTACGAACGTACATGATGTTTTCATATATAAATTGACTAGCAACAGTTAAAATATTGATTTCTTTAAACTTATTCTGTAACGACTCACGTGATCGCATCTGATAGATTGCGCGGATAGCTCTTTTCTGCAGGATGAAAATAGTTTCTATATCAGCCGCATGCCCCCACAGTAATATGCCATAAGACATTATACTTTGGAAGTAACTAAAATACACTAGTCTCGCAGTATCTACATCCGTTAACTGTCTTAACCCTTTGCGTCACGGATTTTTATTGGCAGTAATAATGACATAATTTGGTTTATATAATTTAACATCTAAACCTCAAAAAAAATAAAAAAATAAAAATAATTATATCCAGAAATACATATTAAATTAACTTTTTTGGACTTTTTCAAGTTAATTATTTCCTTCTATATGTGCCTTTTAAAATAAAACGTTAAAAATACGGTAAATTTTAGGTGGTTAGCGCTGCTAACCACCAAGACTGAAAGAGTTAACTGTCGTGTTCTAACGCCTAGATCTTAAAATTCTTCAGAAAATACAAATATTATATTATTAACTATTTTATTTTAAAAAAGTGGACCATGCTACTGGAAGAAACACACACTACCAGATCAACTGTATAAATCTTAATAAACTAACACCCTGTTGAAAAAAATCAACATTTAAAACTCGTATTTCGGGTTTTTAGCACGACTTTTTACCTTCCTTCTTGAAGACAAAATACACTAATAGACTAAACAAAATTTAGGAATTTTAAAGTAATTTAATTCATTCTCAATTTCCTGGAACAAAAAACAACCGGGATCACCGAAGGTTTTCTGCAAGCTTACTAGAAAATCAGACTTCCGGCCCGCGATCGCAATACGTGTTCCAGCGGTTCTTCCCCAGCGGTTTGGGTATATAGAAAGTAAACGATAGAAAGACTTTGTTAACGTGCCAATCGCCTTTAAATGCGCCCGCAAATAATTAACTTATCAAACTAAAGTTGTATACAAGATACCTGAACTCCAAAAATTCACAATTTTTGCATTTTTTCGCCAAGTGATCAGGCTCAAGGTCGCGGGGCGAACTGCTGACTGGAGAGAAAACCATCACGCTATAAATACACACTCGCAGAGCTCACAATTATAAACATCATGTATTTCAACAAATAAACAGGAAAAGTTCGGAGGCAGTATGTAGAAACCACAATAGAGCAGATTTTTCAAGTTATAAGCAAAGTCAGTAAGGTAACGTTAGCTTTAGAATAAGACAAAGTATTTGTAGGGACTTTTTGATTAGGGCCTTAATTCTTGATAATAAGGTTTGTATCGTGTATTCCGAATGTCGCCGGCAATATTCGCTTGGCCAACGAGCGCGCGATAATATTGCGACATTTTTGTGATCTGCTTTCGTGTTCTTAATACGTCGGTACCTTTATTTTTAGATAGCTTTATGTTTGTCATTATAGGTAACCAACAAAACTTCTTTACTCATCAGTTTTAATAGCTACAGAGAACGAAAGACGCATGTCACTCTAGCCTTGTGAATAGCGAACTGAACATTATGATGAACTTAAAGAGTTGAACATTATTATTATTTTTTCCTTGAGTTTGTAGTTTTTCTACCTTCATGAATGTGATATAGACCTTCATTACCTACCAACCTGTTGTAATAATGTGTTCAGGCCACTTTTGATTTAGAGTTATTGCGTCAAGTGTGAAGTGCATTGGGAGACAAAAATTTTACCATCAAGCTACACCTTGGACGCGAAAGTCTTGGAAACTGCGGTTCAACTAATAAGTCATGCATTATTAAACTGTAATTCTTTTTAATTTAGTATTCACTATTTAAAAATAAGCATTTCATCTTACAACATTCAAATCATACTGACTCCGAACCTGTGACAAACGCATAGTGCATAACATTTTAAATAAAAATATAATTATGCTAAAGAATAAATGCATGCATGCAGCCAATTTAATTTAAATATATTTTTTTTATCAATACAGGAAAAATATTTATTTTTGCTCGGGAAAAGATACGTAAGAATATTGTGAGCATCGGCACAAAGTGAAGCACGTAATGGAAATGAGCGAAATAGTTAAAAATCAATGACAATACATCACAATTTTGGCCACAAATTTGTCTAAATATATGCAACCCGATAATATAAACAACTATGTGTGAGCTATCTAATATAACATGATTTTTAGCTCACTGATGTGATCCAACACCAATATGCAAAGTAAACACGTATAATTGAAATCCAAATTATATACCTACAATCATATATTATGTATTAATAAAAGCTTTACTGTTTTATGTATTTGTATGTATATTCTAAGTATTAATAAAAGCTTGATTGAGCTAGAATATTAAAAACTAAAGTTCAGTAGTTTAATACTATAACTGTAAAAGTCCAAAAAATATTCTGATTTTATAATGTAAGAAAACAAAAAAAGAGAAATCGCTTCGCAAACAACCAAGAAACACACACAACTCCAGCATCGTTTTCGTAGAATTGGATTTTGTATATTTTTAGGACTTTTGCAGCTAATATAATATGAGCAAAATTACATTCCAAATACTATGGATATGTTAAAGTGTGTGGTAGAAGCAATCAAGAATAAATCATATTCATAGTATATAGAAACAATAATTTATGCAAATACATTTTAGGCAAGTTGCAAAATAAGGTTAATACGTACAGTCGTCTATTTCACTGCGCTCCCGTTTGGGGGAGTTGTTTCTCGCGGAAGTGGAGGGGTAGTCGGCCATGAGTCGTTGCTCAATGGCGCAGGCTAGCTTTTCCATACTACAATAGAATACAAAATAATAAATATTTCAAAATTCGGACCACAGTACAGATTGGATACATAAAACATTTTTTCTACTCCCATTTGGTGATTTGCTTAATAAATAACCTCAAATCATATCACAAAAGTATTCATTCCTACGAGTAGTTTTACAATGATCATTTCAAAACAAGACAACTGTACTACAATAAAACTTTTTAAATATTTTTATGGCTTTGGCTTCAAAAATAAATATTCATTCCTACAAGTCGTTTTACAATGATCATTTCAAAATGAGACATCTGTACTACGATTAAATTTTTTAAATATTTTTATGGCTTTGGCTGCAAAAATTCAATATATGATTATGACAAATTTCAATGTATTTTATTTATTTCATGGTCGTAGAAAAAGTATTGTATGCCACTGCACACAATTAACCATTATTCTCATTACTTGGCAGTGGCATAAATCACTATTGTAAATACAGTTGCTCTAAAAGTGGCACTTTACATGCCACGCATGGCTTAAATGTTAGTATTTACGCCACATACACTGCGCGCATGATAGCGGCCGGTACTAATTGCTTAAGAGTGTAATCACAAAATCGTTTCCCATACAAACATGAAATTACTACTTCTTGAAAATGGATGGGCCTATTCTAATGACACTTCCAGTTTTCTTTATTTATTTGAGTTATGGTTCAATATTGCAAATAAAGGTTTTAATACTTTTAATAAACTGACTGCATGGTGGACAATCAACATTTACACAAGGTATTTTTTTATATGCATTATAATAATTAATTACTAATAAGAAATGACGTTGCACAAATATGATGTCACAAATACCTATTACCTATGTGCAGTTTTTAACGAAGTAATTCAGCGATTGCATTAAATATAAAATTGATTAGAGTCAAAAGTTTTCAGATATTCAATATGCTATTAGCTGAATAAAATTTAATAATTTATATTTGATACTACTAGTTAATACCAAATTTTATCTAGTCATAATCATTAACAACGCGAATGAAAGTGTGAAACGCGTATTAAAAGACAAATGACTTATATATCTAATCTATCCATCTAATACCTTTAAACGAGCAATTCTTGTACTCGTATATTATATATTATAATCTGAATCTCGGAAACCGTTCTAATGATTTGCTTAAAAATTGGCATATAGGAGTTTTAGGGGCGACAAATACGTCTGTCTAGATAGGTCTCATCTCTGGAAAAACACGAGCAAAGCTCGGTCGCCCAGGTACTATTAATAAACCGCCTCCGTGGCGTAATTCATCCGTCCATTCGCTTCACACTTGGAGGTCACAGGTTCGATTTCCGGCGGGGTCTAACTGTAAGACTCGGTTGGTTGGTGGTAGGCCATTTTCTAAGCCCGTCTGGCTAGCTACCACCATCCTATCTAAGTCGTGCCGCCAAACATCAATGTTTACAGCATTGATGTGTTCCGGCATGAAGATAAGATAGCCAGTTCTCCATTGCGTTGGGGATTGTTGGTGAGCCCGCTCCCATCTTAGGCATCATCGTCACTTACCATCCGGTGAGATGATGTCAAGGGCTTATCCATTGAGGATCAAAAAAATGAAATTTATAAAGGAAGCATGTTACTTACCCAGGGCCTGAGTGCATTGGAGGTGGAGGTTGATTTGTGGAGACATAGCTCGAGGGTCCAGCTCCTAGATAGAAATAAACACATTACTAACATGTGGTGTTTATTAACTAACAATGCTAAACTATCTCTACAATTTTATTAATGACGCACGCAATTTCAAGAATTCAAAATGCATTTTTAAAATAAACACCATAATTATCGAAATTCACTGCGCTTTATTAATTAACATTGAAAATTACTTTAACTTTAAAATCTACCTACGCGCCGTAAACCACTTTTGCCGCGAAATATTAAAAAGAACTTACTTATATGATACACAAGTGGGAAATAGGTAAATGGCAAAGATTTGTAAGCCCAAGTCACGGCGAGTCAAGGCGAGGGTTTATTATCGTCACGAGCTTTCCATATTGTGAGAAAACAGGTAAAATAAAAAAGTAACATAAACAATAAAGTACATGGGTATACCCCTATTCGGATCAGCAGTCTATGTCACTTCTCATCCGTTCAACTATTTCTATGCTAAAAATCACGTCAATCCATTGGTCTATTTAAACGCCGCGCTGACTTTCTCGAGCCTGGAAATGAGTTTGCCCTAGATCCGTAGGGAGCTGTCTCTGTACTATGCTAATTAGTAGTCTATGTCATTTCCCACCCCCTCAAACATCTCAGTGCAAAAAATCACAACAAACCGTTGCTCCGTTGCGATGTTAATGAAATCAATCAAAAAAGGAGTCTTTTTTTCAGTTCCCTCAGGAACTGCATCCGACCATGCTATTTTCACGGGATAAAAAGTAGCCTATGTCCTTCCCCGTGACACAGGCTACCTCCATGCCAAATTTGGTCAAGATTGATTCCGACACACTTCCTAAAGGAATTGAAATACTCTTTTTTTGGTTTATTTCTTTAACGTCGCAATGGAACAACGGATTGTTGTGATTTTTTGCACAGAGATGTTTGAGGGGATAGTAAATAATATATACTACTAATAAGCATAGCCGGAGACAGCTCCCGAGGGATCTAGGGAAAACTCATTTCCCAGCTCGGAGCAACGAATTTACATGGTTTCTTGCATATAAATAGTGGAGGGGTTGGAAAATGACATAGATTGCTAATCAGAATAGCCTGGTATAATTCCCGAGGGATCTGGAGAAAACTCATGTCCACGCTCGCGAGCCGCTTGCGTGTGTATTTATTTATTTATGGGAAAATAAGCAAGTTAAATCTTACTAATTAACTACATTAAATCACACTGACTCCGAGCTAAGACCAACGCATAGTGCATAACATTTTGAATAATAATATAAGTACTGCTGTATCATTGGAAAGTTATAAGTTTAATTACAAAAAAGCATTTATTCTGCCAACTTCGATTACAACTAAATTGTTATCAATGCAGGAAATGTGATTTTTTGCTCGGGAAAAGATACTATGTGTTAATTGATACAAAATAAAATGTAATGAAAGTGATCGAAACAGTTAAAAACGGCACAATTTTTGCTTTAAATGTGTGTGAATATAAGTATGTATATGCAAATAGAAAATGTAAACAATTATGTGCGAGCGTCGTAACATAAGTTTATTTTTTCTCAGCTCACTATTGTGTCACTTAATGTTATAATCGTAAAGGTCTTATAAATATACTGAATTTATAATGTCAGAAAAACAAAGAAAATCGCTTATTATTGTTATAATAAATATTATTTTCTAGAACTGCATTTTTTGTAATTTAGTGACTTCTGCAGCAAATGTATGTTCAACATAAGAATTCATTCCAAGTATCACATACTATGGATATGTATATTTTTTATAAAGTACTTGTATGTCCGTTAGAAGCAATCAGGAATAAGTCATATTCATAGTAGTATTATCATTCATGCAATAGGTAGTTTGCAAAATAAGGTTAATACATACCGTCATCTAATTCAGTCCATCTTGGGGAGTTGCTTCTGGCGGAGGTGGAAGGGTAGTCGGCCATGGGTCGCTGTTCAATTGAGCAGGCCGGAACACAGCTGATGATACCCATAGGCTTTTCCGTACTACAATAAAATAGCAGATAATAAATATGCCGAAACTAATAAAACAGAACATACTGGGCACATAAAACACATTCAAACTTAAGCATCGTTAACAACAAATGACAAGCCAATGACAGCCCCAGTTCTGAGGCAAGGGCCTATTGCCAAGCTCAGGAAGTTGTTGTGTCAGTGGCGAACGGCGGCTCTGACATGGCTTAACGATTGTCATCTAGTAATAGTAAACAGCACCACTGGCGTGCCTTAAGAAACGCGAAAACGGGCGACATAAATGCCACAAACAGCCCACCTATCCAGGTTAGAACTGTGTTTATGGTCAGATAACCTGCGTGATAGGTGCGACCATGGATGTCGCACTGATCTACGACCCCTTTTTTCAAATATCTAAAGGCCCTATAGGTCCAATAATTAGCTAACAATGTATGATAGACATACATTGTTAGCTAATTATTGCTTATCTCTTATCTTTTAGTTGTAAGAAAAGAGGACCCTTTGGTGTCCCTTTTGGGGATGGGTGTTAATATCTTATTTTTTATGAGACTTTAAAATCTCTTTTAATAAATAAATAAAAACGAGCGAGCCTTACAGTAGTCGCAATTGATTGTGTAACTTGTGAGAAAATATTATGAAATTATTGATATCAAAGAAATTATCCGAGTAATTAACAAAAAATAACTACAAAATGTTTAAAAAAAACTTAAATACACTTATTCAGACATTCACTAGGTCCATATAATAGGCGACACGATGATACGACCCGATAATTCATAGTTGAGTTTACGTGGGACCAAAGATGACCTATTATGGGGAGGGGGGAGAGGAGGGGAATATGTGGGAGTATGTGGCGTTTTGAATAAACAAATGGCCAAGAGCGAGTCATGATGTATAGCTTCATCACAGGATAGCAAATTTCAGATCAATCAGAAATGTGGATTGCTCAAAACCCTTAAACAACTAGAAACGAGCTGATGATCTTGAAACGCCTGAACAGATTTTCTTGAATCATAGCTAAGAACACTCTGCATTAAGTCACCTTTTCAAACAAAAAGTTACTAAATCAAAATTGGTCCATTCGTTTGGGAGCTACGATGCCACAGACAGACACAAAGATACACATATTAAACTTATAATAACACCCCTATTTTTGCGTCGGGGGTCAAAAGCGTTGTGGCTACAGAAATCTATTCATTTTAAGAAGTTTAATATTTCAGTTAATGAGTTTATATCGTACATATTACTGATCAGATCTGTGATCATCATCACATAAGCCGAAAGGCGTCCACTGCTTGACATAGGCCTCCCCTAAGGATTCCCACGACGACCGGTCTTGCACTGCCCGCATTCAGCGGCTTACCGCGACCTTCACCAAGTCGTTCATACATATTACTGAACAGATCCCTGAACTAGTAATAAATAAGCAACGGACAAGCAGGTATAAGAAAATAGAAATGGCTAAAAAGCTCGCTTTATTTTATTTTAATGTGAAACGCATAACATATGACAAAAGAAATAAAATAAATTGAACTACACTATTGACATAAAATTTATACAAAACAAAGAAAGTGTTACTTACCCTGGAACTGGGTGCATTGGCTGCAAGGGTTGATTTGCGGCCACATAGTTGGACGCACCTAAACATAAATAGCAACATGTCACTAACATAGTAACATAGGACATACTTTCTAAACATTATTATTTGTAACTATACTATATATTCTCGTTCATCTCTAATGTAATATAGAACATATTTTCTAAAATTTATATTTGTAACTATCATCATCATATCAGCCGAAGGACGTCCACTGCTGGACAAACCATAACTTGTAACTATACCATCACTATATTTTCGTTCATCACTAATTTAGGACGTATTTTCTAACATTTGTATTTGCTACTATACTATCATTATATTTTCGTTCATCAGTAATATAGGACGTATTTTCTAACATTTGTATTTGTAACTATACTATCACTATATTTTCTTTCATCACTAGCTTTTGCCTGCAGCTTTGCTCGCGTCGATATCGTTTATCGAATCGTGAGTTAAGGTCTTGAATTTATGTAAATGTCATAGAAAAATAGCACTTTAAGTTTTTCCTTAATTTTCCGGGCAAGTTTTCCAATTTACCTTTCCCTAAAAACGTTATTCGGGGCTATTACGACCATATTAAAATCGGTCCAGACATTCTTAAGTGATGTGTATGTTAATAATTTTTATTCATTTAGATTAGAATTAGAACAAGCATTATCATTAGAAACTATAGTTCGTTGGCTCATTTAACCGCATCTTTGACGGCTCCCGACAAACATCCTGTCAAAGGTGCGGCTCTGAGTTCAACCGTGCCACCCGCGCGCGGCGGGCGGCACCTTTGACAAGTGTTTGTCGGAAGCCGTCAAAGATGCAGTTAAATGAGTGAAGGAACTTTAATATATTTAAACAATTTCGATATTATAATTAATTAAACAATGACTTACTTTTTTAAGAACTGTCAACAAATTGAAACGAGATTCTAAAAATGTTTAAAGTATTGAACTTGACATCACAATTTTTTGCTGCCGTGTTGATATACTAATTATGTGGTATTGACAAATTAATAATTGGAAATGCTGAACACGTTACAAAACCAAATTCCATCGCAACAACTAAGCACTTTAAATTACTGGTGTTTCTCCCCGAATGGTAAACTCGTGATGTACTTGTTTGACAACTGTACTACAATAAAACTTTTTTTTTGGCTTCAAATATTCAATATATGATTATGACAAACTAGCAATCATGTTACAATGGCTCTCATTACTTGGCAGTGGCAAAAATAACTATTTCAACATTTACAACCCCTTATATCTCGGCAACCCCGACCAATTTTGATCATGTTGGAATTTTTTTTTTCTCTTTAATTTGCCTTCCGAATTTCACAACGTTCTGATCAACAATACTCAAGTTATTGACGAACTAACATTTATACATCCATTCATACAAACGCCCGATTGTTCCAGTAGACTGAGAACTCTGCACATTCATTCAATTAAATTATTGAAAACTTGTTACTGTAACTGAAAATTACACCGATAATATGTAGAAAACTAACCATCATTTGAGGGTGGCTGCGGTGCCTTCTTCATGTGGCTCCTAGCATGAGGTGGGAGTATTCCAGTCCGGTAGAACTCTGCTTCTTCCCATACAGATGCATGCACGAATTTGCAATATGGAAAAGTGCACTTTGTGTTTTGATAATTCCAACAGAAGGTGAAGACACCTCGCAATTGAGTCAAATCTAGCTCGTGAGAGAATCGACACACGCTGCGTTTGCAATCGCCCCGTATAAATTCCTTGCACATGGTCCTTTTAGTCTTCTGGGGTCTTTCGGAAGCTATTCCTTGTTCAGCCTGGTTTAGGCTCGGTGAGGGTTGCCGTTCACTCTTTTGCACAGTGTCATCCTCCTCTTCTCTCTCTTGTTTAATAGTTATATTCAGGTTAGGCGGGCTATCGGGGGGTGGCGGGTATGGTGGTAGGGGCGGTTGCACCACGACCGGCTTCACCTCGGCCTTTGGTTCAGGCTTAGGTAGTGGTTGTGGAGTCGGGCTGGGCTGCCGTTGAACATTTTGTTCTATCAATGGCTGCCGAGAAACATTTTGTTCTATCAATGGCTGTCGGGAAACATTTTGTTCTGCCAATGGCTGCCGAGAAACATTTTGTTCCAGTAACTTCTCAGTATATCGGTTATTCTCAGTATAACGGTTATTCCAGAGCTTTTTCATGTTCTTCAAATTAAAGGAGTGCTTCTTAATTTAGATCAGCTTGACCCCAACTCTCCTAATGTTACAATCTGAAATAAAAAAAAGTATAAGAAACTAAAAAAAGACTTCAAGATGAAATTCACTCAAAAGTATGAAATAATATTTTATATATAAATACACGAAATTAACCAACAATAACAAAATCAAAGGTAGGTACGAATCAAATAAGAGGCCTAGAATTTATTAAGGTTGGTGCCAGCACACAGCTACTTACCTATCAAATGTTTTAGATTCGATGGCTTTGCTGGTACCAACCCCAAAAAAGGCCCTTTATTTGATTTGTATACATACCTACCTTTGATTTCGTTATTGTCGGTTATTTTCGTGTTTTTATACATAAAAAATATTATTTCATACTTTTGAGTGAATTTCTTTTTGAAGTCAGTTTTTAGTTTTTTTAAACTTTTATTTTTATTTATTTCTATTTTATGTGAATGCTATCTTTCTAACAGCGTTGAACCCAATCACCTACTCGCCAATAGGAATCAACAAATCATAATGCATGTGTTTCATTAACAGTCTTGTGGCTTCCATCATCACTTCAGCAGCATGAAAGTTAAGGAGTCAAACCTTCCATCATCAACCCACCTGAATTAACTGAAATAAAATAGCTGTCGGTCTATAAGAATTATCCTCCAACTCCTAACCGTTAAGGAGTTGTACCTTCCATCATCAGCTCATCGACATGAGATGATGCCTACCAGATGCAAATACTTGAATAGCTTTACAATATAAATGAAACAAGCATTACGTGCCTATAAATTTTGAAAATAGGTCCACAATTGACAGAGATATCGGTTTAAATACATAAAGACATACATACATTGGAACATAGAACCTTATCCTTTTTAGAGTCGGTTATAAAAGCGTTACTTTTTAATCAATTCAAAAAATCAGCTGATCTCCTTTTTAGTGACAACCCCCATTTTTGTCTTGGAATAATGGCTTATGTAAAAAAGGTACCTATTTGTACAGTTTCAAGTCATAAGAAGGTTATATCACTAGGCAAAAAAGCTTCTTTAGTTTATTATCAGCACATCGAGTTAATTTACACAAGCAAATGGGAACATTTTCGGTAGGTACTTCACTTTAGGTTATATAAGTCCCCACCGAGGGGTTCTACGTGCGTACCCTGAATTAGGGTGATCGGACCGTGGTCGATCACGCGGGCCCAGTGCGGTTTGGTCGACTTCACACAAAACCTTCGAGTTTATTCGCAGGCGTTTACAGGGGTCTTTACGATGTTTTCCTTCACCGTAAGAGCGTCGGATAAACGTACATATGAAATCTAAATTCGAAAACACATTGGTACGTGGCAGGATTCGAACCACGACTTCCCGGATGGGTGGTAGCGTCCCTAACCGCTACGCCACCGACGCACATATTATTTCGATTGAATTACTACTCCATTCACGCACATTTTTTTTCTTTATTGACAGAACCCTTTAACTACTTCGCAACATCGTGTAACAAATCGAATCTCAAAAAAACACTTAGACGTTTCGTGTAAAAAATATGCAGATCGCCTGACTGGTAGAATGGTTCGCTAAGCACCAGAACGTTTAATTCCTGGCGAGTCCAAATTTTGTAAGACTCGGTTTGGTTGGTTGAAGGTCTTTAAAGCCCGGCTGCCTACCATTATTATTGCTGCAAAACATCGAAGTTACCAGCATTGATGTGTTCCTGCATAGGTTACAGCATAATAAAACCCTAGAGTGGCATAGTTTAGAAGTCACGAATAGTCCTCATCATACTCCCTGTACCGAAGGGCCTCCAGAGGGGCGTCTCATTTGAGCTTTTGTGGTACCCGTGCAAGTGATAAAAAACTATGCTTTGTATGGATCAACTTATGAATAAAATTGTATGGATCAACTACACTGGCAAATAAAAATAAAGGTGACACCCTTTCTGTAAAAAAAATGTAAATCTCTAACGTACTTATAGGTAATCTCTAATAGTAGATCGGCGAAACTACAAAAATACGATTTTGGCGGAAATCGTCACGGATATGGGTTTAGTATGTTCGCTGAACACAAATATACTAGATGACAAGCGCGCAGATTGTGAGAGTAGAAACTGTAACATCATACAGATGGCGGTACAAATAAAAAATAACAAAAATAAATCGTGGAAAAAAAAGAAACTGAAAAGCAAAAGATGAAAATAACCTTTTGACGTGATACGTCTTTAAAATTACCTCCATAGGGATGCAATCCAAAAAAACGAATGATAACAAAATCGGGGGATACAGTTTAGTGTTGTAGCTACATATCTATCATCTCCATCCAAATTTCGTTTACACCACTTGATAGCCAAAGAACCAAAAAATTTATTACGCTAAGTAAGGACTGTAACACATCGCGCGCGGGGGCGGGGGCAGCCCCGCCATTTTGAAGGTCATTTTGCAGCGTATCGAGATTTCCATTTAGTATATTTTTCGACTCGGTGAAGCTACGACGTTCATTCAAGTTTCAATCGTCAGCTCTCGTCAAAATCTATCAATTATATATAAAACATTAGTGTAAAATTGTAACTGTGATTATAATAAGGTGTTTAAATAAAAAAATAATATCAAAAAATATATAATGTCGGCCTATACGCGTCGAAAAGCCAAATCGAAATACAGAGATCGTATACGGTTGGAAAGGGCATCTCAACAGCAATCGAATGGTACCAATAAAACACCATATGATCGAGTCAAGCAGTGCCGGCAACGTAAAGTAATGAATGCGGCCGAGCGGATCAACGACAGTGCCAGTACATCTGCAGCTGGGACGGTTGAAATTACGCAGATAATAATATTAATAATAATAATATTTTATATAGAAACTACATATTATAAGAGACGTATTCACGTTAAAACCAACGGCCGTGTGCCCCGACACAGCCCCACCCGTTTTTTAGTCTATCTGAGCTTCTACACTAATGTATATACCTTCATAACTTTTAGTCAGCGCCAATCAAATAGAAAATCAAACTATTACGTAAAATGAAATGATGCCGAATGCACGGCGGCGGAGACGTGTTGCGTTCCTTTGTTGGCAATTGCCGAACGTTCCGTTTGTTTGTTTGGCGCCAACTCAAAATTATTTAGGTATTTACATTAGTGTAGGAACTCATTATATTACTCAGCAACGCAACCCCAGACAACAAGGGAAGTTAGTTAAACTAAGCTGTTCTCTAAATTACCAAGTTAGCGACAATTCAAGAGCATCTAAAAGTACTGTTTTGCCGACTATATATTATGAAAAACAGCTTTGGTTATTATGACTGAGCTATAGTTAATGCGACTCAGCAACGCAACCCAGGAAAACGAGCGAAGTTACTTTCTGCGCGTCACTGGCCGCTTAAAAATCAAACCTAACAGCTCGTCGCTTCGCTCCTCGCTACCTTACCAGCCGACCTTGCCACACCTAGACACCCATTGAACTAATCTAGTCATGTAAAGTTCATTCGCTCATTTTACTGCAGCTTTGACGGCTTGAATGCCGCGAGCCGGCAGCGGCGACAGTCATACTTTGATGATTAAAGATGCAGTTAAATGGGCCAATGAACTATATCTCACCTAAACCTCAACTGCATGGGAGGTCCAGTTTGAACCTAATTTTAACAGCCTTCCTTCCGTCTCCATCATCAGATCCTTGATGGTAGTCATAACCAATAAATCATAAGTTAAGTATAATGTTCTCATAAGTTAAGATGTAAATGTAAGCCTAATAGTGTCATTAGAACTAATTGTGTGTGCCAAGTTTTAACACAATCGTTACACAGATGAAAATTCAGTGGGTGAACAATCATGAGGCTGAAGACAGCTCCTAAACTCAGCAGTGAATAAGGTCAACTAGGTCAGCTAAATAAGATTAAGCACTGCATTAATGATCATTTGAGAACCTCCCTCTCCAAAGCAAAGTTTACGAAGCTTTAAAATGATGGCGTAAAAACATTTAGAGCTAAGACAAAAATCGCATTAAATTTCGAACCGGGGACTGTGATGCTGAAACTGTACTCAATTTTGGTCAAGAATCTTCGTGGTGGGTCCAAAGAATAACACAAAAATTGTTTTAAGCGGGAGTGGGCATTTGTTTAATTATTTCGTAACAAATGTCACTTTAAATTAATTTTGAAGCGGGGACTGTGACACTGAAGTTGTATTCAATTTTGGTCAAGAATCTTAGTGGTGGGTCCAAAGAATAACACAAAAAGTATTCCGAGTGGGAGCGGGCCTTTGTTTTAATTTTTTATAAACAAATATTCTTGTCACTTACAATCCAGGACTGTGACACTGAAATTGTACTCAATTTTGGTCAAAAATCTTCGTGGTGGGTCCAAAGAATAACACAAAAATTGTTTTGAGTGGGAAGCAGTTTTTTTTTTTTTTATTAACAAATGGACTTGTCACTTTCAATTAATTTCAAACCGGGGACTGTGACGGTGAAATGGTACTCAATTTTGGTCAAGAATCTTCGTGGTAGGTCCAAAGAATAACAGAAAAATTGTTTTGAGTGGGAAGCGGGCATTTGTTTATTTTTTTTATTAACAAATGGACATGTCACTTTCAATTAATTTCAAACCGGGGACTGTGACACTGAAATGGTACTCAATTTTGGTCAAGAATCTTCGTGGTAGGTCCAAAAAACAACAGAAAAGTTATTTTTAGCGTGGGTGGGCATTTTATGTCACGTTATTTAAATTTTTTTATAGTTTCGATTTAATCAAATTTAATTTCTTTAATTTCTCACTGACTGCTCGTAATGCATTGAAAAATATGTATTTTATATTGAACAACTGAAAATTTTGAATAAAAAATATTTCTTATCATGTGATTTCAAATAATTTAATTAAAAATTTAAAAAAACACTTTATTATCAGAGATTTTTATTTAAATAATTAGTTGTTTATAATAATAATAATAAACTTATTTACGAAATTAATTTAGAAAAACCTAATCTGTAAAATTTAAAAACTTGTGGGTCGTTTCATTTCTTTCAACCATTGTTAAGCCACGCCTTCCACAGAAGAGAAGGGGTACTTCTGTAACTTCAATTCCTGGAATTTAGGACCCTGCTCAATTGAAGTTAGGGAGACTCTACTTTATATGCAGTCAAGTATTTTCAATTAAATGAACTTCAGCGCCACAGTCCCCGGTTCAAAATTAATTGAAAGTGACAAGTCCATTTCTTTATAAAAAAATTAAACAAATACCCCCTCCCACTCAAAACAATTTTTGTGATATTCTTTGGACACACCACAAAGATTTTTGACCAAAGTTGAGTACAATTTCAGCGTCACAGTCCCTGGTTTGAAATTAATTGAAAGTGACAAGTCCATTTGTTTATAAAAAAAAATTAAACAAATGCACCTCCCACTCTAAACAATTTTTGTGTTATTCTTTGGACCCACCACGAAGATTCTTGACCAAAATTGAGTACAATTTCAGCGTCATGGTCCCCGGTTCGAAATTCAGTTAGTTTTTTTTCATCAACAGTCCACACGTTTTTACGCATCATTTAAAGCTTCGTAAACTTTGCTTTGGAGGGGGAGGTTCTCAAATGACCATTAACACAGTTCTTTTATCTTATTTGGCTGACCTAGTTGATCTTATTCACTAGGTGCTGTCTTCAGCCTCATTGAACAATCAATCATTCCCTATTTTTCTACCCTTAGGGATGAAATTGCCTTTTGAAATTAAACGGGACTAACTTCGAATATATGCGGTGACTTTTAATTAGTTCTTGATAGAATGTATGTATGAATGTACTCGTGTTTACAATAAACTTTTCCAAAGAAACTATGTGTCAGATATGAAAAAAAATGTTTGATCCTTTATACATTTTTGCAGATTTGATGACTTAAATTATGTATCAAAGACCATGTTTTTTTCTGATTTGACATATAGTTTCTTTGGGAAAGTTGTTTGTAAACACGAGTACATGCATATCTTTTGTAAAGAACTAAGAACTATTTAAAAGACACACTAATAAAAACAAATTACCGAAATCGGACTACTCTGGAAAAAGATTGATCATCATACATTAAAAAAATATATATGTCGACTTGAGAACCTCCGTTTTTTCGTCAGTTAAAAAATCATTAAAACATATCATGCAGGGAATCAAATGAAGGGCTTTGGAAGTAGATTATAAATATAACATACTATGATACTTTTACTACTTGGTCAAACAAATTAAAATAAAACTTCCAAAAATTCCACAGTTGGGTATTAGACAGTATCTAAAATAAATAAATAAATATTATTCACTAAATAGAATTTCTACTAGGAAAACATAATTATTCATTTAATATTTTAATCCAATTTTATATTTATCAAAATCAATAAATTACTACAAGTTTGTAACATGAATTCAGAACAAAATGAGGTTTTTGACAGTTGATAAAAAGTAACTCAAATTATTAAAGTCTGTGTCAATCCATTTTAATGAGAAGATAAACAAAGAGGTTGTTGAGCCGACTATAGACCTATAGTGATGATAGGGCACAGGTGATAGGCGAGTTTCAGATCAAGCAATGATTTGAATGATTCAATTCTATTTAATTCAATTACGTGATAAAAGTTGTAGATTTTGTATATTTAAAATTTGAGTGTGTTTGACAATGCAGTCAAAGATCGTGCACGCAAACTCACATAATGCCTTTTCACTCTCGCCTTAAAGATTCCTAAATTACATGCGTTAGATTTACCACTTAAATAATAATAATGTCATTCATACCCATGTCCCTGTAAGCACTATCCAGTACCTATAAAATTAGTAATTTAAATATGCTTTCTTAAAAGTACGGGCATTAATTGAGTTGTGAATTGTAGCTATTGCAAATGATCAACTTTCTCCCTGTCGAATATGAAACAAAATTCTCAATTATGATTCTTTACAACTTACAAAAAACCACAATCCAAAGAATAAAACCGTTCAAGCAAACTAAATCGTCCAAAAACAAGTACAAAACACTACACGAACACATGAAGGAATCTGTGACAAAGAATGACCTGTTTGGGGGTTGGGGGTAAATGGTAATGGCGGGCGCGGCGATTAAACAAAATGGCGGACATTGCAGTGTTGCCAGTTCCGATAGGCAAAAGTTAGAAAAGACTAGAAAAAAGTTACGATACGTTAGGCGTATTTGACGGTTACGATGATTAGGTGTACTCCCGCGTCCCCCCTCAGATCCCGAAGATTTGTATCAAGCTTAAAAATTTAACAAGCAATTAAAGCGATCACGGGCTGGGGGGCGAAGTCCTCCCCTGGGGGTGTAGTCCCCGCTACTCATTTCGATCGCGAAGATTGATAATAAAATAAGCGGCCGGAGGCTAGACATGTGCGCCGATGCCGAAATCTCCAGCGGCGGCGCGGGCGTGGAGGTAAAATTTGGTCGGCGGCGGCGTAAACGGCATCATAAATTACACAATAAAAACATGAAGAATCAAAAGTTAATTTAATTAAAAATACTTTAATTGTCATAAACAAATGTACTTAAAAGTTATAAAAAGAAATATGAAAGTCGCAATCAAATGGCACAAAAAATTTGGAATGAAATGAAATGTTTATTTATAACACTAGTTTTATGTCAAAAATCAAAAGTAATAATAATTAGTATTATTAAAGGTACCCCTTCTTTTCCAGGTACATTCTCAATATAATTAATAAAGAAATCTTTATAACTTTAAAATAATTGCACCTGGAGCCACTTTCTCAACATACATTTAAAGGCAGATGTTGATGCTGCACTCTAGATTCCGGTAAACGATTGTAGACGACAGGGGCTGATCACATATGCGGAACTCTCCGATTTAGCAAGCCTATATGCTTCTACTACCAGGTGGTCTTTTTTTTTGGTTACAATGCATAACATACTTACAATCTTATATTTATGAGTAGGGGCTACAATCGCAGTGACACTTTGGGATCTTTAGTGTTTGTCTACCCCTATTACCTTTGCTCTCTAGCCTACTCGTAGATGTACTGCTTCAATGCAGCAATTCTGCTAAGTGGAAGGTGCTTGTAGTCTTCCAGTTTTGGGTAGCCATCACCAAAGAGACACATGCACTACTGGCCATAACATCGCAGTGACACAGTAAGTGTTCCATTGATATTTTATCCACACGGGTCATTTGTCAGGCCGTTTTTTTAAGTGTGCATTTGTAGCTAAGTGACTCGTCAATGCTCCTGTTACTGTTAGTTTGTCTGATTCTTCATTGCCATCCATTCCTGTGTCCAGAGAGGTTCCTGACTCCAGGTCCCACCAATTTTGTCCTACCGGACCCAGAACAGTTGCAGTTTTGTAGTGTCGGCCCACCTTATTGAGGACCTTTAGACAATTTAGCACCAGCCTAGAGTTGACCTTGTAGGGCCTTAGCTGCCTGTTTTTGGATGTGTATATTAGTTGAGATTTAGTAGCATTTCTATAGATGTAGTGGATGTTGTTGGAAATGCTCTAGTGATTACCAAGCAAGCCAACGGCTGAAGTTTTGTTAGTGTTTGCCTAGTGTGCCTTACTATCATTCTGTACAGCCAGTATATGATTCTGGGTTTTAAACTCCAGGTTCTTTATGTATGCAGATTTTAGGATACCAAAGGCTTTTGTGGCCAGGGAATGTGGCTTTAAATTAAATTTAGCCACTGGATATGTTAGTATTTTTTTAATTTGCTTTGGTATCTTATCTTATCTTTGCAAGTGGGGGCCGCAGTTGCAGCGACACTTCAACCCAATGGGATCTTTTGTGTCTACCCCTATAACCTTTGCACCCCAACCTATTCGAAGATGTGCTGCATCAATGCAGCAATTCCGCTGATTGGAAAATGCTTGTAGTCCTCCGGTTTTGGGTAGCCATCACCTAGGAGGTACATACGCTTGCTAGCCAGGACTTCCCAGTGACACAGTAATTGTTCCAATGATTCTGTATCTTCACCACAGGCCCTGCAGGTCGGGTCATTCGTCAGGCCGATTTTTTGCATGTGAGCGTGTGTGGCGAAGTGGCCCGTCAATGCTTCTGTTACAGTCTTGACGTGCGTGCTTCTGTTATTCCAAATGTACTTGGTTGCCCCTGTGGTGACCTCACCGATAAAGAGCTTACAGTGTTTGTGTCCATCCCTGGATAGCCATGTCAATCTGTGTCTTCCCTCGGCCTGTTCCTTTAATATCCTTATAATAGTGCTCCTTGGTAGCCCTATCCTCGGTTATGGACCACACATTGTTGTCTGTGATCCCATTCTAGCCAGTTTTTCTGCTTCTTCATTGCCTTCTACTGCTACATATCCAGGGACCCAGACCAGTGGCAGTATGTTGTGTCGGCCCACCTTTTTGAGGACCTTCACACAATTTAGCACTAGCCCAGAGTCAACCTTGAAGGAGTCTAGAGCTTTAAGAACAGCTTGGCTATCGCTGAGAATATAGATGGTTTTGTCTTTGACTTCCGTGTCTATAATCTCCTGTGCACATGCAATGATAGCATAAGTCTCCGCCTGGAAGACTGTTGCATATTGCCCCAGACTGATACTCGCTGAGTAATCGTTAGCATTGACACCAGCACCAGACTCCATTTTCGATCCGTCTGTGTACCATGTAAGAGTGTTTGGTCTTTGTTGTTTAAGTCCTTTACTCCATTCTTCCCTTGTTGGGAAATATATTTTATATTCTTTTTTGAATATGTGCACAGTCTGTATTTTGTCACATCCCATGCGCATAAGCCTTTCCATACCTGCGTCTAATGGTAGATTGGTATGTCTGATTTTGGCCATGTCAAAATTCCACATGCTAAATGAACAATAGCCTCCGTAGGGGCTTGGCCGCCTCCGTTAGAATGTGTATTTGAAGCGGCTTTAGATTTAGCAGCATTTCCATAGATGCAGTAGGTATTGTACGAAATGCTCCAGAAATTGCCAGGCAAGCCAACTGCTGAAGTTTGGTCAGTGTTTGCCTGCATGTGCCTAACTCTGTTCTAGGCCACCACCTGCCATAGGTAATAATGGGTCTTACTATCATTGTGTATAGCCAGTGTATGATTCTGGGTTTCAATCCCCAGGTCTTTTCGTATGCAGATCTAAGCATACCAAAGATTCTAATGGCCTTGACCAAGATCCTTTCCATGTGCAGACTCCACGTTAGTTCTTTATCCAAGGTCATGCCTAGATATTTGACGCTCGTGGACCAGTTTTGTTCTGTACTGTACCATACAGTTTGAGAGTTTGTAAACCTTATAGGTTTCTTTTCCTGGTGAATGGTACAACCATTGTCTTGCTAGGGTTAATCAATAGGTGATTTTCACCACACCACCTTTACGCAAGGCCTTTTGTATTATTTGCTATACTATGTTCGGAAATTTGCCGTTGATTAGTATAGCTAGATTGTCAGCATAACCAATCGTGTAAAGAGGTCCGGTGTTCAGCTCCTGTAGAAGCGAGTTTACCACTAGGCTCCAAAGTGTTGGTGACAGAACACCAGCTTGTGGGCATCCTTTCGTAGTGGTGGCAGTAACCTCGTCCCCCCATTAGTGAAGATGTTATAATTCTCTTCCTAAGCATGCTATCTATCCATTTGCATAACGTTTGGTCTATACCATGGGAGATAGCTGCATCCTTGATTGTCTCAAAGGTAGTGCGATCAAAGGCTCCTTCCATATCAAGGAAGGCAGCAGCACATACCTCCTGGTTCTCCAATGCTCTTACAGCAAGTGATACTACAAGATGAAGTGCTGTTACAGTCGATTTGCCAGACTGATATTCACATTCTAGTCCATGAAGTGTTTTTTTCCGCAAAGGACCCTCCTTTATATGTTTTTCGACCAGCTTTTCCAAAGCCTTCAGTAGGAATGATGAAAGGCTTATGGGTCTGTAGGACCTCAGTTCATCATAGCAATCATTTCCTGGCTTTGGCAAGTAGACAACCTTCGCACGTCTCCAGATTTTTGGAATATGTCCGAGGAGATACACGCTTTGCATAGCCTACATAATGGCTTAAGCAGTGCCTTTGATCATTTTTGTAATAGGATGGGGTAGATTGATCCTAGATATATATGATTGTCGAAACTTTCGAAATACGAGTGAAAATGTTTATGAATTGATTGTGTGAGTATTTTGCATCAAAAACTTTGTTTATCTTTCCATCTTAATGGATTTACACAGACTTTAGTAGTCAAATACCGGATTGCGAGTAGACTTTGAATTGCTGTAGATTAAAGACCACTGAACGAATTTATGTAAAATATATATGAAATTACTCAAGATATCCTCTATACTTTGTCAAAAAGTAATTAACCAAATAATATTAAAAAACAAGAGATGCACATCAAAATGGACAACCAAGCTATCAGGGAACATTTCGCGAAATCAAAAAAATCACCACATTTTCGGGAGGTAAGTAAACAACAGTCTCAGATTACAGAAAAATCTTCAATCGAGACAAGTTCTATCGACCCCAACAACGTAAATCAGGTCAGAAGTCTGAATGCCGCCTGCATATTTTTCACACAAAACTGTCTCGGGTCTGGTCTATTACGCGCAGCTTAGAATACCTAGGTAGCATTTAATAAAACAATTGCAAATAACACAGAAATAAAACAAAATTAATACTCAAACAAATGACATCTGCGCAGATAAAATAAATAGGTAAGTACCGTGGCAAAAAAAATAGGAATACCTTACTTACCTGCCTGCGTAAACTGCCATAAATATACCAGTATCAAATCGTTATAGCTTGCGGTGAAGAGGTCCGTTAACTATTTGATTTTTTATTACCTTTTTAATATTTCTTTTGTTCCCACACGCAGCTCAGAGTTTGGGTTCTTTTGCCCGCACACAAGTGGTAATCAATCAACTAACGCACACCGTATCTTCCATTTCACCATCCGAAGCTCTACAACAAAATGGCGGTCACTATCGGTATTCGGTGCTTTCGTAAAGTTTCGCTCGTTCGTTCGTGCTCAGTCGGTTGTTTGTTGTTTTAATTTAATTCTTGGCCTTAGAATCAAGTCCTTCAGCCGAATCCATAAATATTTTTCACTTCTTCACAGTTTTCAGTTTATTTAACAATCATTGTTAATAAGAGTGTTAGTACTAATTTATATACTTTGCCTTCACTAAGACAGCCTACTTAGGCGTAATAGTTTTCCTTTTAATATTAAATGTAGTACTCAAGCACTTCTTACAAACTTACAAATTACCCTATTCTTTGAACTAACCTAACCTACACTCTCTAGCGTAATGATAGCACTTTTACTGAAGCTTTCGCGCACTTCAGGTGGGAGCACGAACCACAGCATACATTATCCTACACAATAAACACATAAAAGGTACTCTGTTGAATAATAAACTATCAATATTATAATCAAAAACCACGAAATGTTATTTTCCGACTAATAAATAAAAAGATAAACTGAACGATAGAAATTCCCGCCAAAAACTTGGTTCAGTCGGCATTATCAGTGTTACATACCAATGCCATGCATTACCGTGTTCTACGGATTTGTTAACCTAAACATGCAAAACCCAAATGTGAAAGAGTAGTAATTACCTCTCCTCTCTGACAAAACCCATAAACGTTTCACAAATGCTGGAGCACGGACTCTCTTTCCAACTCGGGAAGGTTAGGTCACGCGGGAGTCAAGCCCGTTTTGGTACGGGTTTAAGGGCTAGTGCGAACCCCAATGTTAGAATGATAAGGCCTTGTAAAATATCTGAAAATGGTACTTACCAGAACTATAGCTGCTTAAACCTAAAGCTGTGTGGTAGCGGGGAGACGTCCCCGAGGCGTAGCCTCCTTGACGTGGCATTCTTCCGCCGCCCATTACGATGAGCGGGTCCTTGGGCTGGGCACAGGGCCCTTGGCAGCTGTTCCTGCCCCAGCTGAGGGGAGCAACTGCTGGTACACTCCCAGAGCTTGCAGGAGGTCGCTCTGGGAGGGCACGGCGGTGGTGTTGGCGGCAATGGGGGCGGCGGAAGCGGGGGCTACGCTACGGGCCTCTTCCTCCTCAGACGGTTTCTTCGGTTTTTGCTGCTTGCGGGTGTATCGGCCGAGCCGCTCAACACGGCGGGCGCTGCCGGTGCAGCGCGCTCCGCAGTGGCGGCGGGTGCTGCAGGGCGAGAGGCGGTGGCGGTCCGGGCGACTGTCCCGGCCCTCTTGTTCCGGAGCTCCCTTCGAGCACCGGACACGAGATGTAGTTGGCTGGGTGCGGGCCCGGCGCAGTTGGCGCAGGTCGCTGGGTCCTCTCGCGGCCGTGGGCAGTGTTGGGATCACCGCAGCGGACGCAGGCCAGCGGGAGGTGGCAGCCATGGGAAGAGTGACGGAATCCCTGGCACCGGTGGCACTGCGCGGGTCCTCGCTTGCCACGCCAGGCCTCGATGACGATGCCCGGCATGTGAAGGAGCCCCGCGATGGTGTAAAGGGCCGTCAAGTTGGTGGTCCACGCGATCTGCACGTAGAAGATGCAACCGGGCCGTCCTGCGCGCGCCCGGATGGCCTTCACGTGCTCTGCCTCAAAGCCGTGTTCGGCTAGGGCGGCAGTGATCTCGGCGGGCTCGGTGGTGGAGGGGAGGCCACGGATGGCCACCTTGAGGGGCCTCTCAGCCGGCAGCGAGTACGAGAACCATTTGACCTCCGGCAGCGAAGACAGGTACCGCTGCACCGTGCGGCACTCGTCGCCGTCCTCGGGGACGAATCGGACTCTTTTGCCGTAGGGGCGGGCGTTGGGAGGTCGCCCTAGCTCCTCGGCAAGTTTCTTCAAGTGAGTCGGCCAGTTTGGAAGGGACTCCAATACCAAGGGAGGGTGGCGAGCAGTTGGCCGACGGCAGCAGCGGGTGCGGTGACGGTTTTCGCAGCGGCGGCGGCGCGGGGCGGCGTGGCGGCGGTGGGTGAGGCCGGGGGGGGGGGGCTCCTTTACTCGGTCCACATAAGTGTTCCGGGCAGGGGGCACTGCGGTGGTGGGGGGCGCCTCGGGGCCGGTGCGGGCTTCATCTGGAAGTCCGGCACCGTGTCTTTAACGACGGTGGTGCAGACTTCCAAGTCCTACGGAATGTGCTTCAGCTCCGAACACGCTGCGTGGAGGCAGGCAGGTGGCGGCGAAGCTGTCTTTAGCAAATGGCGGCTCGACGGGGGTCTCCACTAGGTGGCGCTCGCACTCCATAAGGTGCGCCGCCATCGACCTCAGGAGCTCCTCCGACCCGATCCGTGATTGGGTCAGGCGTGCGACAACCACGGCGTCGACGTCCAGCGTCGACCTGGGCGAGAGGGGTTGCGGTGGGCGAGTGCTCGCGCTCTTCATGGAGTCCAGGTCCCCCACCTGGGCTTCTTGGTGGGTGGTGTCGTCATGCGGCGATGACGACCGGGACGCGTGCGGTGACCCCGAGTTGGAACTCGAGGCCATCACGTTGGCAGGTATGCGACGCGATGCTCTGCGGCGGCGCGGCTGCGGCTTGTAGCACATGGGCGGGCCCATGTGCTAGTAATGGCGACTCGCGGGCAGCGGGCGGGGATACGGGTGCGCGAGTCTAGAGGGGCGTTACATGCCCAATCAACCTTTTCCCTGATTAGACTTTTGAGGAAAACTCAGGGTTCCAGATGTCCAGACAGTCCCAGCCCCTCAGCTGCGACTATACTTGGCGATCCCCTCCGCGCAAAGCGCACGGGCGCGACTACCCGCACTATTCAAAAATAGTGAGGGTAGGTAGCAAAAATGTTCAGCGACTCCGGGCGCAGACATCACTCCGTATAGCAGTTCCTAAAGCTGTGCATCCATCGCGTCGGTATTTATGTGGAAAGAGGGACAAGCCTATTACTACAGTGTCATCTCTCTTTCCGCGTAAACGCCGACACAGTGGGCGCAAAGCTTAAGGCCGTATTAAATTGTACGGCTTTTACGAAATTTAACTAACGTTTTGATAAAAATATGCCAGTAATCCATAGCTCGCCCTATACCGTTTATCCCTTGAGCTGACTACCTCAATTTATGAAAAATTTGAAGATGAACCAAAATAATTTTATCGTCATCATCATCATAATATCAGCTCGTATACGTCCCCACTGAGGGACTCGAGCCTACCCTGAATTATACCCTACCCTGAAAATAGCAACTTTTTCAATATCTTCTTTTTCGACAAATTCTGCCAAAAATAGTTTCTTCAGACGATCGACACGCAATTTCAATAACGACTTTTCTGATGTAGACATTTTTAATATTACTTTGGGTGCCTTTAAAAGTGCGATTAGAAATAAAATAAACTGTTAAAGTAAAAATAGTTATAAAATTAATATTGTCTCAGGGCTCTTATCGCATATTTTATGTTTTATTTTTATTATTAATATTTATTTATTTTATTTATTTATTTATTATGTGGAACTCCAGGTCGTTTTTAATTTAAAATTTATATGTAATACTCTATAATGGACGGCCAATGTACCAATGAGTTTTTCAAAACTTACGTACATATATTTACGGATTGCTTTAACGGTGAAGGAAAACATCGTGAGGAAACCTGCACACGCCTGCGAAGAAACTCGAAGGTTGTGTGTGAAGTCGACCAACCCGCACTGGGCCCGCGTGGTCGACTAAGGCCTGATCGCCCTAATTCAGGGTAGGCTCGAACCCCTCGGTAGGGACGTATATGAGCTGATATGATGACTCTTTAAAACACTGTTTGTTTCCTAAATTAATAAAATAAAATAAATAAATCAAATAATCTATGTTGACTAAGTAGGTTTTAAAAGAAGAAGAGTTATTTTTAAAAGAGGTGATTCATATTAATAAAAAAGTAGGTAGGTGGGTCACAGATGAGATACTAAGTCTGGGCACACCCTGGACACTCCATACAACGGGCCAGAAATGACATTTCAAAAAATGAATGACGGAACAAACAATATGGCGGCGAAATCATATACGTTCGACAACCAAACTGTAACCAATCTGTATCAATCTGGGTGACGAGTGGGTGAGGTCGCAATCTAGAGAGCGGCAGGGAGTGTCCATACTGTATGTTAGTGCTAATATAATAATACTATGGCCTGGGTGTGGTAAATATTTTTTTTTACAAACAAAGTCCAATCAAACATAAAAAGTAGCATGATTTGACCTAAATGTAAGACTACTTTGGCAGTGCTACAGTTTTTACACTCATCATCATCATCATCAAGTATCGTTAGGTGAAGCTGTCTTCTTATTTCTTTCCTTCCTCTTCCTCTCCGGACGCTCAAGCCATAGTAAAAATAAATAAGTACGATAACTCGGACCCCGAACGAGCGATAATAGCCTAAACACGTAGGGCTGTCGCTTTTAGTTTATTCAAGTCAAAAATGCATGATCAAAACCTGAACATTATATAAATATATATAATAACTTCACCTTAACAATATATGCAAAGCTTTTGAACATTTGAATTATACTTACCTACATATAAAATACAACACGATATGAAATCAACAACTGGCTCCCGGTCTATACCTTCGTTTTATTTTTAAACGGTTGTTTGTCACTTTAAATCAGAATAAGGTTCATGTAATATATTACATACGGGAACCATACGGTGGACCGACGACCTGGTGAAGATCGCGGGAAGCCGATGGATGCGGGCAGCGCAGGACCGGGCGTCGTGGAAATCCTTGGGGGAGGCCTTTGTACAGCAGTGGATGATTTTTGGCTGATATGATGAATATACCTATTACATATTACATAATATGACAATAACCCCACTTTATAATTACTAATTGGTAATTACCTACTTACTTACCTAAGTTTTACCGTTTTGTTATTTTTGTTATTTTCATTTATATTTTTATTTGTTATTTTCATATTACATAATATGAAAATAACCCCACTTTATAATTACTAATTGGTAATTACCTACTTACTTACCTAAGTTTTACCGTTGATCGTATTTTGTCAATTTCTTCATTCACATAAAAATACCCAAGTAGGTAAATATATGAAATAGGACATAATAATATGAGATCAAGGATTCCAGAGGACTCCTGATCTACCTAACCTGTAGCGAGAGAATGAAATATAGGTAGGTTTACTCCCTATTGTGAGGTATCTTTGAATAGGACGTTCCAAGGGAAATATTGTTTTCTTCTTATATATTCCGTACTATATAAATAAGGTACAGACAGAAAAATACATTATTACAACAACAAAAAATACTTATCTTTGATTACAACGGTCCCGCTCTGCTACCCTGGCGATTCTTAGCTTAACTTGAAAACATTAACCATTTATCTAAGTGAACTTTAGTAAGAGCTATATAAGGTGTAACAAAATTAGCTGAAACTATTGTAAGGGCAAATTCAGTAAACGAAACTGAACAACTTTTTCTTCAGCGACTGTACCAAATTCTAAAAAAAATTGCCACATTCTATTAATAATAAAAATCATTTATTTCTCACCACAAAGCAACAAATTATACACAAGTAAAAGGAGCAATTATATGGTCAAAACATCAGTTGTTTGTGGGAGACTGGTGCCTAAGCTAAGATAAAAATATCTTGTGTTATAGATCACCAGGCCCTCGCTCGGAGAAACGGGTTTACAAAAAGAAAAAAATAAGAAATAATAAAGTTACGTACAAGCAAATTACAGCAACATAATCAGTGAAATATAAGCAGAAAAAGTACATGTGTGTGGTGTGTGTGTTTGTGTGTGTGTGTGTGTGTGTGTGTGTGTGTGTGTGTGTGGGTGTGTGTGTGTGTGTGTGTGTGGGTGTGGGTGTGTGCGTGTGTGGGTGTTTGTGGTTGTGTGTATGTGTATGAGTTTGTGTGGCTGTGTGTATGTGTATGAGTGGGTGTGAATGTGTGTATTTGCCAGTGCGCAGTTATATCCATACAAAGACAGTTTTAGAGAATATGTGTTGTATGTGGAAAACGTATAAAAGGTATTTGTTTATGATATTATTTGTAATAAGAGTTCAGTTTCATTATAATTAAGGGACATTAACCATTCAGTAACAGATTTTTTAAAATTATATGTGTTTAAATGTACTATGTCAAGCTTTCTGCATGTCTTATTGTAGATGTAACCACCTAAAAAAGAAAAGTGGTGCTGAGCCATGGTTGTCTTGACGGCCAACGTATTACAGACTTTATCTTTACGTCTTTGAGCTAGGGAAGGATTACTGTCGTAGTCAAAGTCAATAATTTTGTGTTGGACTGTGACTAGATCGAGGATGAAGAGATGACGCACTGTTAGCACTTCGCAATCTCTGTAGAGATGATCAATGGGGAACTGGTAACTTTTAAAGGTTGCTACCTTAAGAATTGCTCTGAAGGGCAAAAGAGTAGATTTGTAGACTCCTCCCCAAGAGGTAATACAGTAACGTATTAGTGAACGACAAAGAGCATTGAATAGATTTTTTTTTGTTAAGGAGTCCCCTATATACCTAATGTTACGGAATATCGGCATAAGGTTTCTTATTCTTTGAGTTACTTTATTAATGTGGATCTTAAAACTCATGAAGTCATCTAGAACAACACTCAGGTATTTAATATTCTTAACTTTCTCCAGTTTGTTGCATTTACACGTGTTATGAAGTCTGAAGTTAGGAAGACAGTCTACTGAATGAGCGGTTATTGAGTGTGAGTGAATCACGCGTTCTTTTTGTAATGGAAAAGGAAGAAATTTGCATAGACTTAGAATATATTAAAACTCTCTTGTGCTGTATAGAAGGTATTATCCCAACTCTTCGCCCGAAATATGAGAGCAGTGTCATCTGCAAAGGTAAAAATTTTACATTTCGTAGTGGTGCCTCACAAAGTTTATTTATATAAATCAGGAAAAGGGTTGGTCCAAGAACGCTTCCTTGGGGGACCCCAAAATTAACAAGATGCTCAGTACTAAGGGCACAGATTACTAATTAGTTACTACGTAACTAAGGGTGTTTCCGATCCTTACAAGTTTATTTATATAAATCAGGAAAAGGGTTGGTCCAAGAACGCTTCCTTGGGGGACCCCAAAATTAACAAGATGCTCAGTACTAAGGGCACAGATTACTAATTAGTTACTACGTAACTAAGGGTGTTTCCGATCCTTACAACCTGAGTTCTGTCAGTCAGATAATCCTTGTATATTTGTAACTGCTGATTCCCAACACCTATAGACTCAAGTTCTTTGAAAGTCTCGTAATAGAGACCATGTCAAAAGCTTTGGCGAGGTCTAGGAAAATACCTAAACATTATTCTTTACCGTGTAAAGCTCTTATAACAAAGTCGGTAAGATTCAACACTGCAGCAGAAGTAGATATTCCTTTACGGAAGCCGTATTGGTTATCGGAGAGGATTTTACCTTTCTCAAGTAAACTTACAAGTCTTTTATTGAGTAGGCGCTCTAGTATTTCAAAGAGGGCTGGATTATTGCCTACTTATATAAATAATATTCTTGTGAAGTACGTCCCTATCTTTTGTTTACATCGCTGGATTCGTGCCTTGCCGCAACAAAACTGTGCGCTGTGCTGTGGCTGTTAGTTCTTTCAATCAGTACCCATTTAAAATACTAATATTAGGTACCTATTTAAAACCTTACAGTGCCCATTCTAGTTCATTTTAGCTCTAGGTAGTAAAATACAACCTAACAGGTATTTAAACTTTACGAAAAAGAAGAAGTTGAAATTGAAGGCGGCTCCTTTGAGGCGTTTGAGGCTACTGAACTATTTTTCTCCGCGCGACTGTGCGGCATGTATATATATATATATTTTTTAGTACCAAAGGGCAATGAAGCGTGCTATGCTCGGAGTTTCTCTGCGTGATCGAATCAGAAACGGGGAGATCCGTACGAGAACCAAAGGAACCGACATAGCTCTCAGAATTGCTAAACTTAAGTGGCAGTGGGCAGGTCACATAGCTCGTAGAACGGATGACCTTTGGGGCAGTAAAGTTCTCGAGTGGCAACCGCGCACCGGAAAGCGTAGCGTAGGAAGGCCTCCAACTCGGTGAACCGATGACCTGGTGAAGGTCGCGGGAAGCCGCTGGATGTGGGCAGCGCAGATTCGGTCGTCGTAGAAATCCTTAGGGAAGGCCTATGTCCAGCAGTGGAAGTCCTTCGTCTGATATGATGATATTGGTACGTGTGGTATAGGTAGGTACAACTCACCCACCTACCTATACTATATTAGGTGCCGAGTAGTAAGTACCTACATCACTACTTAGAAACTTAATTAGATATAATAATAATAATATATGTATAATCTTGATACTATGTGCCTATAATGCTATAATGCTATACTTATAATGGGATTAGGTATCTTTTTTTTTATTTACAATTGGTAAGCCCTTGGCATTATCGCACCTAATGATGTAACGATGATGCCGAAGATGGAAGCGGGCTTACCAAGATTCCCCAACGCAATGGGGAACTAGCTAACTTATCTTCAAACAGACAGTTAGGTTAGGTAGCACATAAATTTTATGATAGCATACACATTTATATTAAAAAAAAAAAAGCTCAGATACTAGTAGTGTGAACTAAAAACCTGCGTTTGTTGCCACGGGTTAATGTAGGTTTTCATGCATGCATGAGGTAATGAACTTGTGTGTGTGTGTGTGTGTGTGTCTACAAGATAACATCCGCGTCTTACTATGTTGGCTACAATAGGGAACATGTTTTTATTTTTGCTTTCATTTTAAAGAACTCCATGCAGAATAAACCAGGAGTATATTAAAAAAATAAAAAAACTTGTTTTTTAATTTTAAATGCGGTTTTAAAGTAACCGTTCAAATTTGCGCGCGCAAACGGACGTATAGTTCCGATGACGTCACTCCTGTCTATCACTCAGACCAAAGCGAATATAATACATTACAATTACAATGTATTATATTCTCTTTGGTCGTCACTCCTGTCTGTCACTCAGACCAAAGCGAATATAATACATTACAATTACAATGTATTATATTCTCTTTGGTCTGAGTAACAGACAGGAGTGACGTCATCGGAACTATACGTCCGTTTGCGCGCGCAAATTTAAACGGTTACTTTAAAACCGTATTTAAAATTAAAAAAACAAGTTTTTTTATTTTTTTTATATACTCCTGGTTTATTCGGCATGGAGTTCTTTAAAATGCAAGCAAAAAAAGCGAAAAATAAAAATATTGCATGTTGCCTATTCGAGGAGAATTATACGCACTTTATCTTTGAAAGAATTCTTTGAGAGCAGGTAAGGATCGCAATCAAAGAATAGTTTGTTGTATGTATCCGCAATACGTGTCAGGGTTTCATTTCTTCCGTAGTCAGTGCGGTGTGAGGGTACATGCAGAAGGCGAGTATTAATTAATTAATTAATTAATTCCAAGCAGATAGTCCCACTCCTAGCTTTTGATAAATGCTCTTGTATGTAAGTACCTCTCTCTCTATGGTACATTTTATCACTTCAATAGATACTCCTTAGCTTTCCATTTCCTTTTTCTAAAAATAGTGTGCATATGTTCTCTTTTGGACCTTCACCCATAGAGACGTAACGCTACACGATGGGGACGTGTATGAGGTGATATGATATACTAAACAACAATAGAACCACTACCAAATTTCAAGACATCTTGAATAATTATAACTTGACTTCACATATTTCTGAACCAACAAGACAGAACTCTTGCATTTGACCTCATAATTAGTAATATGGACAACGCTAGTGGTGAAGTAATTCCCCTAGGGCTTTCAGACCACAACACAGCTCAGATAATAAATATTCCTGTTAAAAATAAACAAACCCCCATGTCCAGTTATTTCGTAGTAAAAAGAGATTACAATCAGGAATACTAAAATAAATTTCGAGAGTGTGTAGCCAGTTTATCTTTCTCAGAGATTTATGAAGTTTCGGAAGTAAATGAAGCATATGACAATTTTTATGAATTAATTAAATTATTTTACGAACTACGTTTTCCCAAATTTATTATTAAAATAAAATCTGGTAAGCGCACACCAGCTTGGATAGCGACAGGAATAATAAAAAGTTGCCTGACAAAAAGACAGTTAAGATTTAAATACTATAAAGAAAAGACAAAACTTAATAAAACTTATTACATAAAATACACCAGAATGTTGAGGCGTTGCATCGATGCTTCGCAAAAAAATCGTAACAATACATACATATTAAGATCTAACAATAAATGCAAGGCATCTTGGAATATAATAAAAGGTGACAAAAATATGATAAGAACGATCGATGAATTACAATTTGATAACGTTTTAGTAACTGACCCAAAAGATATAGCTGAAAAATTAAACAATTACCTTATTAATCTAACTAATAATAATAGTGACAATAATCCAAATAACGGCAACACAAATAAAACAACTATTAAAAATACAATCTTTCTTGATCCTTATAGTACAAATGAGATAAAAAACATCATATCGGCACTCAACAACACTAAGGCGGAAGGTTTTAATGAAATATCAACACAAGTGATGAAATACTGTAAAAAATGAACTAGCTCCTGTACTGACTTACTTAATCAATCTCTCCTTTGAAACTGGATGTTTTCCCAAACTTCCTTAAAACTTCAGTAATTAAGCCTTTATACAAAAAAGGAAATAGATCATGCCCGAAAAATTATAGGCCTATCACGCTTATACCTATCATATCGAAAATATTCGAAAAAGCAATGCATAAGAGAATAACAGAATTTGTTACTAAATATTAAATTATAAGTAAGGTGCAATATGGATTCCAGTCAAAAAAATCCACTTCTTTGACATGTTATAATCTTATAAACCAAGTTACAAGAGCTTTGAATGTGAAAGAAAGGGCAACAGTAGTTTTCTTTGATATGACTAAGGCATTCGATATCGTTTCGCATCGAATACTTTTATGCAAACTAGATAATTATGGAATAAGAGGGCCCGCATTAAAATGGCTATCTTCATATCTAGAATATCGAAAACAATGTGTAGAGATTTCAAGACTCAGCAAAGACTTAGTTTTAACAGCTCATAGATCTGAATTTAAATTTAACCATTATGGTACAATACAAACATTATGTACATTATGGTATTAGGTAGTATTTTAGGACCTCTACTTTTTAATCTCTATATTAATGACCTTCCTAACGTGACTAAATATAATTGCACTCTATTTGCCGACGATGTGTCTATTGTTGTAACTTCTAATAACATTATTGACATACAAACCTATGAATATGACATCATAAATACTATTAATTTAATCGTTGACTGGCTGCATAGTAATAATTTACAATTGAATTTAAATAAAAAAAACTACATGCAATTTGTTAAACACCGTGAAAATTTTGACAAGATTAGTTTGAATTACAATGGACATTTTTTTCAACAAACACATGAAAGTAAATGCTTAGGACTAATTTTGGATGATTTATGTAATTGGAAGTCACATACAGAGAGCGTTTGTAACAAGATAAATAGCTATATTTATGTTTTAAGTAGACTTCGTAGAGTAACTTCTCAAAATGTCGTTCTGTCTACATATTATGGCTTTGTTCATTCTGTACTCGCATATTATGGCCTCTTGTTGTGGGGCAACAGTACTGATTCTCCTAGGGTTTTCATAGTGCAGAAAAAGTGCGTTAGGGCTATGTGCGCAGTAGAACCAGATGAGCCATGCAGACCTCTTTTTAAAAAATTGGGCATATTATCACTTCCATCTATGTACATTTATACCATAGGTAATTTTGTTAAATCAAACAATCATTTATTTCTTAAAGCAGGAGACATTCATTCCCGTAATATTAGAAATCCAGATCGATTGGTTTATGAAGTGAGACCTTTGACCACAATGTACCAAAAAAATTGTCATGCTATGTGTGTCAAAGTATATAATGCGCTTCCGAGTGAAATAAAAATCTTACCACAACCACGCTTTCGTAAAAACCTCAAAAAATGGCTTAAGGAAAAAATATTCTATTCAATCAAAGAATTACTTGAACCAAACACTTGATTATTCTGTTGATGTCAAATCATGATAAGAATACGATTTTCATTTTCATTTTGTTTTTTTACATGAATGCCATAATTTATATTTACTTTTTTTTCTTAAATTCTTGTATGTCGTACTAATGACTAAATGTGCTGAACCTCGCTATGTTTGTAAGATCTATTGTATTTTCCACATTTACCGCAATAAAATATCATTATCTTTATCTTATCTTTATCTTTATAAGCGGTAATGCCACGCCGTCATTTAACTCAAGATGAGAGGTTACGCGCTGTGGGCATGCTGGAAGCCGGAAGTACACAACGTCAAGTTGCGGATGCATGGATCGGTAATTCAAAGGTTATGGCAACGTTATTGGCTCACCGGGAATACGGCCGAACGACATCCAGGTAGATCACGTGTTATAACTGAGAGACAAGACCGCTTTATTGGGAATATCGTTAGGCGCTTTGCACACGACGGGGCGGGGCGGGTCGGTCAATTTCGCCGCTAACGATAGGGAATACTATACTATCAACGAACATGGAGGCGGCGCGGTCAGCGCAGTCTTTTTGTCCTCCATGTGCGTAGTGAAACGCAAATATGATCGTTTCAAAGTAATTCTCCTTGCTTTTCGCTTCATATTATATATTTTTGATTCCGAAGTACTTATTTTGAAATAACTGTTACCTTTTGACAAGACAGAGAAAAATAGATGACGATGTGATGTCGTATTTTATATTATTTCGTGTTACAAATATTTAAATTATTGTGTATTATTGTGAGGCTCTCAAGTTTTATCTGAGGTATGCGTTTTGTGTGAGGATGCCGCTTTGTATATTAATATGTTTTTGGTTCTGCTGCGAACAAGTTTTACTTATTTTCGTAGGGCCCTACCAGCCGCCCTCGAGCTTTAAAACCCAACCAGCTACTATTCTTGGTTACACCGGGAACAGAGCCGTGCCCTCCGCCAGCTGGCCATCAGTTACGCTGCTCCTTTGAGGGTACGCCCAAAGACAGTGAGGCGGATTTGTCCCATCCACCACTGATTCATTTCTGTGCTGTTTCTCCGGACATTCGCCTAAAAGAAAGTTGACACAAATTTTATTTCTTTAAAAAAAATTACGTAACTTTTAATAATATAAACAAACTAAGGCAAAAATTTTAGGCAAAATTGTATAAATTTTAATTTTTTAACATTTAAATTTTATAAGCAATATTTCAATTAAGGGGAAGCAGCTATCGTTGCCAAACCGGCTATCTATTTAAAATTGGGTAATTCGGTTTTTTTCTTTTTAAAATATTTGTAAATTTAGGTAATTTTCAGGATGTGACAAGGTTTATATTGTTTACTATTTTTTTTATCAACGCCGTCATCTCTTTTTAACCCTCTTACCTTTAAACTTTTTATAAATTAAAAGTATTCGGAATTACCCAAAATTTTGGTTCTTTGCCAATTTCCTCTATTAGCAGTGGCAGCCCTTCCAAATTCTACGTTTGATGTGGCAAAGTCTATGGTGATATTTAAGCCGTTTTATTTAATTTTTGCTACAGTAGATAGTATAGGATTCCCTTTGTGCTATCGTTGGCGGCGAAATTGACCGGCCCGCCCCACCCCGTCGTGTGCAAAGTGCCTAAAACTACGGCGCGGCAACTGGTAGAAAGGCTGCAAACTCAACACCAGGTGGCTGTCAGCACCCAAACAGGCAGGAGGAGACTGCATGAAGTCGGTTTACTTTCTCGTAGGCTGTTGCGAGTTGTATGTAGCTCTCCGGCGAGGCAGTCGTGCTTTACGGTTATGATGTTCACGTGTTCACCTAACTAGAGTGGCCAGAAGATTAGTGGGCTCGTGTGTTTTTTCTGATGAATCTAGATTCGGTTTCTACCCTGATTCAAGGAGAGTACAAGTGTGGCAAGCTTCTGGACGTCAAAAACGGCTACGTTGTCCTTAGGAAGTGCATCCCTATCAGGGGGGCACAATAATGGTCTGGGCTGGAATTCGTCTTGGCGGAAGAACTGACCTTGTTTTTATACGGGGCAACATGAATGCAGAAAAATACCGTCACGAGGTGGTAGAACCCATTGTTGTTCCGCACTGAATTCAAATGGGAGAGAATTTCATTTCATGCAAGATAATGCACATAATGATAATACACTGCAGGACCTGTTTTAAATGTTTTTCATGAACATGATATCACGCTTTTAGACTGGCCTCCACAGTCCTGTGACATAAATCCTATTGAGTATGCCTGGGATTTATACTCGGAAGAATAGCATTTCAGTAGCTTCCTCAGAACTTACGAACAGAACAAGATTTTTCTTACATCTTTCGCGGACGTGTAGCATGATACCCCAGGCCACTATTGACAACCTGATACTGAGCATTCCAAGGAGATGTAGAGCCTTAGCAAATGCTTTAGGGGGTCCAACTGACTATTTATTTTATCCACATGTACTTTTTTTTGTTTTTCGTACTAAACCCACCGCTAATCTGATTTATTTTTCCTTAAACTCTCAACTAAATATTGTACTGTTTTGTTCGTCATAATAAACTAGATTTTTTTGTATTGATATGTTTTTTTAATTGACTGTTAAATCAGGCATTTAATTCTGCTTTAATTCATAACAATGTTATTTCAAAAATCTCAAGATTTTCAAATATCTTCGAATGAAAGTTTGAGTGTACAATTTTGACTAGTGTATTTAGCTATCACAGAAAACCAGCAGGCGTAGCATGAGGTCATAGACATGTGTCGCGCACGACGAGAGAAAATTATTTCTTTCTACGAGCTTTTGTCGCGTATGTGAGCATGCCGTTACAGGTAGAGACTGTTTAGAGTGAAAAGTCGCGGCGACATAGTAGTTGGATAGGCGACAAATCTGTTTATAATTTTGTTTTGATGGTCGCAAATTGCTTGGTTTGTATTTCTAAAAAGAGACCGAGATATGAAAATTTGCTTGATTAAGTAATAATTTGACACAAAAACAACTGTTATCGTTTGTGAGGTGGGCAAACGTAGTGATTATATGCTCTTTGGAGGTTAGGGGACTGGCTGGCTCTGTTGGTTTTCGTGCAAGTTTCTGAGACTAAAGCAAAAGAAAATAAAAGGAAATAGTAAGTATCTAATTTGTTATTTGATGATAAAACAACAATAGAACACAAAAAATCTATAAACAGTCGCTAGAAGTTTTTCGACACCTCAAGGGGGTGCCGAAATTTAAGCTCGGCACGAGATAAAAATCTCTACACAATCTCTACACACAGCAAATGACAGCATGAACAGCATCAGTCATCGTCGCATACTCAGCAGGCGTAGCATGAGGTCCATTTTGTCTACCCACTAATGTCAAATGTAGACTTCGAAGCGCGACAAAACGGTTGTATCTCGACACTGAGCATGGCCCTCGCGAGATAAGACTGGTCTCGCTCTCATCTGTCATCTGTAGAGAGTGTGTAGAGATTTTTATCTCGTGCCGAGCGTGAACGCATTTTAACGTTTGATTGAAGACATATATGTCGGCACCCCTTTGAGAGGTCGACAAAGTTTTAGCGACTGTTTATAGATTTTTTGTGTTTTATTGTTGTTTTATCATCAAATAACAAATTAGATACTTACTTTTTCCTTTTATTTTCTTTTGCTTTAGTCTCAGAAACTTGCACGAAAACAAACGGAGCCAGCCAGTCTCCTCACCTCCAAAGCGCATATATAATCACTACGTTTGCCCACCTCATAAACGATAACAGTTTTTTTTTTTTTGTGTCAAATTATTACTTAATCAAGCAATTTTCATATCTCTGTCTCTTTTTAGAAATACAAACCAAGCTATTTGCGAACAACAAAACAAAATCATAAACAGATTTGTCGCCTATCAAACTGCCATGTCACCGCGACTTTTCACTCTAAACACCCTCTACTAGTAACGGCATGCTCACACACGCGACAAAAGCCCGTAGAAAGAGATAATTTTCTCTCGTCGCGAGCGACACATGTCTATGACCTCATGCTAAGCCTGCAGAACAATAACTTCTGAGGTCGGTCGCGTACCTCAGTCGCATCCCTATAAGAAATTCGTTCAATTTTTGTCTATGGTTAGACTATTGACAGTCACTAATTTCACTCATTCATTTTTAGGTTATCCAAAAAAAGGCGAAAAAGTATTTGTTCTTTAGATTTTGATGCTTGTTGTCATAATTTTTTATCGTTTTAGTAATGGAATATGATATTTTAATCGGTGTACAAAATTGATGTTTCATTAAGTGTCGTTCAGTTGAGAACTTGTAAGTGAATCCTGAGTATTTACATGAGGTAAGAAGTTTCCACTTTCCACATAATAATTTTAATCATTGCGTAGTTCCTTACACCTTATGATACGTTTCTTCCTCCGCTATAATGGTTATTCTGCATTTTTTGTCTTCTTTATATGTAGGTATTTATATCAGTTTCCATAATTTTGCCTTCAGGATTAGAAGTGGAAGTGCACCCCAACCTGTCTGTAATTGAGTTTCTTCATGCATAAAGTTAATAGAAACTCAACAAAACATAATTGTGAACATAGATCTGAAATGTAGTCAAGTTTAATATAAAAAAAATTACAGTGATCTAAATGGGTAGGTACCAAGTTCTATAAAGGTTCCTAAGCTATGAAACTTCAAAAAAAAAAAACAATAATAGAGAATGTACAACGGCTTTAAGTTGATTAAAAGAAAATTTGTTATGTTCTGTGCTACTACATGGTATAACTTGGCAAATTTTTACTACCCAATGTTATTCTTTATTGATATTTACTTTTAAAAAGTAAGCTTTGCTAGCTTGGTGACTTGACTATTTAAACTTGCCAACTTACACCATTTAGTTGCACAGAATAGGTATAACAAATTTTCTTTTCAGCAACTTAAAGCCGTTGTACATTCTCTATTATTTGGAGAAGTTGAAATTAAATATTTCTATTTGAAATTCCGTAGCTTAGCAACCACTATAGAACCTGGTACCCACCCATTTAGATTGCTGAATTTTTAATATTGAACTTGGCTCCATTTCACATTGATGTTGGGATATTATTAATTTTTGTAAAGTATTTATACAAATTTTCTATTTTTATTCAAGTAATAGACATTAATGTAATTTATTTTTGGTGATACCGAACCTTCAGTACACAAGCCCAAGTCACACTTAGCCAGTTTTTTGAATTTAATCAATACTTTTGATTCCAAATCTCAAATTAAAAAGTCACCTGGAAGTGGTCTATATAATTATTCCAATGAGTAGTAGTGATACGGAACCCAAATTTTGTGAGTCCTACTTGCAGTTGGCCATTTTTTCTGTTGCCTTTGTATACTTCCAATAACCTACTTAAATGCCAAGCCAGTTTCCTAGTCACCTGAAACCGAAACAGCACAAAGGCATACCAGGAGTATATCCCAAGAGAAGAGATGATGTCTTGGCAAAAGTAGAAAGAGACCCTTCTACAAGTTTGAGAGCAACAGAAAGAAGGACTGGGATACCACGGACTTCAGTTCTAAGAAGGATACTGAATAGAGGTACATGGTTTTTTTTTTACATTAAAGTCTGTGCACACCTTTGAGTAGCATTTAACTTACATTACAACTTACGCAAGCTAGCCAGAGATAATCGCAAAGTCCACACTACACTAAATCTCGTAAGCAGAGTTACAGTTTTTCTAGCCAAGCTGGTGAGTAATAAACTTAAATTTTTTCCAGAAATATACCACATTTAGCGTGACCAGCAGCTGCAGCCTTCGGATTACACTAGAAGAGTAGCTTTCTGCCAAGAATGATAGAGAGGTCTCAGGAAGACCCAGATTTTTTTAATAAGATTCTACGGACCGACGAATCTTATTTTAAAAGGGCTTGAGTATTATACATTCATAACTATCAGCTGTGCTAATCGAAATCCATGGCTAGCAAGAGCATAAAATTTTCAACATCACTACAGCATAAACATGTGGTTGGGAATCGTAAATGGCAAACTAATTGGCCCTTTCGTGCTTCCTTCTAGGTTGAATGGAGAAACCTATGCAGATTTATGCAGAATGACTTTTATGAATTGCTGGAAGATATGAATTAGGACATAAGAGGAAACATGGTTTTCCAAAGTTATGACATGAAATGACGGTGCTCCTTGCCATTACGCACGACAAGTGAGGCAGCACCTCAATGAAAATTTCCCAGACAGATGGATTGGGCGTGGCGGCCCAATCTGACGGCCTGCACGTTCACCAGACCGAAACCCTATAGATTTTTTAATTTGGGGATATTACAAGAAATAAGTTGTAAGTGCGAGTCGGAATCATGCACCGAGGGTTCTGTACAAACATGTAGGTTTATAAGTAAAAGTTCACCCATCACGACAATCGAGTCATAGTTATGGTATTTTAAAATTACCAACTCCAAAGCAGAACGCAGACAAAAATTGACAGAAGCAGTGACGAAAGTCAGAAAAGAGAAAATTCAAGCGCTTTCCGTAGATTAAAAGGTGTCGATTGTGGATTGAGAAGTTCAAGGCCGTTATTTCGAAAACCTGTAATAAATGAATGAAACTTGTGTCTTATTCTTTTGTTGCCTGAAAAATAAAGCAATCAAACCATATTCAGTATTAAAAAAACGGCCAAGTGCGAGTCGGACTCGCGCACCGAGGGTTCCGTACAAACATGTAGGTATGTAAGTAAAAGTTCACCCATCACGATAACCGAGTCATAGTTATGGTATTTTAAAATTACTAACTCCAAAGCAGACCTCAGACAAAAATTGACAGAAGCGGCGACGAAAGTCAGAGAATAGAGAGAGAAAAGTTATATGCTGTAACTAAAAATTTACGGTTTATACAATTTTTCCTTTATCTGTGCTATAAGACGTTGCTTCGTACCAAATTTCAAGATTTTGAGTTCACGGGAGCAGTCATGGTAACGGCGGGGTGGGGGGTGCGAAGAAACCCAGGCAGATACCAGGCTACCAAACCCAACGACCTGGCAACTTCGTACACTGCGGACTGACGAGAAACTTACAGAACTCGAAGAAGTATTGAGCAGGTTACGGTGGGATATCGTATGTTTATGTGAAGTCCGAAGAGAGGGAGAGGACACTATGATCCTCAAATCCGGAAACCTGCTCTATTTCCGGGAGGGCGACCAACAGTCCCAGGGTGGTGTCGGGTTTCTCGTCCACAAGTCCCTGGTTAACAATGTGGTCCAAATCGTGAGCGTTTCGACAAGGGTAGCATACCTTATACTCAGAATCACCAAACGGTATTCGATGAAGGTCATACAGGTATACGCGCCGACTACGGAACACTCCGACGACGAGGTAGAGACTATGTATGAGGACATCTCTACAGCCTTACATAGCACCAGGACCCATTATACCGTTGTTATGGGGGACTTTAACGCGAAACTGGGCAAACGAAGCGATGGTGAGCTGAGAGTGGGTCAATTTGGATATGGAGTAAGAAAAGCACGTGTCCAGATGCTGGCTGACTTTATGGAGACGGAGAGCCTCTTTATGATGAACTCCTTCTTTAAAAAGTCAAAATAGCGGAAGTGGACATGGTTGCATCCCAATGGCGTAACGAAGAACGAGATAGACTTCATCTTGTCGACAAGGAAGCAAATATTCAATGATGTCTCCATGATCAATTCAGTCAAAACAGGAAGCGATCACCGAATGGTCAGAGGCACATTGAATCTAAAGGCCAAGCTAGAAAGATGTCGACTGATGAAGTCTACGCTCCGAAAAGCGCCCATCCAGCTCCAAAACCCCGAGGGCTTTCAGCTCGAGTTGCACAATCGTTTCGAATGCCTAGGAGACTGCGAGAATGTGGACGATTATAATGACAGGTTCGTGGAAATTGTCCAAACGGTCGGGTCTAAGATTTTTAAAACTCGCCGTTCAAACAGAAACAAAAAAATCTCAGACTTCACCAGCAACCTCATGGAAGAAAGACGCAGATTGTTTTTGCAGTCCTCTGAAGACGCTACTCAGTATCGGCAACTAAACAGGCAGATCTCTAAGTCCCTGACTCGCGATTTACGCCAATATAATACAAATTGTATTAAAGAGGCGATTGAGCACAATAAAGGCTCAAAAGTGTTCGCGAGAGATCTGTCTGTTGGACAAAGCCAACTGACCAAGCTGAAGACTGA
This sequence comes from Coleophora flavipennella, assembly GCA_947284805.1. Lineage (NCBI taxonomy): Eukaryota > Metazoa > Arthropoda > Insecta > Lepidoptera > Coleophoridae > Coleophora > Coleophora flavipennella. Next base: position 11,556,849 of record OX369308.1, read on the forward strand.
GGATGGTAAGACCATATCGTCTAAGACTGAGTTACTGGAAGAAGTTGAGAAGTTCTATGGATAATTTTACAAGACCACACGTTTGTCTGTCAGCGATCTGGCTGAAGACCCAAGAGCCAGACTAACCCGACACTTTACCGAAGATATCCCGGACGTCAGCCTGTACGAAATTAGAATGACTCTCGAACAGCTCAAGAACAACAAGGCACCGGGTGATGATGGAATTACGGCTGAACTTCTGAAAGCAGGTGGATCACCGGTAAAAGCTCTTCAGAAGTTATTTGACTCCGTTATACTCGAGGGACAAACGCCTAAGGCATGGCATAGAAGTGTGGTCGTGCTTTTCTTCAAAAAGGGTGACAACACCCTGCTGAAGAACTACAGACCCATCTCACTTCTGAGCTATGTCTACTAGCTATTTTCGAGAGTTATTACGAATCGTATCGCACGTAGGTTTGACGACTTCCAGCCTCCCGAACAAGCCGGTTACCGAAAAGGCTTTAGTACCATAGAACACATACATACGCTGCGGCAGATTATACAGAAGACCGAAGAAGCCACTATGCTTGGCGTTTGTGGACTAGGAGAAGGCCTTTGATTCAGTCGAAACCTGGGCTGTGCTACAGTCTCTCTAGCGGTGCCAAATTGACCATCGATACATAGAGGTGTTGAAGTGTCTGTATGAAAACGCAACCATGTCGGTTTGCCTCCAGGACCAGAACTCGAAACCTATCCAGTTGCAGCGAGGGGTGAGACAGGGAGACGTTATATCTCCGAAACTGTTCACCGCCGCCCTGAAAGATGTTTTTAAGCTTCTGGACTGGGGTGGACTCGGCATCAATATCAACGGCGAGTACATATCCCACCTCCGTTTCTCTGACGATATCGTGGTCATGGCTGAGACTATGGACAATGCTCGATGGCCTCATTAAAGTCTCTCAACAAGTGGGTCTTAAAATGAACATGGACAAGACGAACATAATGTTAAATGTCCGTGTCGCACCCACTCCTCTAAAGGTTGGAGACTCTACACTGGAAGTTGTTGACGAATATGTATACCTGGGACAAACAGTCCAGCTAGGCAGGTCCAACTTAAGAAAGAGATCAATCGACGAATCCAACTCGGCTGGGCAGCGTTCGGGAAGCTTCGCAATATCTTCACGTCCTCCCAAATACCGCAGTGTCTCAAGACTAAGGTCTTTGACCAGTGTGTGTTGCCAGTGATGAATTACGGAACTGAGACATGTTCGCTTACTATGGGTCTCATAAGAAGGCTCAAGGTCACCCAAAGGGCAATGGAGCGTGCTATGCTCGGAGTTTCTCTGCGTGATCGAATCAGAAACGAGGAGATCCGCAGGAGAACTAAAGTAACCGAAATAGCTCACAGAATCGCTAAACTGAAGTGGCAGTGGGCAGGGCACATAGCTCGTAGAACAGATGGCCGTTGGGGCAGTAAAGTTCTTGAGTGGCGACTTCACACCGGAAAATGTAGCGTAGGAAGGCCTCCCACTCGGTGGACCGATGACCTGGTGAAGGTGAAGGAAGCCGCTGGATGCGGGCAGCGCAGAACCAGTCGTCATGGAAATCCTTGAGGGAGGCCTATGTCCAGCAGTGGACGTCCTTCGGCTGATAGATGATGGTGAAATAACTTTGAATGAACTGTAATACCATTTTGCTTTTAGTAAATTATTTTAGTTCATTAAATCATAAAATATAAAAAATGATAAACACTAATTTACTACTTATATTATTTAATCATTAAAGGATATTCGGCACGCTAACATTCCAGATTGACATACTCACTCTTATTTAAAGCACTTCTAACTTGTCTCAATTTAGTGAGACCCTTTTGATCACGTGTCAATTGTAGATTTTGACATCGTTTATCTCAAAATGCAACTGGCAAGGTGACGAAGAAGTGCTCACTGATCAGAGGCCCGACGGCTACTGATAAAATATAAAATCGAAATATGATCGATGGGGCAATAAAGTTCTCGAGTGGCGACCCCGCACCGCTAAACGCAGCGTAGGCAGGCCTCCCACGCGGTGGACCGACGACCTGGTGAAGATCGCGGGAAGCCGATGGATGCGGGCAGCGCAGGACCGGTCGTCGTGGAAATCCTTGGAGGAGGCCTTTGTCCAGCAGTGGACGATTTCCGGCTGATATGATGATGATGATGAGTTCACGGGAAGTACTCTGTAAGTTTCGATTCCCTTGCAAGTGTCGAAAATTTGCGGTATAAACGGCTTTATCTTTTGATTGCGTTGACTTAGATGTTTGGTTTTTTCACAGCTCCATGGGACAGTAGACCTGAGTATTTGATATAATTTCCAGCTATTAATTTTGATACCTCCGACAGACAGACAGACAGACAGACTGACGGATGGACGGACAACAAAGTGATACTATAAGATTCTTTTGGAGGTACGGAAGCATAAAAATGAAACTGTTTTAATGTAAAACATTTTAGTTTTTTTAATTCATTAGTGATTACTACTTTTAGGTCATCATAATTTTATTATTCATACATAACATAAATGAGGCAAAATAATTGTTTCACAGTTTTTTTATATGTCACTGATCCTTCAATTTGAGATTATTTAAATGCTTATGTATGATGATGCCTTACTAATGTTGACCATAAGAACGATAAATAAAGCTGAAATATTTTTTCTGATATAAACTTCTTTTTAGCACATTTTCGGCTTATTAAGTTTGGGAGCCGATTTCATCGTAAAATCGCCTATTAAGAGCAACCTTTTTTCTATTATTTAGTGGGCTGAAAAAAAAGTAATTTAAACCTATGAAACATCCATTTTGCATTATTGAGAGAATTTTGAAAATGTATCTCCGTCCAACCCAAACCTAAAATGGTCACTTTCGGCCCTTTTTTTCGGTAACTTGTTATAAATAATGTTTGTGTATTAGATTATAACTGTGCAGGACTGATTTAAGACGATCATGTCACAGAAAAAGAAATCAAAAAAAACTTACAATTGCACAAGTTATAATTTTTTTAAGTTGCTAGAGTAGAATATTGGCAAATACACATTTAAAAAATCATAACTTCTAAACTATAAAAAATCTCTGAACATATGGGGTATTTTCGGATACACCCAGGTGTGAAGAATCTAAAAAAAATATTAACGTCACTTTTTGGACCAACCTGTATATAAACTCATATGCATGTATGCATATTTAATCTACCTTTTATTTTTGATAGAGTATGAAACATAGTCTTTTTTTAAAGGAATAAATATAATGTAACTGCATAATAAACATTCAGTCCGCAAAATAACTACTTGAGCGGCAAGATTTCATGATTGAGCGGCAGAAAAACATGTCTATAAGCAGCAACTCAACACTGTAGGAAGAGTGTGGTACGGGGAGTTCTAAATGGAAGCGGGAGCGAGCGAAGCGAGCTCGGACTTGCGGAGCACCCCGACTCGGATCCGTTAGGTTCGGAGACTGTGCGGGGAGGCGAGCTAAGCTCGCCTCCCCGCACAGTCGTAGTGTTAGGTTTAACATGAGAACACAGAAGTAGGAGCCCCGAAGGGGCTCCGTCGACCACTCAACACTGTAGGAAGAGTGTAGTACGGGGATGTTTAAAATAATTACAGCCATCCAGAATGACATAAATTGCTGATTGATTTTGAAATGTTTGCTGACCATGAGTTGCTGACCAATTAGCTATTTCTGCTCACCGATTATATTTTTCTGCTCACAGAAATAACAATACTATGCTAACCATTTAATTGACACCCTTTTTTAAATTTGGAACGGTGTATTTTTAATATTCATTTGAACATTTGGCTTTTTTAACATTAAAACTCTTTTCAATTAAAAGCTTGTACTAAAAAGCTTTTAGTTTTGTTCGAAAATCCCTAAAGGAGGTTTGTCGGAAAAAAATATATCAGCTTTTTTTCATTCTTTTGCCAACATTAGTAAGACATTATCGCATTTAAATAATCTCAAATTGAACGATCAGTAACTCGTTAAAAAAAAACTATAAAACAATTATTTTGTCTCTATCATGTTATGAATAACTATGATGACCTAAAAGTAATCAATTTAAAAAATAAAGTGTTTTACATTAAAACAGTTTTATTTATTAATACTGAATACGGTTTTATAGCTCTAATTTTCGGGCAACATAAGAATAAGACACAAGTTTTATTCATTTATTGCAGAAGGTTTTCAAAATGACGCCATTGATACACAATCGACACCGTCTTAAAAAAAACTATCTTTTAATCTACGAAAAGCGCTTGAATTTTCTCTTCTCTAAGTTACGTCGCCGCTCCTGTCAATTTTTGTCTGAGTTCAGCTTCGGAGTTGTCTCCCGAGCACAACTAATTTTCCTTGTAATATCCTAAAATTAAAAAATCTATCGAGTTTAGTTTCAGTGAACGTGCAAGCCATCCGATTGGGCCGCCACGCCCAATCCGGGTCCGGGAAAGTTTCATTGAGGTGCTGCCTCACTTGTCGTGCGTAATGGCAAGGAAAACCGTTTAAGAAAATCATGTTACAAGTCATTCTGCATAAATCTACATAGGTTTCTCTATTCAACCTAGAAGGAAGCACAAAAGGGCTAATTAGTTCGCCATTTACGATTCCCGACCTCGTGTTTACGCTGTAGCGATGTTGAAAATTTGATGCTCTTTCTAGCCGTGAACTTCGCCCAGCTGTGCTAGTTATGAATATTAAATACTCCAGCCCTTTCAAAACAAGATTCGTCGGTCCATAGAATCTTTTTTTTAAATCTGCGTCTTCCTGAGACCTCTCTATCATTCTTTGGCAGAAAGCTACTCTTCTAGCGTAATCCGAAGGCTGCAGCTGCTGACTCGCTGAATGTGGTAAGCTTGGTATCTTTCTTGAAAAAATGTAAGATAATGACTCACTAGCTTGGCTAGAAAAACTCTAATGCTTTCGGGACACCGCTTAGTGGCTGGCTCGCGTAAGTTGTAATGTAAGTTAAACGTTACTCAACGGTGTGCACAGGCTTTAAAGTAAAAATAAAACCGTGTACCTCTTTTCAGTATCCTTAGAACGGTATCCCAGTCCTTCTTTCCATTGCTATCGAACTCGTAGAAGGGTATCTTTCTACTTCTGCCAAGACGTCATCTCTTCTCTCGAGATCTACTCTCGGTACACCTTCGTGCTAACCCTAATGCTAGTGCTATACGCCCGGCCATCAGCGTGTTATGAGTATTACTAAATACCCAATGATCCGGATAATAGTCCATTATTTCTCCTCGCCGTTGCAGTTGTTGACGATACAGCCCTGCTGCTATAGGACTATTTCCCCTGGCCATACTATTAGTGAATTTCTGCGTACTGGCTTAGAGTAAGATTACTAATGTTGCTGCACAAACTTAATCCAAATCACTAATCAATCAAAGTTCTAAACACAAGCACAAGTCGGAAGAATTTGCATTTATTTCCTAAAAACAGTGACAGGCATAATTTGAATTTAAGAAATGTAAATAAAATAGATATAGCCTTTTCGAGACTAAGTAAGGTTAAAAAGTCATTTGTTTGCAGTGTATAAGATTATACAATAAAATTCCAGAAAATGTAACTAGTTTGTCACAGAATAAATTCAAGACTCATGTCAAAAAATGTTTGTGCTCTAGAGGATATTATAAAATAATAGATTATGTAAATGACAAAGATGTATATGTTGATTTTATAACAATAACATTACCTGAGACTGTAATCTGAATCATGACATTATTTGTAATATACAATAATTATTTTTTTTGACTATTTAAAAGTGTGTGTAAACACCTATTTGAAATAAATTGTTTTGATTGATTGATTGCCGGTTGTAAGGCAAATCGGAGTCCAGTAAGAATGCGAAAGTAGGTTCATAATGGGAATTGTAATTCGGTAACAACGTCAACGTGAACGTTAGCCCTTATGGCTATGAATAAACTAAAGAGATAGATAGATAAAGACGAAATTTGTGTTTTTGTCCTGTGTGTGGACAACACTGTTTTTGTCGCATTTTCACATTCCCAAGTTTAGAAGCCGATTTCATCGTAAAATCGCCTATTAAGAGCAACCCTTTTTCTATTATTTAGTAAGCTGATAAACTGTTAAAGTTTTTTTTATTTATTTATTTATTATATAGGTAATCAACAGCTTACAATAAAAATGGTGTGATACGATAAAGTGTGGTAAAAGTAAAGCAAATAACAGATTACCCTGCAAGAGTGATTATTATAACTGTGCAGGAGTGATTCAAGGCGATTTTAGGACCAACCTGTATAATAGAACAAGTGTTACCTTACTTTTTGTTATGTATGATTGTTGTATGAAACTCAATATCTACATCATTCTTAATCTGAGGTTTCATACGATTCTTTGATGAAAGATGATTCTGGGATCTTTATTCCACCTTCAAAGTTCATCATCAGATCAACTTCAAATTACCAAAAGGATCTATTGTCACCGGGAATACGGCCTTATTCCAAATATTAAGCTCAATCGGACCCCTGAAAGTCGCTATAAAATCGATCGCAAGATTTGAACTAAACAAACATACATACATTAATTGCAAGTTAAATATAGTACCTATATTTTATATCGAGGGACTAAACGAAGCCATAATATAACTCGCATGTTTGGGAGCACAGACTTATGCCCGGAAGTCAGTGAAACCGAGGGTATATTAAGTTGGCGATTAGTCTCGAGGTGCTAACTGTACTTTTTACTTTGAGTGCGAGAAATATAGTCAATTTAATACAAAAACATTTAATAAATATTACTTAATAAACTAAAAACAACAAATGTTTCTTATTATTCCGGTCCATAAAACTTTCGTAAGTTATTAGGTAAATCTTTCGCGATTTTGGCGGCAAAAGATTATCTATTATGTCTTTAGCTCTTTCCTCGACGTCAAACTCTTCACTGTCACTGGACATTCTTAATAAATTTATTTAAAGAACAAATTTACACAACAAAAAATCTGAAATTTTCGCGGTCAGTTTTTTCTTCTAAACCAGTCACAGATTAACAATTGAAAACACATGGCGCCACCATCTTTGCGGAAAAACCATGGAACTAAAACTCTCAACATTTTCGTAATAAAGATGGTTCACACTCCACAAATAATAGTATACTTACTGGCTGTTTGAATTTGTCTATGTCACATGAAGGAAATTTAAAAAAAAAGCTAATTACTTTCACTCCCTAGAGATTAAAGTGGTCACTTTAGTCCAGCTTCGTGGGGCTATATTGGCGTACTTTTAAAGCATGAGAAGAGAAAAAAGCTTTTAAAATACATAGTATCCTTCAGGACACCATGGCCAATTGTTCACTTCATTCAAGTAACCAAGTCCACTTATGCCATTTTTGAGCTGACATTGCCACGTAATAATATGTGATATTCTTTATGGTGTAGTCAAGATATATTTTTAGGTAGGTTTTTGGATGCAGTTGAAATCACCAAGTCCATCATGTTCTCTGTTTCAGAAGACTCTAGAAGGCGATCACCATGGGCAAAGAGTAAGTGTTCCTCCATTTAAAAATAGCCACACTGCTATTAATTTGTTGTGTGCTCTTGAGTCGAACCCATCCTGATAGTCACCGTGTTTATGGCCACTTCACCTGCGTGATAGACGCGACGACGCAAGTCACGCTGAGCTACGACCGCTTCATTTGACTGTTAGTGAAATTTATCTCGACCATTTTCGTTCTCATCAGGCGCGTTAAGTCTGGTGTCGGTTGCTATCACTAGGTGGCTGGAAAACAACCTTACATACAACCTGCAACAATCCAGTCTTAGTGGATTCGAATATGTGGAGTATGGCATAGAGGTGTTGGGGAAGAGACCTGTGTCCTGGCTGCCCCCCCCCCCCCCCCGTATTGTGGGTTGTTAACACAAACTATTGAGTAGTATTATCTTCCATAGTATTTTTTGCCTTTTAAGAGCAGCTACTCTTCATATAATATATACTTTTACATTTCAATAATTGTAATTATGGTTTTTAGGGTTCCATACACCCAAAGATTGACCAACGGGACCCTACTACTAAGCCTCCGCTGTCTGTCTGTCTGTGGGCCATATATTTCATGAACCATAATAGGTAGAAAGTTGAAATTTTCACAAAATATGTATTTCTATTGCTGCGATACTAAAAATTACAAAAAAATGAAATCTATATAAAAAACATGTTTTTTTATAGGTATTCTAGAGGTATTTTTGATTTGGTTCTTTCGTAAAAACGGTAGTATTTACAAACGTGAAACTTGGTGTAATTACAGTACCAGTGCTAAAGTCAAACAACAAATAGTAAAAACTGACCAGTGCGAGTCGAACTAGCGTTAAGAATGCCATACTGGATGAAAAAAAAACATTTTTCTGAGATTTTACGGCAGTTTAAAAACGGACATCAAACTTGGGCAGTCTTTGTGTATTTATACTATTGAGTATGAATATTTACTATATTTTACAAAAAAAAACAAATAGATTTTAACTTTGTATTTAAAAAACACCAATTATACGAGTATATAATAAAATTAGCAACAAGAATTAGGTAAGTACATAAACGGGGCGC